>JAOTQK010000023.1:2214107-2229370 GCA_025642025.1 Rhododendron ferrugineum
ACATGATAGAAGAAGGATATCATAATAACTAGATGTCATTGATTCGTGGGGTAAGGAGACATGGTATAGTTACATCTCATTTCTAATAGGATGTGTTTACAGTTCTGAATAACTTCTTTATTGATGTTGTTATGCCAACTTCATCTCTTAAATTCTCTATTGTAATTTTGTAGGACCCGGAAGGGAGTTACTAGTCAATCCAATTTGGGAATGCTTATGTTGTTACGTTACTAGTTAAAACACTGCCTCCCTGATACATTTGCAGTAAAAATGAGGTGGTTGTACTGAAGTATGACGAAGATATATCACAAAGTATAAGGTGGCTGAAAAAGTTCCTTGAAAAAATTGGGTAGTAAGGGGTGAAAAGTGGCCAATGACTCCTCCTATTTAATTAATAACAGCTCAGCTGGCTGTCATTAGCAAGACCCACAAAACACCAGCAATGGATGAATAATGCATCGTTACCTCTTCGCGCCTGGGAATCCAACTACTTGCACGGAGATCAATAACATCACGAACCATGGACCTTACTTGTGGAGCCAGCTGGGGATTTGTTGACAGTTCTTTCAATCGGCTAAAGTAGATGATGTCATTGAAATGCCGCGACATAGGGATCTCATCAAGTTCTTTACCGATAGTGTTGAAGAATTCACATATGGCCTCTACATTTTCCACCTCAGGACAGGTCTTAGAATCATGCCCCAAAAGCTTCTGTATCACATGACAAATAAGGATAAGACAAATTTTCTATTAGGGGGAAAAGCAAATCTGAAACGAATTCCAACAGGGCAAGCTAAAAACACAAAAAGACTAAAGAGGGAGCTCGATACAGAACCTGAACTATTTCATGAACAATCCTTTCTGTCAACATCTTTTGCTTCCAAAGCTCCCCGATTAGACGGATATTTCCAAGAGTGCGAATCTTAATCATTCTATCGTTGTCTCTACGTTCCAACTCTTGCTCAGAAGCAGTCATCTGTGTTAATTCTTCCCTAATTTCATCAGTGCCTTCAAATGTCTTTTGGCATTTATTCAAAAGGACTTGCCTAAATGTGATTTTACCACCAGGTTCATCAGATGGGAAAGGTGGAAGCTTTTCATCAAGATGGGAACACAGCTGGACATACAAGGGACAAACTGTTGGATCCAGTACGGCCTTATCAAAAATCAAGGAGGTAACCTCCTGCATTGCAACGAGAATACTCAGTAGACTTCACAATTACACAGAAAACAAAACTACAAGGGGAAAAAGGAGGAACCTTCAGAATATCAGCAGTTGTGATCCCAGAATCAATTAGCTGACCCTTGAGAAGATCAAATTTCTCTGGGGTCAGCTCATTTAGTATCCTACACAGCAAAACAAAAGACTACATTCAGGAATCAGTATGCATGATAGTATGAATCGCATTTCCTTTTGGTAGACATAATAATATTATCCAAAGTGCCAGATTTTGAAAAACAATATTAATCAACCCTCCAGCTGCAAGCTCCGGTCAACATAAATTATTTTATATGCAGGTTTCCAGGTCGGTAAACTTCATCAATCGGTTACTGGATCATACTGGGGCAGAAGAACATACGAATACACATGAGTAACCAAGTTGAACTTTTGTAATTGAGGTGAAACTCTACTACTTGTTTCCAAACACTCCCAAGAAAGGTTCATAAGCATAACCAAGTGAATCTTAACTAAACAGGGCAGTATGAACCTTAACTATTTAGGTGTCAAATGGATGCCTCATTTGGAAGCATCATTGTAACCTTGCAATTTATAAGTTCTGATTAATCTAAAACCAGCGTACGTAACCACTATAAACTGTTTCGATACCCTGATTTCTAGAAAACCTACTCAAAGATAATGAACAAGAAGAATGGGTTCAAAACTAAGTAAAACTATTGCACCAGTATTGAACTTAGGTCTCAAAACAGACACTCCACCCTCATCTAGAAGCGACCATGATATCTAGCAATAACATAGTGGGATTCACCTAATTCGAGGGGGGAAAACCTTAGAACTTCATGGTCCGTCATAATTTTTGAAGTTTTTAGACAGCAAGTTGCCAAAAGGTTTCTGGAACAATTTTATGGAAATCAAACAGTAAAATCTGCAGAATAAGTACCCTTTCACTGTCTTCAAGACATGCTCCTTCTCAGACAGAGTCACCTCTCGAGTTGACCATGGCACCTCAGCCTTGATTAGAGCAGCAGCAGCTCCGACCTGTTTCATTCAAAGAACATCTTTTATACTTGTACCAAACGAGTATTTATCAACAGAAAAAAATCCGTATCACGAACATCAAAAGCCAAGGTTACTTAGATACAGATGTGAATGCAGCACATAGTTTGCATCTACAACTTGTCACATAGGCTGAATAAATATTAATCTTTAAGAAACTGGGCAGCAGTTAAAGGAAATAATTTTTCCCACTCTCTCCCGGTGTAATAGACTCACATAGTAGGTCTCATCTCGATGTCATTTTTCAAGTCATTGCATTTTCAACCCACATCCCTAAGAAGCCATTTACAATAAGGTTCATTTTGTTCCAAGAGAGCAGGATACTACTATTCATACTAAACCCTGTAAGAACACAATACAAAGTACAGGGACAACAAAAGACTAAATAAGAGTTGCTCTAAACATATGCATGGGGTGTAGAAATCAATTAAATTATCCCAACAAAGATTAATTACCCCTTGGTTAGAAGATATTTTTACCCTTGCAAACTGCGAGTTGAGTCGGTCTTGGCGATTAAACAGGCCACCAAACTGTCCAGATGTAGGAAATGGAGCAGACTGACCACGCCAATCACGGCCGCCTGGCTCGGAATAACGAATCTGAAATTGATTTTGCGGCTGCAGGAATGAAAATTAGGTCACAACCAGTGAGCTCGCAAACTCAAAATGATTGAAACAAATAACCTTGTGCAAATTACACGTCAGGACTCAATAATGGCCATAAAACTTTCACCACATCAAATTAACCACTGAGGAACTCTTGATGCAAGAAAAGAGTAGGGCATTACACGAAAAAGAAAAGAGTGATATGATAAGCGGAATAATTGCCATACTCTATAATGCATACGTTTTTTTGGGTTACATGGGTCTCAACTTCTCATAATGATGTCAATGTACTGGAAAGGTTTCTGCATTTAGTGAGCTTGCTCCAAGGTCTGCTCCTTCGGTTGATTACGCCGTTAACGGCAATTATTACCTATTACCTCGCTGATGGTATATATCCACAGTGAAGCATTCTCTTAAACTGCAGTAGCCTTGGGCAAAACTATACAACTCAAATTCAGTCACAATGATCCTTGTAGAGAATAACAGCAATTCCAATCAACACTATCATTGCTGTACTATCTGTAAGGACTGCAATTTTCGCACGCATGATTTCGTGTATTTCGATTTCAGAGAGATTTAAAATAGTACTCCCTCCGTCCCAGTTTGTTTGTCCAATTTCGACATACGTGTCTTTCAAAAAATTGTCTATATCTCACAAACTATAATGTTTTACATAATTTCGAAAACATCATATTTTAGACCTAATTGAGATCTATCAAATAAGATACATATTGCATACATAAAATATTATAAATTAAAACATATAGACAATTTTGTATGAGGTACCAAATAGTGAAAAGGGACAAATAAATCGGGACGGAGGGAGTAAATCATATTTCAAATCTTGTCAATTGCCACTTATAACCCCAGAGAGACTCAAATCACATGTCAGTTCTCACTAATTTTGTTATGTTGCGGACCGAAGAATTTAATCACTTGTCAGTTGTCTCATGGAAAGTGGAAACATATAGTCGGGGAACAAGGTATTAGCTTAGACTTGCGAAACAAATTGCCTAATGCAGAGTTTGTAGCCTGCAAAGATAGTAATAGTTAATGTTTCTTTTAACAATGACTAAGGCAATTCTCGTGGAAAATATTTACACAAAATTCTAAATAAAAATACCAAGATTTACGTAAACATGGAAATCATTGACAAGAAATGCCAAAATGGGAAATTAAGGGAAGCATACCTTCCATCTAGTATTACGAAACTGCGGTGAATCAGTTATGGATAATGCTCCAAGTTGGTTAGGCTCAACTAAGGCACCTGCAACAGCTTGAGCTAAGTTCTTGTCATCATTAGCATCATAAAAGCAACTCCGAGCCTTGGCATCGATGACAAGTTCTCTCCAAACAGAGCCGCTGTTAATCAACGTAGAACAATTGCCCAGTATCCAGAGGCAATGCCTATACCATGAAAGCAGAAATGCAAATTACAACACACGATTCGATCAACTTTTGGATAACAAGAAGGCGGAATGATCTGCTTTGCTCAAGGAAACAACCCTTGGGGTGTAGCCAAGATTTCTAGACCGTGCGGTCAAATACCTAGAGTCACTTTTGGCAACGGTAAAAGAGGAAGTTTCATTATTTCATTATTTTAGAGGGGTCTTTGGGACAATTTTTTCCATACCTGTGGGGGCAAATGTGGGATAAATTAGATAATCAATCAAGTTTGACCTATTATAGGTTTTTTTCCTGCTCAGTAGGGTCGCTTGACTCCACATTGCCATTGCAAAACACGGTAAAGCTAGTTATCACAATGCTCATTTATGCAAGGACAATGACATATGTTCAGCTATACAGAACAGTACCTTGCGCGAGTGAGAGCCACATTTGTTCTTTGACGATTGGAAAGAAAGCCAACCTCTCCTTTTGCATTACATCGCACGGTGGAGATAATTATGAGATCCTCCTCACCACCTTGAAACCCATCAACAGATCGGACGTCTACCGAGAAGTCAGGGTATGAATCTGTATTGTATGTTTTCCCAAGTTTTTCTTGGAGTGCAAATACTTGAGCTTTATAAGGCGATATGCAACCAACCCTGAGCTTCTGTTTTGATGCCACAGATTCTGTAGCGAGGTAAATGCATTCTTATTTACCACAATTTAGGCAGTAACAAACACTAGCAATTTAGAGTACTAGTAAATCTTACCACATTCATCATTGATTGAAATGAGAAAAGTACCTTTAAAGAGGCTTGCGACAATCTCGGAAACCACCTCCACCTCCACCATGTTTTTCGTGCTATGCCTATCAAACTCCTCCTTTCCCTGGCTTACGTTAATGAAAGAATAGGATCCATACATACTTCCTCGAAGAAGACGCCTCTCATAGGCTTGTTCTTTGACATTCGGACCATCCAAAATCCTACTTTCGTAGAACTCCTTATTTGGAAACAAGCTTATTGATGGATGCATTCTGTACCGGACATTAAGAAGATGCTTCTTATGTCCTAATGTCACCAGCCTCTTGAATAAGCTTCTTCCAAATTCAGCCGGCTGGCATATCTGTTAGTAACAGATTCACAAAGTCAACAAGAAATGTGTTTTACTTCAAATAAAAAAACTAGGCTCCATTTACATAGACGTGGATTTCGAACAAAAGGGTTTGGTTTAAGGTTCAGTTTCAATGAATAATAAGAGGTGTAGCCCATAGTTGTCAAGGGCGAAAGGCGCAAAGTTCTGTTGGGCCTGAGGCGAGAGGCGCAAGGGGAGGCGCACGCCTTTTTGAAGAGAAGCGCACCTATGCGAAACAATAATTATTTCTGAAAATAATCGTGTTATGTGTGTTTTTTTGAAAAAAACTCGCTTTTTTGTGCGCTTTTTCTGAAAAAAGCGCGCTTTTTTTGAAAGAAAGCTTGTTTTTTGATCGATTTGAAAGAAGCGCGCATTTTTGCGCCTGGTCGCTTTTCTCGCTTTGTCGCTTTTTTGCGCTTTTTGCTCGCCTTTTTCAAGTCGCCTCGCCTGGGGGTCAGCAAGGCGCTGGGGGTGCGCCTCGCCTTGGGCCTAGGCGCGCGCCTAGGCGCGCCTTTGACAACTATGGTGTAGCCCTGACTGACTTATTGCATAATAATGGTAAGTCCCTTCATTTGAAATCCAATCATGGAAATGGTGAATAGAAAGAAAAATGAAAAACAACAGACCTTGCTTTGAACCATTGCAGGCAGTTGCCGTTCATCCCCAATGAGTATAGCATGACGGAGTCCAGAGAGCTGCAAAGGAATAGTGGATTCACATTCTTTGAGCTGAGCAGCTTCGTCAATAACCAACAGTTCCACAGGTCCCATCCCTTCTGTATGCAATGTAGCCGAGCTTGAAGCAGTGCAAAATATCAAGCACGCGTTTTGCAAGCAAAAACTCCGAATTTCATAGTGTTCAGTGAAATTTGGCAAATTTATTGTGTCAGAAAGGAATCTAAGTATTTGAACACACTCTGTATTGGAAGAACTAGTGTTCCCAAACTCGTCAACTCCATGCCAGACTTCTTTCAAATCCTTATTTGCAACAGCATGCGTACACATAGCTCCAATGGATTTTAGCAAATCACGAGCTTTCATCATCTTCTCTACCGCTTCCAATGAAATGAAAGAAGTTGGCATATGTGTGTACAAATTTGTGATACAAAAGATGAGCTTATTTCCGATAAGTTTAAATCTCTTGATGAAAAACTCCTCAAATGTCAATGGATCTTCATCCTTCTCTGCCTTTTCTCCTTTTTCTTTGTTACTTTGAGTCGAGTTGTCCTTTTCCTCTCATTTATCACACTTCAAATTCCCTTCTGTCTTTGAAGGCTCCTCCTCCTTCTTCTTCTTTTCCATTTTCTTGTTTTCCTTCAAGGTCTGAACAATTTTCCTCCTCCAAATTTCCCTCTTATCCCCATCATTTGAGTCTTGATCGATATCTTCCTCTTCGTTGTTATTTACCATCTGATTTTCAAAACTTGCCTCCTCCTCCTCCTCTCCCTTATCATCGTCCTCATTCTTCTTATTTTCTTGTTCCAAATACAAACGGTACATCTCTTCAGGGTCTTTGAGTAAACATATCATCGACTCCACATTATGTTTCCACCCAGACAATGGAGCAAGACAACTGGAAAGAGCAACAACACGGTAATCAAGAAATACATCGAAAATGTCTTCATGATTATCAATCTTCATTCTTTCTCCATTGCCAAATAAAACTATATCTCCCAGCCCATAAGTATCATACTCAAATTTGTGACTCACCAAACTCATAAGTCGTGAAGTAACACCTAAAACTGCAATATTGGTTGGGGCACATGTCAGTGTTCTGCATTTTATCCTCAACAGAACAAATAGTAACGAAGCCACTGTCTTTGTTTTCCCAGTTCCGGGAGGGCCCCATATTAGTTTGACAGTATTTTGGTGACCACATCGTCCTGTAGCAACACAACTTAACACAGCATCCTGTTGGGAGTCGTCTAACTTAAAGGTACTGGTGGCATTCCGCACTTCGTATTCGACATCTCGGTCACTCTCTTCCAACGAGCAATTTGTACAATTTTCCCCAATCTGTAAAGGATTACAGGAAGTGAAAATCACACATGTAAGTACATTTACGCATGCAAACCGAATGAAACAGTAAGATGATTGATGATGTGCGAAATATGTATTCAACTGGTTATGAACATACAACTTTGGAAAGAAAAAACTAATTGCCTAATCGAAAATAACCAAAAGTTATATGAAGTTCGGGGAAAAGGTACAAGATAAGGGACATGAAGTCCGCCGAATAAAATACTATTCAAAAACAAGTGAGGCAAAAACTCTTAAAAATGAATCACACACCGCCTTTCTAATGCGTAGAGTTTAAAAAAAAAAAAATGGAAACCCATCAATCAGGAGGAGAAACCGATTTCTAAAAGAAGATATAAAACACACTCCCTGCGATAGAGAGGCAAAGTCATCAGCCGTAAAATCCCATATGTTGTTTACATGGACAAGCCAGGCAGGTGAGATTTGTTGTCAAGGAAAGGTAAACTTCTCGAAGGAAACATTTCCCTGCACAAATTTGTTTTCTCAAATTTTTTTCATGGAAATCAAAGTTCGATCTAATTGAAATCTTTCTTCTCCATCACTTAAATTCTCCGGAATTACTTTCCCTATGTGATGAATGCACAAGTGACAATAAAACAAGAAAAAACAACTGAATTGCGATACTTACAGTGGAATCTGGTTGCAGCACTCTCTTAATGACGTTCATGCTCCCCCCTTCCAGCTCTGACTTCAATGCCATCCATATTCTTATGTTAGTTATCATGTTTGCAAGGTAAACAACAAAAAGACTTCGCTTATTCTTATTCTCTCGTCGATCTCCATATTCACCCAACACGATGGGCTTGGACGCCCGTATTTCAATTTTTTCAGAACCATATTCCTCATCCTTTGAACCACAGCAATAACATAAGGACTTTTAGGCCTGTCAAGATCAGCAATACATTTCGGTCTGACCTCTGTCAAGGCGATAAGATCTCCAAACTCGGGCTCGTACCTTCCTTGAAAACTTGAAGCATCTCTGCTTCTATTCAATGAAATGTTGTAGTACAAGTCCTTGGGAGGTTTAAAGTCCTTGGATATGTTAACGGTCCATATTTCACTCGTAGGAGCACGATGCACTGTCTGAATGCTTGAGAACAAGCCAGTGTGTGTCTCTTCTATGAGGGGGTCTATAAATGAGTTCATATACTCATTGGTTGATGAAAAGGTCTCTGGAATTGGCTTAACCTGGTAAAAGTTCAGAATTGTGAAGATTGAATGTACTTCCAAATATACTCAAACACATAAAGTTAACATTCACTAAAGATGAAATGCGAACTAGTCAACGGATTCAACAAGCTTTTTTCTCAGTTAGTTGGTATCGGCTAGATAGATCCATTTCTTCGAATTGATTTCGTTCAAACATGGAAAGTAAAAATATTGCAAAAAAAACAAAAAAAAAAAGTGCTATGATTCCTTAGAGATGGGGTTTTCACTCACAGAAATCCATTTTCAGAACCAAAACAAGAAAGAAACGAAAGGAGTGATTCCTGAACTTTATAGCTCCTGTGTTTTTCTATTATGGTTCACCTCCAACTGAGGTAATAAGATGAAATTTAAATCCCACTGCTGTGTGTTAAGATAAACTTTATAGGCCAGAAGTGATATTATTATGAACACATTTCATAAAAGAATATGCATATTGTCAGTCTCATTGTTATCCATTCTGTTCCTAGCACAATAATTCTAGAGGGGTTTCATCATGATTTCAAATAGAAGTATCGGGTCACGTAACAATTCCAGCAAAACTCGGCCGAACTACTTTCGTTTTAAGAGTTCAAAAGGAACACAGTAAACAACATTGAACGCAGCAAATTAAAAAAAGTTGTGTCAATATTGATTTGAGGTTTATTTGATAACACTTCGAGAATGTTTGTTTCATAATGATGTTTACTGGTCTGTTTGATTATTAAGTTGTTCCTTCTTTCGAGTTAGTGAAGTACATCCACGTGCAGAAGTGTCTAAGTCAAGTAATGCATACTAAGTCAAGTAATGCCCGTGCACGTGCGGAAGCATGGAGGTGAACGCGAAGGTCATATATAGTCTTTCAAAAACATTACAAATTAAATACTAAAATTCGTGTGTGCAAAGATCGAAAATGTGAGCGCATAAGAAGGATTGGAAGCCAGAGCGAAGGGACCTGATCAGCTTCATTGGACGTTGCGCAGACTGGCCTGAATAGGAATGTAATAATACACCGATTAAACTGATTTCCAAGAACCTTTTCCCATGACACATTGATTTGGTGTTCAACACGAAGAATGTAGGTTCCATTCAATGTGTGGCGAAAATGGACCTGAAGCACCTGGGGGTATTGAATAATCTCTCATCTCTCGTTGTCTAGGTCCTTACTTCGGAAAATTATTCCATGCTCCTGAAACAATGCTCTCCAAAATCACTCCCCATCACACAATAGAGTGGGTTCCATCGAGAAAATGTGTAGATTCCATGCCAATAATCTCTCCCCTAACCCTTGCCCATTTTGATGTCAGAAAAACTGATCTCCTCTGGTTTTCTCCTTTGAAGGCCATTTTCGTTTGTGCCTAACGGCGTTGGAGGCCCAGCTGGCGTTGGTCTCCCACCGAGCTTCACTGTTGGGTGACTCGGGCCTCGCCTAACGGTTTGGTTGAGCTTCCGCGGTAGTTTCTAGGGTTTTGTGCATCGGTTTTCGTTTTCTCCAGTGGTGTTTGCTTGTGGTGGCTTTGTGGTTGCTGGTTGAGACAGATCGCTGCTGGTGCGGCGGTGATTTTGAGTTTTCTCAGTAAATTAAAAACTAGGCTAGATTTTGGGTTTTTTTGGGCTGTGTGTTGTTACTTGAGAAAATTAAATAGGGCATCCTATTCAATTATTTAAGTGTTCATCTTAGAGATTTTAAATATTTATGTTTTCATCCTGAAAATACATTATTTTCCATTACACCCTTAGATATAGAAATTATATATTGATTTTTGATTTCCCCATATTTTTAGGGATGTTTTCAGTCCTCCATAAAATAGGAGATTTAGGATTTTCATCCTCTCCAAAATCAGGAATTCCATGTCCAACGTAAATACCACAGCTATGTATTTAACACACAAATCTAACCCCCAAATCAACACCCCATTCTCCGGTTCTAAAAAACCCTCCGCCCAAAATTGTTCAATTCGTTATCTGGGTCAATCCCAATTAGTCTCACTCAATCACCTTATCTGACGTTCCTTTCTCTTCAGTACAACAACCTCTCTAGCTCAGTACCAGAGACTTGGGGTGAAAATGGAACGAACAAGAATGGTGTTTCTCCACTTGAGTCTTTGACACTTGATCATAACTTCTTCTCCGGAGAAATTCCTCCTTCTTTGATTCTTTCTAGCTTTTAGGTATTATATTTTTCGATTTTTGTCATGTTTGTGAATTGATGATTTTATTTGATATTTAGAAACGAGAGTGGACGACATCAAAACAGTCATGAAGGTCGAGGTTCTAAGGTTGAGTCACATCGCTTCCGTCTTCTTAATCGCCACGTTATTGGATTCCGTTGCTGGAATATCAGTTGTAAGTATTATGTTTTTCGATTTTTGTCATGTTTGTAAATTGATGATGTTTTGTTCATCTACCTCGTTTGAAACCTACATTTCTCAAAATTTGTCATGTTTTCTGATTTTTGTCATGTTTTTTATTTGGGCATTTTAGGCCCACAAGTGTATTGGGCTATGCTTTTAAGGTGTATTGGGCTTGTCCCATCTGGCCATACTTTTAGAGTTAATTCTGGGCCAGTCCTATTTTTCAATTTCATAGTCCATTAGATGCTTTTTTTTATAGAGCGCAATTCCTAATAGATCATGTGGGGTGTATTTTACATTTTTACTCCCGTTTAAAAATAAATGAACCCATACAATCTCCTACTCCACCACCACCACCACAACCAGCGCCACCACCACCACCGCCGTCACGCCGCCACCGCCACCACCACAACGCCGCCACCACAATGACCACCACCACCATTCCACCATCATCACCACCACCACCGCCACCACCATGCTGCCGCCGCTACCACCACCACAATTAACACTGTTAATCGTAGCAGATTAACACTGTTAATTGGAGTGTGAATTTAGACGAAAATTAATACTGTTAATCGTGACGGATTAACACTGTTAATTGGGGTGTGAATTTAGACAAAAATTAACATTGTTAATTGTAGTGATGGAGTGGTGGTAGTGGTGGTGGCGGCGGTGACGTGGTGGTGGTGGTGTCGGCGGCGATGGTGGCGTGGTGGTGGTGATGGTGGATGTGGGGGTGGTTGCATGATGGTGATGGTTGGGACGACGACGTGGTGGTGGCGGAGTGGTGGTGGTGGTAGAGTGGTGGTGGCGGCGTTATGGTGGTGATGGTGGTGGTAGAGTGGTGGCGGCGGCGTTGTGGTGGTGATGGCGGTGGCAGGGTGGTGGTGGTGGCGGTGGCGGCAACGTTGTGGTGGTGGTGGTGGTGGCAGGGTGGTGGCGGCGGCGGCGTCGGCGTCGTGGTGGTTGGACCGTCTCTCTCAAATCGCCTATTTTTTGCGAGGGGTATTTTTGTCAACAAAATAATGAAGAGGACTTACTAGACTATAGGCTCTTTGGGTAGGACCTAGTGGGCTATTCTTCACCCAAACAGGACTGGCCAGGAAGTTGCTCTATTTTTAACTTTTGGTTGGATTTTCCTACATTTTTTTTAATTTTCTCTTAATAAAATGTTACTTTTGCCAATAAAAAAAAGCCCATTTTCATATCTACTACACTGATCCTTCTAATTTTAGATATGGTTGAGCCATCAATATCATGTTGATCAAATAAGAACGTACGAATGACTAATATTGGAGGCTCCAAAAAGTCAAACTCCCTATTAGTTAGGAAATTATATTGACAATCACATATTTATTTGATTTTATAAGAGAGACCATTGAAAAGCGGTCAAAGAAATATCGTTACAGAAACTATTCATCTTGCATTTTTTTTTTGGTCACATTGGACTCCTATTTCATTTATATCAAGATAAATCTGTACAAATACTGTGATGATTGATATATATTTTTTTATCTGCGTGATGATTGATATATATTCATGTTCTATGAATATAAATTTAGCACGATTGATGAGAGCTCAAAAAATGACTGATTTTGATAGTAGATCCTTTTTGGCCCCCCGAATAGGCAAAACTAGACAGATGTTGAGAGTTAACTAACAGGAAAGTAGACTATATGTATATACAGAAAGTACTTACATTATCCCTCTTTTGTCCAAATAAATCAGGAAAATGCTTAAAACATTTGTCAACGTTAAAAAATACATTGTGCCCCCAACTTTTCAACTTATTACTCCCTCCCTTAAAATGGGAATAACTTGGCTCAATTAGTTCCACTCTGTTAGTCTTTCGTTAGATTTTTGGATTCCGCCTTTAAAAAAAAATCTCTGTGTAACTCCTATTTTGTCCTTAAATTTTCTTTGGAAAATCCATAAAAAGGAATTAATAATTTTTGGAAATAAACTAGTTCAAGTTGGAGAGTAAATTGTTTTTTTTTTTTTTAAAGTTCAGTAACCCGAAATTCGCAAATCTAGCAAAAAACTATCAGAGTGGATCTAACTGAGCTAAGTTATTCCCATTTGAGGGAAGCCGGTGTAATAACTTGTTTGGGACTTGGGAGTGCAGTATATTGTCAAAAACCTCAGGGAGTTCGATGTTGATGACCCTAAAAATTACTAACATGTACAAAAAAATGTGTGAAATGTCTTCAAAGAGTATATACTGTAAAAAGAAGATGGAAGGAGAGTAATATATCGTAATATTATATTCCAAACCTTGGCCTTGTAAAGATCTTTGTTGAGCACATCAGAGAGAGACCAAGAGAAGACCAAGTCAATCAAGCCTTCACCCTTGGATTCTCCCTTCTTCGCATGAGTGCCTGTGCTTCCCATACTTAGCTCCTCTATCTATCCCTCAAAATTATGAAAACCCACTTTCAGTTTCAACTCAGAAGTGTATAAATATATAACCTGAAAAACACATGCACAGAGAAGGGAGATAAACAGGTCGCATCCGTTACCTAGCTTTTACTAAAGGTTTCCATGAGCTTACGGACGACGTCAGGAAAAGGAAATGCCGTACAGTTTATTTTTCACCGGCAACAAAAGGAGGAGGAAAAAAGGCACGGGAATTTACCCTACGTTGTAAGAAACGAATTGAATTTTGATGTGGAGCCCTGGGCAGCACCGGCCAGCTACAAAAAAGAGCAAAAAGAGAGAGAGAGAGAGAGAGAGAGAGAGAGAGAGAGAGAGCTTTTTAGTTTTTGTGTAGGAAGACTAAAGGAACGTATATATAGACTCGTCGAAACAGGTGACGAGAAGTGGGAAAGTTCATTAACATGAATGGTGAGGAGAGAGAAACAGAGAGAGTTTCTTCGTTTCCAAGTTTACAGCAAAAAAGTGCCAGTAATTGGATAGGTACTCCCAGAGTATCACATTCTCGTGTGGCACTTTTGCAAATAAAAGATAGTCATCATACAACGTGGGTCGTTTCTTGTCTCTCAATCACTCAACAAAAATGAACGTTAGCGTTTCTACAATCCTACCGCATGATTTGTGCCTACGTAAATGGTTAGAACTTAATTAAAAGTACCACCTCGGAAATGCTCAATAATTACTCGAATGAAAAAGTAGGTAAAAGCAAGGAGGGGTCCAGTTCGAGAAGGAAAATAAGGTGATCACATGAGAATGTGAAAGGGCGACGAGTTGACGAGACGACGACCCAAACGAAGCGGGCTTTGGTTTTCCAAGGGAGTAAGTTACCCGGGCGCTGTACAAAGGACAGGGAATCCAAGAAATGTCTTTCCTCACGTCAAGGTTCATGCGTCACCCCTTAATAAGAGTTAAGCCACCTAACGTGCGTGTCTTTCTCATATCAAAAGCCCGAAGACTAAGGGTCATCATTTAGCCCAAAGGCCCGTGGCCCACCCGAAGTCCGTCCGGTCCATCGGGCTTTTATCTGGCACGGGCCCGTGAAACGGGTGGGCCGGTCCGGCCCGGCCCGTAGTTTGTAATGGGCGGGCTTGGGCCTAGGATTTTTTACTCGGCCCGCCCGTGGTACCCGCCCAAAAGCCCGCCCGTGGTACCCGCCCAAAAGCCCGCCCATTAGCCCAAAATCCCACAAAATCCCTTCTTTTTTCCCTTGCCCAAGGAAATTTAAGCCCGCCCGGCTTTTGGCCCGTCAGCCCGTTAATTGGGCTAGCCCGTGGGCTTCAATTTATGGTAGATAGCCTGGCTCGCAAAAAAGAAAAAGCCCGGTCGACCAGGCCCATGGGCGGGCTTTGGTAGTGACTTGGCGGGCTGGCCCGGCCCGATGATTACCCTTACCGAAGACATTACAGATTTCATCACAAAATACATGAGTAAATCCAAAACAACCATAACCTAGACACAAGCATGCACCTTTTCAAAGCTGCAGGCTACATAGAACCGGCAGCAGAAACATTTGTGAGAGCGAGAGCGTGAGCGTGACGACGTCTTTCAAACACATTTATATAGCTGCCTATTAGATTTTCTGGATGGCTTCAAGGCATCTTCACCATATAATTATGGGAAAATGACGGCCTATGATGTGTTTTAATAATTAATACCCGTCAAGGACAAAGTAAGAACATTTGTTAACAACTTACAATGCAAGGAATGAAAATGTAACGTGTAAACTTCCAGCTTTTTGGGCTTTAACTATCTTGAATATTCTCAAAATATTTCGGTAAAAATCATAATTTTTTACTATTCCGATCCTCTCGTTGAGACGAACCAATAATCCATGAACGTTTAACGCAAAATTAACAAATGCAAAAAAATTCGAATAAGAACGCATACA
>JAOTQK010000023.1:2248371-2263039 GCA_025642025.1 Rhododendron ferrugineum
AGTCAAGTAAAAATTTAATGTCCACACGCATCACGTACATTTTCAATTAGTGGAAAACATTACAAAACAAATCTTGTGAGCTAGAATTTAAGCCAAAATAGAGAGAGAGAGAGAGAGAGAGAGAGAGAGCAATTAAATAGTAGGATAACATGGAAAAAAGGTGGGAAAGTGCCACTCTACCAAAGCAGAGTTTCTTTGTTGACTTCTATAGATATATTATATTTAACCTATCTATGTATAATTTTTATTTCTTTGGTATTCTTCGAAAGCCCCTCGGGGTATGTGCCCCAACGTGGGTCCGCCCCTGTAATTGGGTACGCCTTACAAATAAAAGATTGTTGTCACACTGTGTGGGTCACTCCTAGTCTCCCAACTGCTCAACAAAAGTGAATAATAATGTTTCTACCATATGATTTGTAGACACGTGTAAATGATTAGATCCCATTCCGTTAAGATTCTTATTTTTTAAGTATTTATTTTTCGTTTTACGAGACGGCTCATTTTCTTACAATACATCATCTTTAATTCAAAAAATATATATTTGTTCAAATAATTTCCTATTTTTATTAGTTGGTGTAACGAGGCCTAAGACAATCATGTAACTAGGCAATGACACGTGATACTCTGGGAACATTGAGGACTTGTTCTCCTAAGAGCTTTTGGACTTTTTGAGTTTAGCCTTTATTCAAAAAAAAATTGCAATTTTTGCAAATTTGCACCAAATTTTTGTGAATTATTAATTTGTCTTAACGAGAGCAATATAAAAGTAAAAAAAATACTTTTACCTAAGAATTTTTAAAAATATCCAAGATAAAACCCAAAAAGTCAGCTTTTAGGAATTTATCTTGGATATTTTCAAAAATATTAGGGTAAAAGTCATAATTTTTTACTTTTTCGATTCGTTTCAACTAGGCAAAATAATAATTCACAAAAATTTAATGCAAAATTATCAAATGCGGGAAAAATTTAGATAGAGACAAAACTCAAAAAAAAATACTAAAAAGAAACTTCTTTAGAGAAAGAAAGGCCTGAATAATTACTTGATGAATAATAGGGTTTGGTTTTCCAAGGGAGTAAGTTACCGCGTATAGTGTGAGGATGCGCAGTACAAAGACCGGAGGCGGGCAATGAAATGTCGTGCTCACGTCAGGGCTCATGCGTCACGCCTTAAGAGTTAAGCCACGTCACGTGTTCGCGCGCATAAGCGTGTATGAGAGCGACGGCACGATCATTAGTGTGAAGATGTCTTCCAAAAATACCAGTATCTATTTGTAAGATTTCTTGGAGAGTTTCAACCTAAAATTAATCGATAATAGCTACCACACTTCATGCGGTCGAATTCTTGCTCGAGTCAACTCCCTCGCATTCTCAATCAATGCTTTCACGTGCTATCCGGTTGCACATGAGGGGAGTGTTAGATTTCGTCTTACATCGCTTAAGAAATCTAGATGACACTCCACTTATTGATAATTGATTTTTGGTTGGAAGTTGAAACATTTCAAGAAATTTAAGCCCACCCCCATCAAAATTAACGAGAGCAAAAATTGAGAACGCTCGTCTAGAAGACTAGAACGAGAACGAAGAGTCCTATCGAAAGAAATTCGCATTTAGCTAAGCTTTTCTATTCAGTCAACTTCCTCCTTCGAGAAATTAGGTGAAGATCAGAGATAGATTGCCGACAGCTTACCATGTAAGGAACTTCAGAGTTAAGAGTTAAGAGCCACATTGAACAGCTGCTAGGACTTCATTTCCACAAAGAAAATTAGAGGTGGCAAATGGACGGGTTAAAACGGGTCACGGGTTAAATATGAGCGGATCGAATGCAGATCAAATAGTAATGAAGTTGGAATGGGTCGGGTCAAATATAGATTAAGCCAAACCTACCTGACCCGACCCGTTTTCCTTCTCCCTTCCTTCTTTTCCTTCTCCTCTGTCTTCCACCGGTATGGGTTGAATATGAGTCCACTTTGTAGATGCTTCAAAAAGCAATACGGATAACAAATAGCAATGAGCCGATCAAAAAAAAATACAAATAGTGATGACATAAATTAGAACTTCAGTTGTATTACCCTGGGCCCCTCCACAACATGCAAAATGAATTACTATCAGTTTCTGTGAAATGCAGGAATGGGACTAGATTGGGCAGTGCACCATCACAATCCTTTTAAGCTGTTCTTTTTCTTTTAAGTTGTTCAGATCAATTTACATGTTCCATGACTAATTCTTAAGGAATCAATTTCGCCGTCCGCTAACGAAGAGTTAAAATGAAACGGGGACGAGAATCCATATGAATTAGTCCGGTCAGAAGAAAAGGGTGTGGGATGTGGTCTTTCCAAATGGATCGATGAAAAGGTTTGAAAAATGAAATGGATAAATAAATTAGGGAAATAATTTTGCCACTCCCTTTTTTGTTAACGGCACTTCCCTGTAAATGTATTTTTACACCAAAAATACACTTGCAGAAGAGTACCGTTAACAAAAAAAGAAAGTGACAAAATCAACGGTCATAAATTAGAGAAAAGGTAACTTTGACACCTGCTACAACTTCTATCACCTGATAAAAATGAGAGAGAGAGAGAGAGAGAGAGAGAGGAGCACATGTGTTTGACTTGTACAGTATTTTGTTTCACGAGTCGTCTTTTACTAGGCTAGCTCTGTTAATGGCAATTTTTTGAGGGGAGTGATTTTCCTAGTCACTCCCCTTTTTGTTAATGTCACTTATTTTTATGTCTTGATTAGATGTTTTTTTTGGGAGAGAATGAGAGTGACATTAACAAAAAAGAGAGTGACAAAATCAATTTTCTTTTGCAATTAGCTTCACGTTTTCTTCCGTGTTTGGTGTCTCTCCCGTGTTTTATAACAGGCTGTAAGCCTTTTAGTTTAAACTCATTTTCAACCCATAAATATGAGTTTATATGGGTTCACCCATAATAAAATATGGACGAATTGGATTGGATTATAAGTGAACGGATTTAAACGGATTAAAAAATATGGGTTGAAAACTAATGGCAAAAAAAAAAAAGTTAGGCTGTACTTAACTTCTAGAATTCCTGGAACTTCAAAATCTATTGCTAAAAAAGATTCGACAAACACTACCGACTGATTTTTAAAAAAATAAAACCCAAAAATCTACTATTGAAATTTTCCCTAAACACCTGCTCAAGCAATTATTCAGCGGGTCCTAGGGCACCACTCTTCTCCACCACATATTCAGGAGGGAATCTATACTCTCTTTTGTGCCAGAAGATGTTATGTTAATTAGTAGTAGTTGTTGTTGGTATAAGCCTAGTTAGATTACTACGAGGACCAACTTTCTATCCACAAGAGTCAAACTCTAGACCTCACGCTCTAAAGAAGCGCCACACAATCATTGGGCCCAATCCAAAGGCTGGAATCTACACACTTAATCCTATCTCAAGACCCACTATTCAAATTGACTACAAATTGTGACTTCATTCAAAGTAGATCCTTCATCTGCTTTCATCATAGGAGTTCTTGGGGAGGTGCTTGCTTTTTTCTGATTGACTACAAATTGTGGTTGGTGTTCTAATGCAATCTTTCTGGGTCTCGGGGTAGTTCGGTCATCTTTTTATTTGTTTTGGTTTGTAATCTTAATGTTGAAGCTTTGCTAAACTCATGTTTTTCATTCTGTTTTTATATATATATATATATATATATATGATGTTCTTATTTTGCCCAAAAAAAAAATTTATCGTAAACACACCCATAAAGATTGTCACTTATGCTCGAGCAATCGTTCAAAGGTCCTAGGACACCACTCTTCTCCATCACACAATAATTCACATAGAATCTATACATTTAATCCTGAACCCCGCATTCATAAGTTGCAAAGAAAGATGTCTAAGCAATACACGGAGTGCTTCAAGAGCACTCAAATAATTTTCTATTCATTGACCACAACATACCAAATGCACCCTACAATTTGAGTGAATAACTACAAAATATCATGGGTGCACTGAAAAGTTAGAAGAAATAAGGTCAAGAGTTCAACTACTATCTTCGCATTACACCTTTGCGGAGCTTCCTAATTGTTCCATTGCCTTTGATTCCAGGCATAACAAAATACCCTTAACAAATAACTTGCTGCATTTTTGCAAACCATGTGCAAGGCCAAATCATTTAAGTGGATTTAAAAATAGTGTGCATCACCAAAATATCCAAAGTAACTGCATATTTAAACATAACAAGTTTGAAGAACAGCATATTAACAACACAGAGGCCTACAGGCAGAATTAGTTGAGCATCAATATACATTACCAACAATTACAACATAATGCCAAAAGTACCACTCTCTCTTATTCAAAGAGGACGAGCTTCATCCAAACGTATCACTCTCATTCATTTCATAGGGATCATCTGCCTGCATACGACTTCACAAATCCTCCTCCATTTTTTTCCCGAGCCGTGATGTTTCCCTTTCAATTTCTTGGTCGACAATTTCATAGCACTCATTGATCAAATCCAAGTGAGGATAATGCTGCAGAGTTCTATTAATTGGCAGACACATTTCATAATCTTTTTTCATACAACGTATGAAATCAACTACTTGTTCTTTTAGCTTCTCAAATGAACCTGCCCGATAGCTATTAACTGAAGCACTCAACTTCTCCCTACCGAGTCCACAACTGATAGCCGAACACTCTTCATTAACAACAAAACTTCCCTTTCCCTGTCCCTTTCCCTTTCCCTTTCCCTTTCCCTTTCCCTTTCCCTTTCCCTTTCCCTTTCCCTTTCCCTTTCCCTTTCCTTCATAGCGAGGCCATGAATTTACCTTCTTCTTTACATCCAAACACAAGCGAAAGACCAGTCAAAATTACAACGAGCAATTAACAACCAGAATGAACATTGAAGATTCTTTCAAAAATATGCACACTATGCATTGTCATCTGAATCTAAATCTAGGAAAATAAAAATGGAGGTGTAAGTTGACCAGTTTCTTGTTTGCTTTCACATTTTTTACAATCAGGAATCCAAAGTTTCCCAAGCTAAAGGTGTTGGCTCTGACTGCTTGTTGTTCATAAGCATTGCATCAGACATAAACGCAACATTGCCAACCGAATTCAGTCCTCCAAATGCAAGGGAAGGGGATTTTTCCAATTTACCAAGGCTGTTTAAAGTGATTATGATTATTATTACTACCCACGTACAGCGTACATAGAAAAACAGAGAAGGAGGCAAGCACTGGTAGAACTGTTGAGTTCTGTTTTCTGAAATAGACGGGAAAATAGAGACCAATGACCAATGCACCACCAAGAAAACATAAACCACCGAATAGGCACGAAGGCTTAGGTATATTATCCCCAAACAAAGAGATCGACAAACCCTTCATGCAAGTAAAACAGTAAGCATCTACAAGCACAGGGTAACCAGGCAAACACCCAAAACCATGCTCGCCCACCCCAAAAAAGCAAACCAATACCAGACAACACACTCGAAACACAACACAATTTGAGAACTGGGAACTAATCAAACAACTTACTTCACAAGGCGGGGAATCATAAGAAGAGGGAGGGAGATTCAAAGCGAGTTTGTGATCCAAATCCTGAGATCACAAACAGAAGCAGAAAAATTTAAAGAGGTATTTGTTCCTGTGTAATGCAAAACTTGATGTTGTGGAGGATCAGAAGCAGAGAGAGGAAGATTTAGAGCGAGGACCGAAGGATTTCGAGAGAGATTTGTATCTGTGTAATGCAAGATTTGATGCTGATTCTTGGGGAGGCAAATTTTCGAAGGACTCTATTGCACCATGGGGGCAGCCTAAAAGTAGGTTAGGGAAGAGGAAGCCAACGTCCTCCATGTGCAATACTATGGGTTTACCCAAAAGGCCCCTCCAAACCACAACAGAAAACAGACACATTCATAAGACACAAACGGAAAATCTAAAAAGTCTGATAAGGGCAATATAGTAATCTGGAATACAACAAAATTACTCAATCAACCCTCAACCATCCACTGAAGACAAACCACCAAAGGCTAGAGGCAGATGGCCATTTTCGGGGGAACATGCACAAAATGGTTCTTCATCGCTTACATGCACAAAATGGCCCAGCGCACCTTTAAGACAAGGGTGTGGAAACTGATGCGCTTTTGCGCAATAATTGGTACATGATAGTTACATCTAATTTCTAATAGGATGTGTTTACAATTGTGATTCACTTCTTTATAGCAGCTATTTTGTCAACTTCATCTTTTAAATTTGCTATTGTAATTTTGTAGGACCGGGAAGGGAGTTACTAGTTAATGCAATTTGGGAACGCTTATGTTGTTATGTTACTAGTTACAACACTGCCGCCCTGATACATCTGCAAGAAAAATGAGGTGGTTGTAAAAAAGTATGACGAAGATGTATCACGAAGTATGAGGTGGTTGGCAAAAGTTCCTTGAAAAAATTAGGTAGTAAGGTGTGAAAAGTGGCCCATGACTTATTTTGGCATTTTCTTCACCTTAATAACAGCTCAGCTGGCTGTCATGGAGAAGGATTCCCAGGACCCCTTGCAATATCAGAATCTGTAAGGAGTGGGGCATTCCAGAGACGGTTTTTTGGGCTTCCTAGGCCTTGCTATGGTTTCAACTTGGTGATTAGAGTCCTGTGTATTGTGTTGTGTTGATTCACTCTGTATTGTATTGTTTCTCTGTTTTTGTAATGGTTAGTTTTCTCTCAAGGCCATCTCCTTGAGGTTTTGGGGCGCGGTCCCTTTATAAAATTATCCAGTTCCAAAAAAAAGATAGAACCTCAGCTGGTTGTCATTAGCATGACCCACAAAACAACAGCAATGGATGAGTAATGCATCGTTACCTCTTCGCGCCTGGGAATCCAACTACTTGCACGGAGATCAATAACATCACGAACCATGGACCTTACTTGTGGTGCCAGCTGGGGATTTGTTGACAGTTCTTTCAATCGGCTAAAGTAGATGTCATTGGTATGCCGCGATGTAGGGGTCTCATCAAGTTTTTTACCAATAGTGTTGAAGAATTCACATATGGCCTCTACATTTTCCTCCTCAGGACAGGTCTTAGTATCATGCCCCAAAAGCTTCTGTATCACATGACAAACAAGGATAAGACAATTTTTCTATTAGGGGGAAAAGCAAATCCGAAACGAATTCCAACAGGGCAAGCTAAAACACAAAAGGACTAAAAAGGGAGCTCGAGACAAAACCTGAATTATTTCATGAACAATCTTATCTGTCAACATCTTTTGCTTCCAAAGCTCCCCAATTAGACGGATATTTCCAAGAGTGCGAATCTGCATCATTCTATCGTTATCTCTACGTTCCAACTCTTGCTCAGAAGCAGTCGTCTGTGTTAATTCTTCTCGAATTTTATCAGTGCCTTCAAATGCCTCTTGGCAATTATTCAAAAGGACTCTCTTAAACGTGATTTTCCAACCAGGTTCATCAGATGGGAAAGATGGGAGCCTTTCATCAAGATGCGAACACAGCTGGGCATACAAGGGACAAACCGTTGGATCCAGTACGGCCTTATCAAAAATCAAGGAGGTAACCTCCTGCATTGCAATGAGAATACTCAGTAGACTTCACAATTACACCGAAAACAAAACTACGAGAGGAAAAAGGAGGAACCTGCAGAATATCAGCAGTTGTGATCCCAGAATCAATTAGTTGACCCTTGAGAAGATCAAAATTCTCTGGGGTCAGCTCATTCAGAATCCTACACAGCAAAACCATAGACTACATTCAGTATGCATGATAGTATGAATCACATTTCATTCTTGTTGACACAATACTATTTTCCAAAGTGCCAAATTTTGAAACAATGATATTAATCAACCCTCCAGCTGCTAGCTTCAGTAAACTTCATCAATCGGTTACTGGATGATATTGGCGCAGAAGAACACACGAATATGCCTGAGTAACCAAGTTCAATTTTTTTAACTGTGTCGAAACCCTACTACTTGCTTCCAATCACTCTGTCTCCCAACAACTACGAACGGGTACAAGAATGTTTCATAAGCATAAAACTAAGTGAACCTTAACTAAATAGCAGCAGTATGACTAAGGTTTCAAAATGGACACCTCATTTGGAAGCATCATTGTAATCTTGCAATCCATATGTTATGATTCATCTAAAACCAACATAAGTAACCACTATAAACTGTTCCGATACTCTAATTTTTGAAAACCTACTCAAAGATAACGAACCAGAAGAATGGTTTATTTTTGGTTTCGGGGACAATTTTGTGGAAATCACACAATATAATCTATAGAGTAAGTACCCTTCCACTGTCTTCAAGACATGCTCCTTCTCAGACAAAGTCCCCTCTCGAGTTGACCATGGCACCTCAGCCTTGATTAGAGCAGCAGCAGCACCGACCTGTTTCATTCACAGGACATCTTCTATATTCATTCCAAACAAGTATTTATCAACAACAACAAAAAAAAGGATCATAAACATCAAAAGCCAAGGTTACTTAGATTTAGATGAGAATGCAACACATAGTTTGCATCTATACCTCATCACATGTGTTGAATAAGTAACAATCTTTAAGAAACTGTGTAGCAATAGGGTAAAGGAAATAATTTTTCCCACTCTCCCCACGTGTAATAGACTCGCATAGTGGGTCTCATCCCCGTGTCATTTTTAAAGTCATCACATTTTCAACCCACGTTCCTCAGAAGCCATTTACAATAAGGTTCATTTTGTTCCAAGAGAGCAGGATACTACTTTTCATACAAAACCCCGTAAGAACAAAATACAAACTACAAAGTACAGGGACAACAAAAGAACTAAATAAGAGTTGTTCTAAACATATGCATGGCATGTAGAAATCAATCAAATTATCTGTTAGATTATATCAGTTTATGTTAGATTATATCAGTTTACTTGTAATGAGACATGTCTCAGTTGTCAGTTTGTTTTAGCTAGGGTGCTATTTGTTAGATTCTTTGTACATAGGGGTTCTTTAGTCATTTGTGTTGTAGGGTTGTATATATTCCCCTTTTTCTCTGTTAATGAAAACAGAAGAGAAATTCATACGTTCAATTCTCTCTCTCTCTAAAATCGTACAATTATCTCAACAAAGATTAATTACCCCTTGGTTAAAAGATATTTGTGCCCGTGCAAACTGCGAGTTGAGTTGGTCTTGGCAATTAAACAGGCAACCCGACTCTCTTTTCTCTCGAATGGTTTCCCAGGATCGCTCCTTTCTAGATGTAGAAAATGGAGCAGACCGACTACGCCAATCACGGTTGTCTGGCTCAGAATAACGCATCTGAAATGGATTTTGTTGCTGTAGGAATGAAAATTATGTCACAATAAGTGAGCTAGCAAAATCAAAATTAGTGAAACAAATAACCTTGTGCAAATTACACGTCAGAACTCAATAATGGCAATAAAACTTTCACTGCATCAAATTAACCACCGAGGAGCTCTTTATGCAGGAAAAGAGTAGGGCATTAAACTAAAAGAAAGGAGTTAAATGCTACGGGGAATAAATGCCAACATTGAAATGATATTTATCTTATCTTTATTTCAATTGCCATACTATATACGGCATGCGTTTTCTCGGTTACATTGGTCTCATAATGATATCAATGTACTAGAAAGGTCTTCTCCATTTGGTGAGCTTGCTCAAGGGCGTGCTCTTCCGATTGATTATGCCGTTAAAGGCAACCATTATATATTACCTAGCTGATGGTATATATCCACAGGGAAGCATTCTCTTAAATTGCACGCAAAACTATACATCTCAAATTCAATCACGATGATCCTTGTAGAAAATAACAGCAACTCCAATCAAAACTATCATTGCAGTACTATTTGTAAGGACCACAATTTTTGCACGCATTTTAATTCGTGTATTTAGATTTCCGAGGATTAATCATATTTCAAATCTTGTCAATTGTCACTTATAACTCCAGAGAGATTCAAATCACTTTTCATAATCACTTATAAGAACCAAACTTTTTTTATGTTGTGGACTGAAGAATTAAATTTCTATAGTGAAGTAGAGACGGCTTCTTTTTTGTGATACACAGTTCACTTATAAGAACCATCAAGGAATGATTACCTACTCGAAAACTCAAATAGCTAGGTATTAGTGTTATCGTACTCTTCCCATTTTATCAGATTACGACATTTCCCTGGTTTTTGTGATCAAAGTGACAAGAGCAAACATGGAAACAAGGAAACATAGAAACATTGAAAGTGAAAGCACAGTCGGGGAACGAGGTAATTGCTTAGACTTGCGAACTAAATTTCCTAATGCAGAGTTATGTAATACTTAATACCAAGATTAGTGTAAACACGGAAATCATTGACAAGAAATGCCAAAATGGGAAAATAAAGGAAGCATACCTTCCATCTAGTATTAGGATACCTCTGTGAATCAGTTATGCGTAACGCGTCAAGTTCGTTAAGCTCAACTACGGCACCTGCAATAGCTTGAGCCAAGTTCTTGTCATCATTAGCATCATAAAAACAACCCCGAGCCTTGGCATCGACGACAAGTTCCTTCCAAACAGAGCCGCTGGTAATCAAAGTAGCACCATTGCCCACTATCCAGAGGCAATGCCTACACCATGAAAGCACAAATGCAAATTACAACACATGATTAAACCAACTTTTGGATAACAAAAAGGCGAGCAGATCTGCTTTGCTCTAGGAAACAACCCTTGGGGCGAAGCCAAGATTTCTAGACAGTGTGGTCAAATACCTAGAGTCACTTTTGGCAACGGTAGGAAAGTTTCATAATATTAATGGGTCTTTGGGATTTTTTTTTTTGTATCTATGGGGGCAAATGTGGGAAATTATCAATAGAATTTGACCTATTATATGTTATTTTTCCAACTTAGTAGGGTCACTTGACTCCACATTGCAATTGCAACACATGGTAAAGCTAGTTATCACAATGTTCATTTATGCAAGGAGAATGACATATGTTATGCTATACAGAAAAGTACCTTGCGCGAGTGAGAGCCACATTTGTTCTTTGACGATTGGAAAGAAATCCAACAGATCCTTGCCCATTACATCGCACGGTAGAGATAATTATGAGATCCTCCTCACCACCTTTAAACTCATCAACCGATTGGACATCTACAGTGAAGTCAGGGTATGAATCTGTATTGTATGTTTCCCCTAGTTTTTTCTGGAGAGCAAGTACTTGAGCTTGATATGGCGATAAGCACCCAACCCTGAGCTTCTGTTTCGCTGCCACACATTCTGTAGCGAGGTAAATGCATTCTTATTTACCACAATTTAGGCAGCAACAAACACTTGCAATTTAGAATACTAAATCTTACCACATTCTTCATTGAAAACAGAAACGTACCTTTAGAGAGGCTTGCAACAATCTCAGAAACCACAGCCACCTCCACCATGTTTTTTATGTTTTGCTTCTCAGACTGCTCCGTTCCCGGGCTTACATTAATGAAAGAATAGGTTCCATACATACTTCCTTGAAGAAGACGCCTCTCATAGGCTTGTTCTTTGACATTCGGACCATCCAAAATCCTACTTTCGTAGAACTCCCTAATTGGAAACAAGCTTATTGATGGATGCATTCTGTACTGGACGTTAAGAAGATGCTTCTTGTGTCCTAATATTACCAGCCTCTCGAATAAGCTTCTTCCAAATTCAGCCGGCGGACATATCTGTTAGTAACAGATTCACAAAGTCAACAAAAAGAAATGTGTTTTACTTCAAATAAAAAAAACTAGGCTCCATTTACATAGACGTGGGTTTCGAACAAAAGGGTTTGGTTTAAGGTTCAGTTTCAATGAATAATAAGAGGTGTAGCCCTGACTGACTTATTGGACTTGGCCCTTTAGGTGTGGGCATGTCCCATTAGGTATTTCCTTGGTTAGCTTCTTGCGAACCTCGGGATTGGGTCTCGGATGGGCGCAGGATTGTACTTAACTTAGCATAGGATATGATGCCATCATTTACTTGTTCCTTTTAGTCTTTGTACCAACTTCAAAGATTAATAAAATTTCTTTTGCCTTTCAAAAAAAAAAAAAATCTTAAGTCCCTTCATTTGAAATCCAATCATGCAAATAATAAATAGAAAGAAAAATGAAAACAACAGACCTTGTATTGAACATTTGCAGATAGCTGTCGTTCATCCCCAACGAGTATAGCATGACGGAGACCAGAGAGCTGCAAAGGAATAGTGGATTCACATTCTTTGAGCTGAGCAGCATCATCAATAACCAACAGTTCCAGTGTTCCCATCCCTTCTGTATGCAATGTAGCCAAGCTTGAAGCAGTGCAAAAAATCAAGCACGCGTTTTGCAAGCAAAAACTCCGAATTTCATGGTGTTCAGTGAAATTTGGAAGATTTAATGTTTCAGAAAGGAATCTAAGTACTTGAACACACTCTCTATTGGAAGACATCATGTTCCCAAACTCGTCAACTCTATTTGATACTTCTTTCAAACCCTCATTTGCAACAGCATGGCTACACATTGACATAGCTCCAATGGATTTTAGCAAATCAATAACTTTCATCATCTTCTTTACCACTTCCAATGGAATGAAAGAAGTTGGCATATGTGTGTACAAATCTTTGATACAAAAGATGAGCTTTTTTGCGATAAGTTTAAATCTCTTGATGAAACTCCTCAAATATCAATGGACCTTCATCCTTCTCCGCCTTTTCTCCTTTTTCTTTGTTACTTTGAGTCGAGTTTTCCTTCTCCTCTCTTTTACTATCAAACTTCAATTTCTCTTCTCTCTTTGAAGGCTCCTCTTCCTCCTCCTTCTTCTTCTTATCCCCATCATTTAAGTCTTGACCGATATCTTCCTCTTCGTCTTCATTGCTATTTACTGTCCGATTTTCAAAACTTGACTCCTCCTCCTCCTCCTCTTCTCCCTTATCATCGTCCTCATTCTTCTTTTTTTCTTGTTCCAAATATAAACGGTACATCTCTTCAGGGTCTTCGAGTAAACATAGCATCAACTGCACATTATGTTTCCACCCAGACAATGGAGAAAGACAATGGGAAAGAGCATAAACCCGGTAATCAAGAAGTACATCCAAAATGTCTTCATGATCAGCAATCTCCATTCTGGAATCAAGAAATATACCCAAAGTGTCTTCATGATCATCAATCTTCATTCTTTCTCCAATGCCAAATAAAACTATATCTCCCAACCCGTAAGTATCATACTCAAGTGCACGACTCACCAAACTCATAAGTCGTGAAGCAACATCAAAAACTGCAATATTGGTTGGGGCACATGTCAGTGTTCTGCATTTTATCCTCAGCAGAACAAATAGTAACGAAGCCACTGTCTTTGTTTTCCCAGTTCCGGGAGGGCCCCATATTAGTTTGACAGTATTTTGGTGACCACATCGTCCTGTAGCAACACAACTTAACACAGCATCCTGTTGGGAGTCGTCTAACTTAAAGGTACTGGTGGCATTCCGCACTTCGGATTCGACATCTCGGTTACTCTCTTTGAACGAGCAACTGGTACAATTTTCCCCAATCTGTAAAGGATTACAGCAAGTGAAAATCACCCATGTAAGTACATTTATGCATGCAAACCGAATGAAACAGTAAGATGAGTGATGATGTGTGAAATATGAAATCTAGTACTTATATGCTTTCCTCTCCTCTCTTCTCTATCACTTAAATTCTCCGGAATTACTTTCCCTATGTGATGAATGCACAAGTGACAATAAAACAAGAAAAAACAACTGAATTGCGATACTTACAGTGGAATCCGGTTGCAGCACTCTCTTAATGATGTTCATGTTCCCCCCCTCCAGCTCTGACTTCAATGCCGTCCATATTCGAATCTCAGTTATAAAGTTTCCAAGGTAAACAACAAAAAGACTTCCCTTATTCTTATCCTCTCGTTGATCTCCATATTCACCCGACACGATGGGCTTGGACGCCCGTATTTCAAATTTTCCAGAACCATATTCCTCAATCCTTTGAACCACAGCAATGACATAAGGACTTTTAGGCCTGTCAAGATCAGCAATAAAGTTCGGTCTGACCTCTGTCAAGGCGATAAGATCTCCAAACTTGGGCTCGTACATTACTTTTCCATTTTCAGTGTCTCTCTTTCTATTCAACGAAATGTTGTAGTACAAGGCCTTGGGAGGTTCAAAGTCTTCGGATTTGTTAACAGTCCATATTTCTCGCGTAGGAGCAAGATGCACTGCCTGTATGATTTCTGACAAACCAGAGTGTGTCTCTTCAATCAGGGGGTAGATAAATGAGTCCATATAGTCCTTGGTTGATGAAAAGGTCTCTGGAATTGGCTTAACCTGGCAAAAGTTCACAATAGTGAAGATTGAAGTACTTCAAAATATAGTCAAACAAAAAAAGTCACTAATATTCACTAAAGATGAAACGCAAACTAGTTGTAGGGGGATTTTCCCGAACAGAGGAAACACAACCTGAGCACGTGCATAACACATTACCACATCAGAGCACTAAGTAAGGGTGCACGGTACAGCCTAACAAGTGTGCTGGTAGGCGGCGCCATGTGAAGGTGCTAGGTGATAATGCTTAACAGGTGCGCTGGTAGGCGGCACCATGCTGGTAGGCATAGGGTGTTCGGCAATGATGCCTAACAGGTGCGCTGGCAGGCGGCACCATGCTGGTAGGCAAAGGGTGCTAGGACATGATGCCGAACAGGTGCGCAACACCTGAGGTTGCTAGGC
>JAOTQK010000023.1:2266881-2303524 GCA_025642025.1 Rhododendron ferrugineum
CGGACCTTCACTGCAATCCAGCCCTTAGGTTTGCAGCACTTTCGCCCTCACAGATCTAGAAGTCAGAACAGGGACGCCCAGTCCTTCACGTTGGACGCCGACAAGTCCTAGCACGCTCGCTCAGTCCTTGAGCCACTTCGTAGCCGAACAATTACCAAAAAGTGCATTGATTTCGTAGACCCTACACAATTTTCACCAATCATAAGAAAGGCAATGTTCACTCTCTTTTTAGAGGAGGGTGAACAAAATTATTCTCTGAATGTGGACCCTATACAATTATTCTCTGAATAATTAATCGGAAAAATAAAGTAGGTAACAGCAGTGAGGGGTAAAAGTGAGAAGGAAATTAATGCGATCCCATGAGAATGTGAAAAAGGCGATGAGAGTCCTCAACGGGAATTGGAGATCCTGCAGTGCAATTCCCTGTAGTGAACCTTGTAGAGCAGATTTGGATCGTCTATCTCAGTAATCAATTGTTCAAACATGTTTGTTAATTTTGACCGGTAAAACAATCGATAGTTCATATATGTTTTTATCGGTCAAAATTAACAAACATATCTAAACTATTGATTACTGAAATGGCGAAATAGAAGATCCAGATTTGTTGCCGTGCAGGCCCTGTAGGGCAGGCCACCCTACACATCCCCAGATCCCCAAATGAAGCGGGTTTTGGTTTTACAAGGGAGTAATGTGTGGATGCGCAGTACAAAGACAGGGAATCAAAGAAATGTCATGCTCACATCAAGGCTCATGTGTCATACCTTAAGAGTTGAGCTAACCCACATGCGTGTGAGAGCGGAAGCACAATAATTTTTTTTTTTTATCCAAAACATATTTCATTAAAAGTCATAAAAAGACAATTATAGCGATTCCATCTGAATACAAAGGAAGGGAAACCTACAAACAAGTCATCACATATAGGAAAAAACATGAAAAACAAGTGACAAAGGGACAAAACTAGTTATAAGATCCTTGGCACGTCTCACTGCCTCAAAGGGTTGGGTCATGAGGGGCCAGCAATCTACCAATTTAGCCACCCCGGCCTGGTGTATGATTCCATACAAAGACAAAAATACAAAACCGATGGAACTAGGGATAATTACAAACAAGGAAGAAAACACGGCCACCGTGGAAGGACTCTACTGAGCACGCCTGCCAAACTCCAGCCGAGAGGAAACCACCTGACGCCGATGATGGAGGCACTGACTGGATCTCGAACCAAAGCAATGGAGAATCTTCTCCGGCAAGCCCCGCTGACACAAGCAGGCTTCGAGCATGGAGATCGAAGTAGAAATTCGCCTGGGCTAAAACTCTGAATCTTCTAAACTTAACTTATTTTTTGTTCTGTGTGTTTTGTTCATTTTTTTGAATTTTTGTTGGATTCACATGAATTTTTTTGGATTAATCATCCATCTCAACAAGAGTCTAAAAAGTACAAAAATTATGACCAAAGCAAAAAAAAAAGTTAACTAAAAATGAAAAAAGTATCAAACAATTGTCTTTTGGAGCTTAAGTGCCGTCTTATTTGAATTTTTTCAATATCAGTCCATATTTTTATGTTTTTCCGATTCTACTAGTCGAGACGAACGATTAAACCCTAAAATTACGTCGAAAAACTAAACAAAAAGTTTCGAAAAATAAAAAATATCGAAATAAGTTCCAAACTTTTAAGTTTACAAGCACGCAACCTTAGCGTGAAGATGTCTTTCGAAAACATTTATGATAAGTTGTAACAAAAGTTTTCCATATATGTTTCACGAAAATAAAAAAGATTAATTTGTTCGCCGTTCAAAAGATCTAATCGAAATCTATCAAACAAGATCTATATTGAACAAAAAAATATTTCAATTAAGTCCATTATTTTTAGAAGAAATTAAATAGGCATCCTATTTATAAGACTTATTTAGGTGTCCATCCTAATAGGTTTAAATACTTATGTTCTCATCCTGAAAATGTATTGTTATCCAATTATACCCCTAACTATATATTAAATTCCTCTAGAATAATTACATATTCCATAATTAAGCCCAGAAATGTTTCCACTCCCCAATATTACCGAGATTAGTAATCATCCTAATCCCTTTTTGAAAGAGGCTCCGTTCCCTTTTTATCGGTCAGCCCCATAACCCCCGACTCTCCCAACATTCTCCCACTATTCTCACCTTCTCCCAGTTGAATTACAAATCCCCAGAAAACAAAACAATCAGTCCTTAATCTGCGCAACCCTCACCACTCGATTTCGATCGGCCAAAGCCAACATCTCCATCCGGCCTCCGCCGTTACACTCGCCGCCTCCGCTCCTGGTTGTCTAACAGGCCGTGGATGGCCCACGCCGCTAGAGCGATCCAGTGCTCCTGATCATGTGGCTCTCTCCGTCCATGGAATCATTTAGCCGTGGGTTTCGGCCAAGTGTTTCTTCATGCTGATTTTGTTTGTGAGGAAATAGTTTTTTTTTTTTTTTTTGGGGTAAAAATGAGGAAATAATTTTGTCATGATTTCAAATAGGTACTTATTTTTTAAAAATCCCTAGCGGAACTGGGCCTTACGGTCCAAAAGATTTTCGACGACACTCTAAAACTAGTTTCTCCGGCATCAAATTATAGGCAGTACTTAACTTCTAGAATTCCTGGAACTCCAAAATCTAATCCAATAGTACTAATAAAAAGGTTTCGACAAACATTAGCAAACTAGCAATTGCGGATCAAAAAACAAAACAAACAGTAGCAATCATTTTAAAAATTAAAATCTCAAAATCTACAATTGAAATTTCGCATACACATCTGGAGCAATTAGTCAGTGGCCCGAGGGCACCACCTTTCCCCACCACGCATTCAAATAGAATCTATACACTTAATCCATCTAAAAATCTACTATTAAAATTTCAGTAAGTCTAGGTACACTATATTCATCCATTACATTTTTGTGGGGCCCACCTTGGGTACCACAAAAATACAGAAAAATTTCCATAAATTATAAAATAATATATTGATGGAGCCCTGTAAAAAATCAGCTCCAACAAATATCGGTAAGTATTATTTCTGAATTCGTAGGAGCAAAACTGCGCAGTTGAGTAGTTTCGCCCCTACAAATCAAGAAATAATACTTACCGATATCCGTTAGAATTGATTTTTTATAGGGCCCCATAAAATATTATTCTAAAATTTATGGATATTTTTCTATATTTTTTTGGGACTCGGGATGAGCCCCACAAAAAATGTAGTAGATGGATGGTAATGTATGTATCATCCCTCTTAAAATTTACCGTAAACACGCACTATAAAAGATTGTCACTTATGCTCGAGCAATAAGTGCTTCAAGAGCCCCCAATAATTTTCTATTCATTGCATCCCAACATACCAACCAAAGTTGGCAGTATGAACCGGTTGGTCGTGTAGCTCCATTTGAGAGTGAGAGGTCGCGGGTTTGATTCCTATGGATAGGAGATCAACCTCTAACACCCCCCCGCTATATACAATGTTGACCAAAAAATAATAATAATAATAATAATAATAATAATAAGAGAATTGGGAAGTGATAGGGTACACCGCGCAAATGGCGCCTGGAATTGCAAATGTCTCAGCATCCATTATCAATATGAACCTAAAGATTTCAACATTACATGTTGGAGAGTACTTGAACCCTATTTTTTTCATCTTATGGAAAAAGGTGTCTCTCATTTCAATCTCCATCTATACAAAAAACAGAATGCAGAGTTGAGTTTTGTTCACCGTCCACTTAAAAGGGTGAACATTACTCTCATTTCTATTGATTGAAATGTTGTGAATCCCAACACAAAGTGATGTCATACTTACTAAAAAATGTATTGCAGGGATGGGACCTACACCATTTCAACCAATAAGAGGGAGTGTAATGTTCACCCGAGTGTAATGTTCACCCTCTTTTAAGGAGAGTGAACAAAATTGCACTCCAGAATGCACCCTTCATTCCTAGTAAATAACTACAATATATCCACCCTATTGTAAAAGTTGGACAAGGGGATGGCAAAAAATCTGAAACTATACATCCATTCATGAGTTTCAGTAACAAAAGCTTGACACCTGCATTTAGAAGTCCAAAAGGAAGGGTGTTAGATCTCTAGTGCAAATAACAAACTTATGGATGTAAGAGCTTGCCGAGAGTGATGATTTTCACGCTCCATTTTTTTCTTGAAATACACTCATTTTTTTTCCCTTGGTCAGACTAAGTTAATAAAATACCCGTCTAATTAATTTTGTAATTTGGTTTTCCTCGAGTGCCTTACCTTTGTGGAAGCGTATTTTTGTAACCTTGTACAAAGAAGAAACAAAAGGAGCAATTTGAAGCATCACCCTTTATAAATGACCCAACAAAGATTTGTGAGAGAGAGATGCTTTCAAGAAATGGTTTCTCAGAGTTGGAATAGAAAAGTTTTAGTGGTACAGACCACAAAAATATTTACCCATCACTCAATACTGTACAGTTTTAGGAGGAATCACCAAGATAGGACACACTCTATATCAGTTGTTTAGATAGGCCCAACATGCCCATCTAGGAACTGTCCCGGTAAATATGCCGCAAACGTAGATGAACAAAAGAGGAAATTCTAAAGCCCGAGAAATGTACCGTATGATGCTTCCGAATATGTACAATCTTCTTATATAGAACTAGTACCTAATCCTCAGAAGTCATCCTGTAAACTGAGTCCAGCAAATTGAATTGACAAGAGCTGCATATAATCTGATTTCTGTACCTCTACCGGAACAATTAAATTCCTGTAACAAATGATAACAAGCAGCGGTTACCCTCTTATTTCTTCATGCAATAACTCGATACATACATGTTCTTTTAGACTTTTTCTCCGCTCACATGAAACAGTCCATTTTTCCCATTTTTACTTTCCCCATACCCTTCATGCCTAAGCATGCACATACCACCTTAGTAGATTGGGTTAGTCTTAACACTAACAGTCACTTTCAATACACTACTACAATATGCAAATTTAAAGTGTGAAAATATGCAAGTATACTTAATGGAGGCGCAACACAGTAACAAGGGGTATAACTAGTATGTCTGATAAGGATTTATCACAAAATGAAGAAAAAATTTCATACACATAATTACGGCTCGCACAGACTTACTAACAAGCACAAAAAAGGTTTCCCAAAGCTCTCTGTTGAACAAGACTCACTATTTTTGAGTTTAATAACAGACACTAGCTTAAAACAGAATTAAAACAAGTAAATCCACAGAAAGAACAAGTAAAGACATAATGCATACCCCTCCAAATGTTTGTATCTGCATAGGCTCATGACGTCTAATGGGTAACTCTGGAAAAAGTTGTCGAGCTTCTTAGCCACCTCTACAATATCAGACAATGCTGATACATCCCAAACCACTAAAACTTGTTTATAATCGTATTTCTCTTCATGGATAACAACTGTCCAAACAAGATTTAGCCGCTCGTTGACCTTGTAATACTCCAAGAATCGAGTAGATATCCGACTCAGAGAAATGAGGTTTGCTTCCTTGTGGGGCCGACGCCAACCGCATGAAATCTTTGTCAACAGAGAAAGAGCCTCCTTGCGGATCTCAATGTCCTTAACCTTTTCCATTGATTTCCAAAATGCATCATCAATACAAACCTGCAACCCAAATTCAGTAAAGTGTTATTTGGCTAATAGAGTAATAGGCGAATAAAAATAGAATATGCCATCAATTTATGCAGACAGGAGCATACTACATAAATGAAATAAAAGCTCATGCCCATTATATTTGACTAACGATCCTGCTATTGACCACCCACTGGGCTCTGAATAAGGTAAAGAAATGACAAAACAATGGGATTTCTCATGTGCACTTCAATGCACTTTCACATATAACAACATAATTTTTAAATCTGAGCTGTTTTTAGCGTTTTCCAATGTCCTAACATGAACCTCTTGATTCTAGAATAGGCACATATATAACCCCTGGTCTGCATCAATATTAAATAATCCCTTTTCGGCCTGATAACTTGCACTACCTCCTTTTTGTATCACAAGCTCGCAAGGACTAAAAGGCCGCAGCAGTCTTTTAACCATCATTATTCCAATACTGATCAAACATACCAAACTTAACACTAGTCTCAAAATTTGTCATTGTCCGAGGAGGAGAAAGCTTGCCAAGAGGGAAAGAAAGGAGACCACATAAAAAATTATAACAAAGGTCAGTGTTAGAGCTTGTCCGACATTGGTTAAATATAACCTCCAAACCTAATATATGAGCCTGAGTAGCCTCTCCATTCATTGTCAATTGGTTTTGAGTTGGATGCTTTAAGAGTCATTAATTGATTTTACGTGGCAATTTGTCACGTAATAAAGGAATAGGGATTCCAGACTTGCACATAACAGCAGCAAAAACGATGGACATGACTAAGAAACAAATATATATATATATAATATATAATATATATAAAATAAACAAGAGTTTGACTGCTTTTGACAAACAGAAAACCCCATTATGTGAAGTTAAAGAAGAAAATCTATCTTAGCAAACAATTGAGAAAACAATAAAACATAATCAAGGGGAATCATTGAACACACAAAAAATGATGCTCCATGAAAAGATTCAGAAACTGCACAACCATAAAGTTAGTAATTATAATAGCAAAGTAGCATACCTTCCACCTGGCTCCACTGAATAGTAGAGGCTCAACATGGAGTCGAATATCTAGTTGGTCAACGTCAACCAAAGCAGCTATAATAGCTACAGACAGGTTCCTGTCCTCATCAGCATGGTGAAAAAAACCCCGATTCTTGGCATCAGCAACTATTTTCTTCCAAACAGACCCGCTGTTCTTTAAAGTTGTCCCATTGCCCAATATCCATAGGCAATACCTACACAAAGGAAGCACTCCTCGTGTTTTTCCCAAAATGTCATGAAAACTACACCAAAAAGACTCAACGATGGTTATACTTAACTACATTTTTGGATAAGGGAAAATACCTTGCTCTGGTGAGAGCCACATTGACTCTTCGATTATTCGAAAGAAAACCCACTGACCCAATTCCATTACTTCTGACTGTGGATATTATTATCACGTCCTCCTCGCCACCCTGAAAACCATCAACTGTGCGAACTCTCACAGAGAAGTCACTTTTTGGATCTGAACCATATGTCGATCCAAGCTTTTCTTGAATTGCAGAGACCTGAGCCTTGTATGGTGCTATCACACCAATGCCAATCCTCTTTTTTAAGGCAACGGATTCTGTAATGGGAAAGATTCCATTTAGAAATATTTAGTCAAAAATCAAATCAAAACCAAAGATAGTGGTATTGCGAGCATTGCAACAAAATAATGAAGTCAGTCAACCAATAAAGATTGATCTGAAATCTGCTTCAAATCTAATGTAGAGATAGGGGTAGATAACAAATGCGTACTGTAATCTCCTACCACTCTTTTAATTCAAATTCTGGTTTCCTATTCACGTTTTCTCTTCTTTTTGCCCTTTTTTAACCCCAAACTTGATGTTATCTTTTGCGCACAACAAGAACATACCTTTAAATAGTCTTGAAATTATATCACAGACAGCCGCGACCTCCACCATATTTCTGAGGCTATGCCCATCATTCACGTCTTCACTTCCAAATGCTATGTTAATAAAAGAATAAGAACCATACAAATCGCCCTGTAGAAAGCTCCTGTGATAGCTTTTCTCTTTGACATTTTGAGCATCTAAAATCTGTCTTTTATAGAATTCCTGATTCGGAAATAAGCTTATTGACGGATGCATTCTATATTGGACATTGAGAAGGTGCTTCCTATGGCCCAATAATACCAGCCTCTCAAATAAACTTCTACCAAAGTCAGCCGCCTCACAAATCTAATTGAAGGAAAAAATCCAACAGTCAACACAAAAGTATTTCTACGATTTAAAGAGATGGAGAAAGTAATACAATAGGATTCAAAACCTTGCTTTTAACCAAAGCAGGTAGTTGTTGCTCATCTCCTATAAGCATGGCATGGCGTAGACCAGGAAGCTGTAGAGGAATTGCTGATTCACATTCTTTAAGCTGAGCCGCTTCATCAACAACCAACAGCTCCACTGGTGTTCTTCCTTGTATGTGCAATCTAACAGAACTTGAAGCAGTGCAGAAAAGCAGGCATGCATTATCCAAACAAAATGCTCTGATTGATGATTTTAAGGCGTCTGGGGGAAAGAATGCCTCAGGAAGAGATCTTAGCATTTGAAGACAATTCCTTTTTGACACACTTAGCTCAGATGAGCCACTAACATATCCTCTCCCATCTTCCGTTATATTGAGGATTTCCTCATCAGAAACCATAGAAGCACTGCATAATAAAGTTCCATGGTGATCAAGAAAATCTAAAGCTAGAAACATGTTTTCTACCACTTCCAATGAAATAAAACAAGTTGGCAAGTGTATGCACAAATTAACAATGAAATACTTCATTTCCTTTTGTATATATTTGAATTCCTTCTTTACGAATTCCCCGAAATTCAATCTTCTCTTGTTTCCGATTCTATAATTTCCATTGTTTGCTTTCCCATCACGTGAACGGTTCTTCTGCACAACCTCATTCCCTTTCTTCCTTTCCTTATTGTCTCTCAAGGTTTGAGCAATAATCTTCATCCATGATTTCTTATTCTTCACAATTCTGAAATTTTGAGCATATAGTTCTTTTTTGTCTCGACCAAATTCCAGCATCTCCTCATCTTCCATATCATCATCACTCTCATTGTTTCTCTCCCTTTTATCATTTAAGTACAAATGGTACTGGTGTCCTGGATCTTCAAGTAAAGATATCATCAGCCGTAAATAATGTCTCCACCCAGATTTTGGAGCAAAGCACTTACCAAGAATTTTTGCTCGATTATCAAGAAAAACATTAGAAAGGTCGTCATGAGCATCAATCTGCATTCGCTCCCTATTTCCAAATAAGACTACATCTCCTAACCCATAAATCCCACAATCAACTGACTCCATCACCAGTCTCAACAGCCGCCTTGTAACTTCCAAAACTGCAAGGTTAGTTGGGGCACAAGTAAGTGTCCTACATTTCATCTGCCGAAGCACACATAACAACACTCCAATTGTCTTTGTTTTCCCTGTCCCGGGTGGGCCCCAAATCAGCTTAACTGTACTGTCATGGACGCATCCCCTTGTTGCAATGCACTTTAGAACTGCTTCTTCTTGGGAGTCATTCAGACTAGAAGAGCAAAGGACATTGTGGGAATTTGTCCTTGCTTTTGCGTATTTATCAAACGAGCAAAGACTACAACCGTCCCTAACCTGTAAGATTTAATCGCATAACAACATGCAAATGAATGCAAATAAGATTATTTATTTCGAATAACAAATAAAAAAGGCGCGCCCGATGGCAACAGCTATTTTTAATTGCTCTAAATATTATATATCAGTATTAGAAGTTTAACGGAGGATATTGTAAACCTAGAATAACATGATAGAAATAAACCCCAATACTCACAAAAGAATCAGGCTGTAGCACTTTCCCAATGATACTCAAGTTACTTGAACCCAGTTCCAAGTTCAGTGCTCTCCATATCCGAATGTGTGTTGTCATATTCACAAGAAAAACACCAAAAAAAGTTCCTATCTTCTCATCCATTTGCATGTCTTGATCAAGCACCATGGGCATTGATGTCAAGATTTGGAGTTTTAAAAAATCCTTTTCTTCTTTTACCTGTTGAACTAAAGCAATAAGATAGCCACTTTTTGGCCTGCTCAAATCATCGATGCATCTTGGCCTTACATCAGTGAGGGCAAAGAGGTCTCCTGTCTCCAGTTCACATTTATCTCCCGCATTCTTAGGGTTTGTCGTTCTTTCGATTTCAATATCATATAAAAGGTCCTTGGGAGGACGATACTCTTTCGACCTCTCCACGGATGATATTTCATAGGTCGATGCATCCGCCAATTTTTCCATGCCTGAACACAAGTCTGCATGTGTTTCCTCAATGAGAGGGAAGATAAATGATTTCAAATAACAAGAAGTTGATGGGAATGTCGTAGGGATCGGCTGCACCTGTAAAAGGACAAACCTAATATCAATGCTAGAGTTTGAACAATCATAGGCCAACTTCATCTCAAGTAACGTGAACCCTAATTGGTGGTCATAGACGGAAACATAATACTTATTTCCATTATGTAGTTTCTACGAATAACAAAGGAAATATATAATAAATTACTGATACATGGACATGGTGATAGTTGTAACAGGTACACTACATAACAAGTTACCATCAGCCTCTCAATGCTCTCATTGCTAGAGCCCTTCCCAACAAAGAGAAATTCCATTCACGCTTCAGTTCTCAACAAGTTGCTCTGTTCACTTCATGTTCATCACAGAAGTAACAAAAATTTGTAACGGCCTTAGATGTTTTACTTCCATCAAGGAAAAAAGTCTTTTGGTGTACAATATGAGAAGAAAATGCATATTTGCCTGCCATTCATTAGGTCCACCTTCATTAACTCAATTCTATCACTACACCATGTTCAACTCACTCCCTAATCTCTATGTAAAACAAAACCCATCGGTAGCCCTACCTTTATCATTGCCATCAACATAACATCTGGCCAACACCAGTCCTATTGATGGTTTCTCTGTGGATAGTGAGTAGAGGTAAGAGTACTAATGGGTTTTGTTCATTAAGGAAGTAGTAGTGGTGATTTTGCAGCAGGACAGAAAACTGATCAGGGCCAACTCCCACTCTATTGTAGTTCTAATCAATAGAAGATCATGGGAATCCTCCTTTCCAACTTCCAAGCCAGCTTTCAATGAGTTCTACCCAACAAGGTTCATTTGTTTTAGTTGGGGGTCTTACCCTAGGGTTTGTTTGGGAGGCATGAGGGATTATGAGATTTGATGCACAATTTATATGTCTACTCTTACTCGAACTTCAAGGATGTGGGGAGATATTATTTTAAGAAATCATAAAACCAGATAGGCGCTCTCTTCCTCCCGATTAATGCCTAGCGATTTTTAGAACATTGACGTAAAACAGAACCCATCATTAGCACTGCCTTTACCATTGCCATCAACAAAACATGTGACCAACGCCATTTCTACTAACTGTTTCTCTTTATGGAAACTGAGTAAAGGTGAGAGTACTAAATTAATAATGGGTTTAGTTCATGAATGAAGTAGCAGTCGTGATTTTGCAGTAGGACAGAAACCTAATCAGGACCCACTCCCATTCTATACTACTTCTACCCAAGGTGTAATTTATTTTATTCTTAGGGTTTTACACTAGGGTTTGAGACATTAATAAAAAACTTGACTATGAGATTGGAAGCACAATCTCTGTGTCTGCCCAACAATATCAAACATTCCGTAAGTAACAAAAACGAAACCCACAAATATAAGGGTGTGGCCCGTGTGGGGGATGAGAGAGAAGGGGCAAAATAAGGCAAAAACCTTGTCCTTGTAAAGGTCTTTGTTGAGAACTTCATGAATAGACCAAGAGAAGACCAAATCTACCAAACTTTGGGCACCCTTTGGAGGGGAAACTTCGGCCTCGTCGTCCTCCTCCATTGAAGTCATTTTTTTTTCTTCTCCGAACCAATCAAAACAACTTCAGTTCGTCGTTATGCAAGTTTGTGTTGTCGGCCGTGGCGCTCATCAAATTTCTTTTTTGATCAAATTTGACATGGAAAAAAATGGGGTATAACTTCTTTTGTCGTTGGGTCATTTAAAGCATTGACAGCTCTCAAAATCTTTGGGGAGATTTTTTTTGGGGAAATCCCAAACGTAATTGATTTTCACACTGGCTTTTTATATTAACCACACTTTTTTTTGCTCTTTTGTGATAAATAATTATAAAATTAGGAAAATAATTTTGACACTCCTTTTTTGTTAACGACACTCTCCTACAAGTGTATTTTTGCACCAAAAATACACTAGCAGGGAAGTGGCGTTAACAAAAAAAGAAGTGACAAAATCAGCAGCCTAAAATTAAGCTTTCATTTTTATTTTTATATATATATAATTTGAATGACAATAATGTAAATTCACACCACAAGAAAATAAAAAATGGAGTGCGGTTGTAAAATAAAGGAGAGTGTGAAAATCACTACCCATCCCGAAATAGTAGATATTGTTATCAACTTTTTCAAAAAAAAATTAATTTTCAAACTCCAAAATTTACCATACGCACGCCAAGAGTAGAGGGTAGAAAATGAACTTCGGGATTGATTTTCGCACTTTGCTTTTCGAGTGCAGATAGCGAATTTTTGGGACTGCGAAAATCACTTTCGTTTGACAAAATGAATAAGAGCTTACATTATTGCAAAAAATTAAATGGTAATCGTGCCAACAAGAATTTTCGCCTTTCCTGTTTACAAAGCAAAAACAATTATGTGCTGATAGTTGTGGGGTTATTGATGACGTACTTCCACCTTCTGTCAAACAGTGGTGCTATCATCACACGCAAAGACAAAAACACTTATACACACACTCACAATAGTCTAATTGCAAAACAAGCAACTCGTTGGTTTCAACAGGGTTAAGGATGGTCGGAGAGAGAACAATATGGTATTGTGTGTTTTAAAAGAGAGTTATTTGTTCTCAAAGTTAGTACTTCATGCTCAGCTTGCATGTGTCCGTACGGCCTCCATGAATACTTCATGCATGCATGACGTTTTCAAAAATAACCACGTCGACCTTTGCCACGTGGCCGAGTTGTGCAACTTAGGCATCCATGTGGCGCCAGATAGACCAACTACGGGTAACGGGTGTTGACTAGAGGATGAGTTTGAAGACTAAAATGGGGCTGTGTGGCTCTCTACTCAGCCATCTGCCAGGGTCCTCTCTCAACCAGAAGGAGTTATAGCTGGTAGATATTTTGGCTATACATAGTCATTGTGTGCTCTACCTTTGAAACTTACATCTGGATAATCCGACACAAGAGAGATTGTAGGAAATTACTTGTTTCTGTGTGTGTTTGGTGTGCTTTTAGGGGTGAAACTCGGTCAGTTCGATTTTGGAGTGTTCAGGATCGAACTGATCGGTTCGGGGTAATGTAGCCGGGAACTAACCCCAACCGAAAAAAAACAATGGACCGAAAATCGATTCGGGATGGTTCGGTCCGGTCGGCTTTTTCGGATTTTTCGGTCTGGCGTTAAAATTGAAATAGACGGTTGAGATTTGTTATTTTTGGGGGGGATTTAAGATGGACGGTTTTGATTGATCGGTCCAAGTCGGTGTGATTTTGGGGTATATTGGTTCGGTTCGGTTTTTGGTTCAACTATCTCATTACAAATGAAAGTCGTTTGAGATATTATTTATGTAATAATCCAAACCATTTATTATTTGAATTGCTAGTTTTTCATTGTTCGTGTGGAAATTCAAGTTGTTTGAGTCCGATAAGTACCAAATCCACTTCCATAAGTATCCATATACCTCCGCCACTTATGGGCATGCTCTGACTTTTAGCCAAGGTGTAGCTTGTTTTTTTTTTTGAAAAGAAGGTGTAGCTTGTTCGGTCCATTACAATATAGCCTTTCAACTACTCTTTCCCGTTCAGCTATAATTAGGAATGAGGAGTTAATTGACGCTCGGTTGGTCGGACATCACCTTCTCTCGGTACCTTGTGCATCCAAGAAATCAACACGAAAGTACTTTATTCTTGTTCAGACGAAAAACTTCATTACGAAGCAATTCGTAAATAAAGTTTACGGCGCTCAATCGCAAAATGTTTTGAACGGTCCAGATTTAAATAATAAAAAAAAACTATTCATGCAAATAGTTAAACTTTTCTAGCAAATAATTTTTTCAAAATCCAAACCATTACTTATCGAAACGAATGGTTGGAATTGCACGACTTCGTAAATAGGGTGTTTGCAGTAGTTCTGTAAATAAGTTTCTCTCCTTTCTGGGATGGGGGAGTAAAAATTCTACACATGAAAGTACGTACAATGCCTCATAAGTCATAACCACAATTTGTCCACTTTGTCTTGTTTTTTATATATCAACGAAAGTTGGTATTGTTAGAATAGTTAAATAAGCATTTTGGAAGCTTGACCTTCTTGTACCTGGCGCCTACGTGCATTCTTGATGCCGTTGGGCCAAAAGCCTCTTAGCTGTTCAATTTGTCTTGGTATTGCATTGCATCTTTTGGTTTTCTCGTATTTCATGTTTTCGCGAACTTGATATATGATCAAAATATAAAGTACTCCCTCCGTTTCTAAATGAGAGTCCATGTTACTATTTCGGACACTTCAAAAAAAAATTTATATCTTTCAATTTATACTGCTAAAAATATTCAATGTGGATCTTGTTTGATAGATCTCAATTAATTTGATTAAACAAAAAAAATTTAAATCATAAAAAATATTATAAATTAAAAGATATACACAAGATAAAAATAACTGAAAAAAATGAAAGTGAACTCTCATATATAGAGACGAAAAGAGTAAGATGAATTTTAATCTTTTAATCATCCCAGTAGCATATCTTTATGTTAATTATGAAAATGTATAGGGTCACTGCTTACGCCTTGGTCCCTAAAATATTTATGGTCGTCCCTGATAAAATATATAAAACATTCAGTCTTGGGTTGAAAGAAAGAAGATACCACTATTATGTTCACTCTGTCCCAATTTAAATGCTCCCTACGGGAGACCTTGTAACTTTGACCTCAAAAAATAAAGTACTTTTAGAATTAATTTTTAACTTTATTTTGTATCGTTCAAAATATCTCGATGAGTACTTTAAAATGGTGCAAAAAAATTTCAAAAAAGATTATGAAAAATACGATTTTTTTTTGAAAGTCAAAATGACACGACTTTACGTATGGAGTATTTAAAATGGGACGGAGGGAGTAACAATTGCTCGAATGTATTTCTTTTATATATAAATGGACATACAATTGCAAAGAGTTGATGAACTGCAGGCTCTAAAATTGAGTTGAAACGAGTCAACGGTTGATCGGGATCGGAAAAGATGGCCGGAGTGGAGTTGATTCCCGGAGAATACGGATACGTGATCCTTACCCTCGTCCTCTACTGCTTCCTCAACGCCTGGATGGCCGAACGAGTCTTCAAAGCACGCAAAAAGTATGCAATTTTCTAAATCCAAATCATATCAGCAGTTTTGATTCGATAATCGATTAATTAACCCATTCGACTTATTTGTTTTGCTCTATATGGCATTTCAATGTTGGTTCTACTCTTTCATTCTCCCCGTTGCGCGTGCTACGTCGAACTCAAAATAATAATATGGATCAAGTCACCAATTCTTTGAAAATTAAATCAATCTCTGTATTCTATTGCATCAATTCATTTTGGTGATTTTGAAGGTACAATGTTCATTATCCAACGTTGTATGCCTCAGAATCTGACAACAAGGATGCCAAGCTCTTTAACTGCATCCAGGTTTTTGCCTCTCTCTTCCNNNNCGATTCGGTTTCTTTCTTTGCTACTTTGGTTTTTTACGATCTTGTTAACGGAAACGAAGAATGATTTCGGAGGGTGATGGCAGAGAGGGCACCAGAACTCGCTGGAATTGATGCCAATGTTCTTCATGCTGATGATTGTGGGTGGAATTAAGCACCCCTTGATTTGCGCCTCACTTGGACTAGTTTACATCATGGGCCGCTATTTGTACTTCACCGGATATGCCACCGGGAATCCCAAAAACCGTAGCAGTCGCTGGTAACTATTCATGCCCCCATCCTCCTCTTATACATTCGAGCAAATTAACCTTTTTTGTGTGAACAAGTAATTTCCTCTGTAAACTGATTTGTTGTGGATTCTAACAAAATTCCTACTCTGTGTGCAGGAAACTCAGTCTTTTTTCATTACTTGGGCTAACGATCACCACAATTTCTTGCGGGATTAAACTACTGATTGCATAAAAAGCAAACGCCTGATTTAAGCAGTTTGCGCTTGGCTCGCATCCTCTGTCAAATTTGTATTTTGCTATGTTGTTGTATTTCTGTTTTCTAATGTGGAGTTGACCTACGGATAATATATGAACCTTTTGTGGTGTGGATTGTGTTTTGCACCTGTGTTTTACTTGAGAAAATTGGGATTTGGTCCCAGAATTAGTTGAGGTGCGCATAAGCTGACCTGAACGCCTAAGTCAAAAACCTAAAAATGAGAAAACATGCATGTGGGTTGGAGAGGAATCCAGAACATACTAGTCCACGTTCCAGAAGTCCTTTGGCCAGAATTCTTGGGTGTCCAGGCCTCGACTAATCCGGGATCCAATTTCACCGACACTTCCATATCTCATACGAAAGAGTAAATAAAGTTTTTTTTTTCCCCTTTTAAGCCCTTGCTTAGAATTTATATGTATTTCCTGCGACGTAGTGGGTGTTTACGGAAAAAAAAAAAATCGCTGATTTTGAGAATTTAGCTTTTCAAAATTAGTTTGGAGTGTTTACCAAAAATTCTAGATAACAGATTTTCGGATTCTATAGATTTTGAAAACCTAAAAAAGGAATGAAAAATTATGAAAATCCCAAAGTTGGGTTTAGGTGGCTTCTGGAGCTTTTCGGATAAGATGGTTTTAAGTTTTATAAATGATGATTTTCAGAGTTTTGAAGAAAACAGTACCAGCTTTAACTGTAACTTAATCATAATTTCACAGCTATGGAAAACATATTTTATCTGCTTTTACTAAAATCTAAAATTTAGAATCTGAAGCTAGATTCTAAAATCTGTATCCACGGCTATCGCAAAACACGTCAGTAGTAGCTGCCTTCGAAAATTGGGTAGAGCTTGATGGGAGTTTCTTCTGGCTGCACATGCACCAAATCCATCTCAACACACCAACAAAAGAAATCAAATTCCTATTACCATTATATCCTTTGATGATGAAATTACCTTTAAGGCCAAAAAACCTAAAGTTGGAACTCAGTTTTCCTGGAATTTTCAAACAGTTCCCCGAAATACGGTTTCTAACTAGCCAGTTTTCCAGTGGAACCATGAGGTCATTTTCATTGATGATCCATCTCTCCCCGAAACATCACTCTTCGGGTTCCACCTATGGGTATCGCAAACAATCTTTGGACTTTTCGCTTATTTGTTGATTCTCTACAGATCTACTTTGATGATGGAGATCGTGTATTAATTTTTAAATATTTTGTTAACATTAGTCGCGTTAAAATTTATGTTAATTGAAACAAATTATTTGATATGTTTACATAACGCATCTCAATTGAAAAATGAATTCTGATGATTCAGCGTTGTAATATTTTTTCTGATCATATCACAATTAATATATCAAACAATATCCTATCAATATAATTTTTGAAAAAGCTGAAGTTTTCGGCAAAGTATATAATTTAGCGACCCCAATCATTAAATTGAGTTCAAAAGGGCCCACAAATAGGCAATGAAAATATCAAAAAGAACGGGAGAGGATCCAAGTCCCAGCCAGTTGTCATTTGGTAATGAAGCCAAATTTTAGTCTAGAAAAATGTTCTCCACGTACATCTGATGTATTCTAGTATAATAACAATATACGTTGAGATGATTCAAATCGAATAAAATAATTAGTACTATATGAAGTTCTCTCTGTTTTCTTTGCGTAACTAGAACATCAATGTACTTGTTTTTGTTTTTTTTATACACGAGGGCACTTAAGAAAATCATATATGACGAGGGAAAATCACTTGAATTTTGTCTAGAATATCGTAAGAAACCAATGATATCGAACATACTCAAAGTTTACTTGATATCAGTTAAAAAATACTATAAATTTTAGTCGTATCGGTCCCTCTGTAGCTCCGCCTCTAGGCTCTAATCGTCATAGTATTAAATTGTTGTGCAAGTCTCAATTTTGATGCGAAGAGCCAAGTCAAAATCAAAATCTTGCCGGCCTTGGAAAGAAATTTTAAGACAGGAAGATGCTACTATATAAACCTAGCACAGCTCCCATGCACATCATAATGACATACAATCACACTTGAGGAGAGAGAGAGAGAGAGAGAGAGAGAGGAAAAGGTGAGGGTTTTCGTCGATCAGAAGAGGAAAAGAAATGGCCGGAATAGAGTACTTGGTGTTGGAAGGATACGGATACGTGGTCCTTACCCTCGTCTTCTACTGCTTCCTCAATTTCTGGATGGCTTTCCAAGTCGGGAAGGCCCGCAAGAAGTAAGCAAATTCTTTCACTCCAAAATCAAAAGCGTAGGAATTAATGTCACCTAGTTTGATTACTCGAGTTTGGATTGTCGTAACTTATTTTATCTTCATTCGTCATTTTTAACATGAGAGAAACTTATTTACGGATCTTTATGGATCAGCTGAGCGATCTCAGCCGTCCGTTTCGGCATTGAACGGTCCGGATTAAAAATAATCTATTAACTGTAATAGGTAATCTTTTGCCGTTAATAGATTGTTTTTAATTTGAATCGTCCAAAACACTTTTAGACGGCCGAGATTGACCTCCGTGAACACTTGTTTACAGATGTTTTGTAAACAAGATTTTCTCTTTTAACATACTAATTTTAGGTTTTTGACTTTTTGTGGGGTTCCTCCAGAATCCCCAAAAAAAAAAAGAATTGATCGAAATAGTTAGTTTTGTTGAACTCGTCGAGAAGAACATATGTGCCGAAAATCGATTCAATTAGACATCCAAAATCGATTCAATCAGACATCGTTCGTCATATGAACAAATAGCGTTTGTGCAAGAAAAAAAAAATAGACGGTTCCAAACCTGCAAAAAAAAATTCGATCTTCAAACCTGCAAATTTGACTTCCCATTTTTTAAATAGAAACAATTTTTTTCAGAAATAAGAAAATTATAATGATTGATGTAGAGATCCCAGATCTAGGTAAATCAACGAGCTCAATTTGATTATTCCTTCTTTTCTTACACAAACGTGATTCGCTAATATAAACACCGATGTCTTATCAAACGGATTTTTGGCACAAATAGAGAATCTTATAGAAGGAACAATTCTGAGAATTTGTTTAGATCTACCCACAAAAGCTTGAAAGGAAGTGGACCTTAGCAAACATGAACTCGGTCCATGTTCATCTCCCGAGAAATTTTTGGGTGCCGGGTGGGTATTATGTCACTCGGCTGACGTGGTACTCGAACAATACATTCGAGCCATCCAAAAGTGTATTGGACGGCCCGGATTGAACAATTCTCTCTCCTCTCACCCCAACACTCTCTCTCCTCTTTCTCTCTCCAAATCCGAGCCGTCCAAAACCAAAATAGACGGCCCGGATTCACCGAGCGGGCACCACGTGGTACCCGCTCGGCACTGAAAAATTTCTCCATTTGACCAAATCATTAATTTGGTCAATTTTATTAAAGGTACAATGTTTTCTATCCGACCCTGTATGCCTCAGAATCAGAAAACAAGGATGCCAAGCTCTTCAACTGCGTCCAGGTTTTTGCCTTTTCTCTAGCCTGTTCGATTTTCTTGCTTTGCTATATATATATATTTTTTTTCGATCTTGCTAACTCAAATGAAGATCGATTTTGGTGGGCGATGACAGAGAGGGCACCAGAACTCGCTAGAAATGATGCCCATTTTCTTCATGTTGATGATTGTGGGTGGAATTAAGCATCCATTGATCTGCGCTTCGCTCGGACTACTCTATATCATGGGCCGCTATTTCTACTTCACCGGATATGCCACTGGCAATCCCCAAAATCGCCTTAGCCTTGGGTAACTATTCATCACCCCATCTTCCTCGTATATACTTAAGTACTCCGTTCGTTCCAAAAAATTATCCAGTCTGTAAAATGATAATTTAAAAAATATATATATATTGTTGTCAAGAAAAAATCAAACATTTTTTATTTGAATTCATCTTGTCAAAAATGCATTATTCTAGACTTTTCGTTTTGCGTGCTAGGGTAATTTTTTTTGGGACAGAGGTAGTAAAACTTTTTCGTGCACGGCTTTTCGATGCAAATGCATACACAATTCCATTGGAGCATACCGGTATACGATCCTATTGTTGGACGAGCTCCTTGGGCAAGAGAAACTTTTCAGTGCCGAGCGGGCACGGTGCCAAGATCTCAGCCGTCCGAATGTGTTTTGGACGGCCCAGATCTGTTTGGACTTGAGGGGACGTTTTGATAATTTCACACTTAAAAATTACCCAAACAAATCTGAGCCGTCCAAAACAAGTTTGGACGGCCGAGATCGTGTTCGGCACCACGTGGCACCGTGCCCGCTCGGCACTGAAAAGTTTCTCGCAAATGTGTGTTATTGGAACTGGTCCATGTCATAACGTCAACACCAAGATAATAGGATTTCATTAATTGAATTATTTTTTCAGAAAATCTGTGCATAAAATTTTTTGCACAGATTCAGACACACGAGATTCTCACAAAATAATGAGGGGTCTACGTACATTAGACGAAATGTGCCCGGATTATGCAAATTATACAACAAAAATATAAAGGGAAAAAAACAGAGGGAGATTAGTACAAATTAAATGAATAAAGTTAATAAACATCGGTTCCTTCTTAATTGTTTTCTTTTTCAATGTAAATCCTTCTACAAATCATTTCTCTAATCCCTTAAATAAAGATTCATCCCCATGGTAAACTTCATTTTTATTCTCCTAATTAGTTGATTTCACACAATCAAACAAGAATCAGTTATATAACTTTATTTGCTGTGGATTCTAACAAAATTTCTTCTCTATGCGCAGGAAATTCGGCTTCCATGCTTTACTCGGGCTTATGATCACCACAATTTCTTGCGGGATTAAACTGATTGTTTCGCAAAAATGGAACGCCTGATTTCAGCAGCGTGCACTTAGCTTGCATCGACACTTAGCTAGCTTGCATCGATCCTCTGTCGAACTTGTCTTTTGCTGCTTGTTTTTCTACAGCTCATGTATTTTGTAACCCTTGGTGTAGGTTGTGTTTCACTTTGAAATAATTGGAAACATTTGCTTTATTGGACATGGTTTGAAAAGACTAATGTTGGTTTTTGCCTATTGGAAAATGAGTGCTGATCTTTGTGAGTGCTGGTCTTCAAATGAATGGTTATTTGGAAACATCATCAACCGAGTTTACATCAAGTTGATCACGAATAACTTCAATTTCTTAAATATCGTAAGTTGAACGAGCCGAGAATAGCTTGTCTGTTCAAATTTGTATAGTAAACGGATCTCGAATGAGTTTTAACGAGTGAAAACAAACTCGAACTCAAATAGCCCATCTAATTTCTCAACCACTTAAAGAACATGGATATATCACACAAAAGGGGTTGAAAATCCACTATTTATTTATTTCCTGGAAAATTTTGATATCGTGAAGTGATAGCATCTTTTATACGGCATCACAAGAATTTTTCACTTTACGTAGATAGAAGAGAGAAGTAACTGAAAATTGAATTTCTAGACCAATTTCGGAACATCATTACGGACCAATTATATCATAGTTTTTTAATCAATTAGAGAACATCGTCATCTAGCTACCTATTTGATCATGTAATCTTGTTACCAAAGAAGGGCCGGTCGAATCCATTGTTTGGTGGGTGTTTAGTGGTGATTAATTTTAAGTGGTTCTGGATGCCAGAATCACTTAAAATTAATCACCACTAAACGCCCTCTTATTAATTTAGTGAAAAGCTTTGGCGTGGTAGCATCTTTTATTTTGTATTAATGAGTACAAGAATTTCCCACTTTGTTGTTCATTGGTCATTGTTTTTCCTTCATGACTTTGCTCAGCATTTTTATAGGTCTAAGTAGATAGATGACAAAATAAGCGAACTTGTAAGTTGTAACTCAAAATTATTATTGTAAATAAAGTTTGATACGACATGATACAAATATAAAAATTGCAATAAATGTGAAGGTTGGATTCAATACTCCGTGTGCGTCACCTCTGTACACTTTTAAATGGGAGGTCAGGATGTTGATCTTTTCCAAATTAGAGATTGATTATTTCTTATCATGAATGGGGCTTCTTTGTTTACTTATTTGTCTATTTGGGCTTAACGTAATTATAAATTTATACATTGATGTAATTGATCAAATACTTGTATTTTCCTACCACTTATAATAATAAAAAAAAAGAATTTGTAATTGCGTCAGCAGAAGTGATTACTAGGATAAGTCTATTACTATTGAATAAACATCTTATAGCTCGTTTGACGGGCGGATAAGATTTTTGAAATAAAGAAGAATGGTGTATAAGAAACGGACATGTTATAAGCGGAAATTAATTAAGAGTGAGAGAATAACTAAGGTTGTTTGATACTAGTTGAAATGGATGAACAAGAGTGTGTGGATAAAAAAATAATGTTAAGAGTTCACTTAATTCGTCGTGAGAATACAAAAAAGGTTTGGAGAGGCTTGAGGCCTGAGGGGCACACTAGTAATTACATCCACCCGAATAAGCTTATCCAGGAGTGAGGTGGGTTTCGCTAAAATTCCTGTGAAAGGGAGAAGGAGAACAAATACCGAATAGGAGTGAGCCCGGATTAGCTTATCTTCCAAACGCCTTATCCCCTCCCTGCCCCGCTCGCCAAACGGGCTGCTGGCGAGGTGGAAATTACAAATGAGGCCATTAATTTGTGACAGGGTTTAAAATCTAGGGTTTTCTACGTAGTCGTCCGAAGAATGTATGTGTACCAGCCCTAATTTTCAATTCGATCACAATCAGAACCAGCCCAAAATCTAAGCGAACAAAGCTCCGGCGACGACAAGAACAGGTACCCTTTCTCTCTCTCTCTCTCTCTCTCTGGTCGTCTATTTCTCTCTTCTTCTTTTTTGTGTTTTTTTGGGTAATTTAGATGCTTAAAGTAACATTCTCGACGTCCAGTGAATGAACATGACTAAGAGAATGTCGAATCCACGCTCCGGGAATGAGTCCATTTGGGTTTACAAATAGTGCGATGGTAGGATAGATTTAGGGATTACTGGTAGTCTAATATTGGGATTGATTGTCACTTAAACATAATCCCTGCACTAGCCGGAAACATGGTACCATTCGGATTCTTGATTCAATTTTAGGTCCAATCCGGCAGCAATTAACTACCCGAGTGTTGCCTCGATGTACTATTTTCCTACAATTGGTGCACTTTTGTGCCTTGGCCATAGGAGTGATACGAAAAAACTGAAAAAACCGACCGAAGTAATTGGTTCGGTTCACTCATCAATGTCGATTGACTCCATCTCTGAAGACCGATCGACTTCATCTGTCTTGCACGCACCCTTGAAGCTCGAGGATCTCCATCTGTTTGTCTCTCGAGCACCACAAGGTCTCAAATTTTGGGGGTTTTTCTTCTTTTTTTCTCACGAATATTACAGATCTGTTTCTGTATATGATGTTTTTGTATAATATCTGTATATGTCTCAGACTCTCAGTTTATTTGAGTTGTTCGAATAAAACCGAAATGACCGAATAAACCGATCGGTTCGGTGTCGGTTACTAGACTTGGAAAACCGAAGTAGTCGGTTCGGTTGTAAAAATCCTGAATAACCGAACCGACCGAACCGAAGTCACCTCTACGAGTTGTCCATTTGGATTTTGAAATCTTTTTTTAAGCATATATGAAGCCACGGAACTAAAGATATACTACAATGAGGCTAGCTAGATACATGCCCTAACGGGCTGACGAAATGATGGCAGAGCATGCTGCCCAAACAAGGAAAACATCGTAAAAGTCTAGTCTAAACAAGATAAAATCTCGAAAGGCCTGAGAGGATAGGAAAGAGGACGACGGAAAATAGCCCGAGAAGATAAAACCCTACACCACGTTCTACGATATAGAAGACTTCCAGCCAGACTTCTTAGGCTTGTTGTTTGCTCTCTCTCTAGGAAGCTTAAGATGGTCGATTTGCTCTGTGTTCTCACCCTTTGAAGATGGGTGCTTTCATTGGCCAATAAAATCTACATCTGAAATGGTCTTTGGAGGCCTTCTAAGATGTGTAGCTCAGTGGAGAGCTAACTCAGGCCTTCTAGGATGTGTAGCTCCCACCCTTTGTTGCCAATAGGGGATACCATATACTTGCAATTGACTCTAGGGGATACCATAGCTTGCTCTTGCAAACTTCTTGCTGCACATGAGCGGTTATTTTTACAACTGCCAGATTGGTGTCTATGTTCCTGCACTTCTGTTGGAGGAGGGAAGTGAGGCAATACGTCTTGTAATGTTATTTATCTGCCCAAAAAATGCAAGTTTATGCATCCAAAGTCCAATATAGTGGAACAGGAAACCGCATTTTTCCTTTTTCATTAGGATTTTCTTGATTCGCTTTATGTTATCTTAATTAAACAAACAACAAATGTGTTTCGTGGAATGAGTGCATGTAAACATAAATTAGGCAAAGCATGAATGAGCTAAAAAACGAGCTTCCAGTGAAAATCATATCGGGATTTTTATTATTCATTAATGCTATGTTTGTGTATTATAAGGTATTTCAATGTTTGTTTTTCATCATGTTAATATTTTCCATTCAGCAAGTTGTCTTGGAAAATTTACGGTTTGATTGTTTTATCCTTGTGTGACAGACATTTCAAATTTCTGATCGTCTGTGCGGTGAAGCATCGACTAGTAGTCCCTAACAGGAGTTCGCAAAATGTCAAGTGGGACTGGGCTCGAAAATCTAGTAGATCGTAATGCAATCTCATACCTGTTTTAACATATACTCTTCTAAATTTACAATCTAATCTCTTGTTTTCATTCTATCTCCATTCAAGTAGCTTTCCTACTCTGCAAGTCGATTGCATGTGGTTTGAATGATTGAACTAGCAGATATATGTGTTGTATTTTTATTAGGTTGCTGAAACGTTTTTGTTTTTGTTTTGTAGAAACAATTTCTGTGATAACAAATGACGGGCGCAACATAGTGGTGAGTGCTGTATTTTGTGCCTTGCAACAAAATTTCCAAGAAAGAAAAATGTTTGCTAACTATTACTTTTTTCTCTTCAGGGCGTGTTAAAAGGTTTTGACCAGGCTACGAACATAATTCTTGATGAATCTCATGAACGCGTTTACTCAACCAAGGTTTGATCAGTTTCTGTAAATAGCAGAATCCATCCTTCTAAAAATAGTTTCCATTTTTTTTTCCTTGGGCTAGTGTGTACTTCCTGGTTTCTTCCAGTTCCAATACTGGAAACTGTTTCAATGTCTATTTATTTACTCAAAGCCTTTTATAGGCATACTTTGGTTTCTGGTAGTTGGGCAGGGGTTTGACTTTCCTCTCCTTCTCAAAACAGTTTGTTCTTCCTTTCTTTTTTGTTACCAAACTCACTATCTAATGAAATGGTGAAACGCAAGTTATCCCAGAACCCGAGCTTTAAGTTTTGTCACTGCCGCAATTATGTTTCGGCTTGCTACGGTGCCCTTTTACCAATTTAATCAATCACAGCCATTATATTACTTAACCATCTCTTGGATATTTTTGCCTCACATATACCGAAATAGCTCCTTTACGCATTGGTGGTGTAGACCTAATGACTTTGCTAGTTTTGAGGCCAAAGTTGGCTCTCAAATAATGGATGGCTACAAATTGGGCAAGCCATTGGGTAGCAAGTTTTGTTTGCCCTTGCTCTTGCCTCATGAGTCATGAGATGAGACAACAGAAAATTCTAGTCTCGTACTAGTTTTTCTTCATTTCTTGTTTATGTGACCTGGTTTTGTGGTGGGGGTATGGAAATTAATGATTAGAATCGCAGTTATTGATGGTAGGTGTCCCATGATATCATATTTTGATTTTTAGCATCCAGAAATTCATTCATACCTCTACAAAGTAACTTGAAAATTGTTGACATGTACTATATTTTGCAGGAAGGTGTCCAGCAACTCGTGTTAGGTCTTTACATCATCAGAGGGGACAACATGTACGTAATCTTATAACTCGCGTATCTGATTATAATTAGCAAGCATGCATTTCTCTTTTTCCGCAAACTGTGTTTCATTATTTCTACCTTATCCATTCGCAGAAGCATTGTGGGGGAGATTGATGAAGAACTGGATGCCGGCCTTGATTTGTCGAAACTGAGAGCTCATCCTCTAAAGCCTGTTATCCATTGACGGGCAGTTATTTGCTGTGTAACGACTGTATGTACTTGAATTGGATTTAGATGAGTAAGATTGGTTTGGATGTTGTATGAGGCACTAAATGCACTTAAAAACATGCAATGCACTTCTTACAAAGAGGGGTTTTTGATATTTTGTTTTCCATATTTATGTGGTGTTTTAAGTTGTTTCCCCGAAAGGAAAGGGAAAAAGCGGAATGGTTGTCTTTGAATTGACAAAATTTTGATAATTAAATAGCAAATCCATATGTGCAGCCAAAGGTGGCCCTTGTTCCTTTTACTTGGATGTGTTGAACTGGTAATCAGCTAAGCAACCAGTGAGTAGCTAAATGCTAATGGTACCAAAGATTGCCATTGTTACCTATTCCCCCACGCCAAACCATTAGCAGATGATGCTTAAGCCAAATAAGAAAGAACAATTTTCCTATAACAACCAAAACCTGACAAACGCATTGCACATGCTCGAATTGAACTACAGCAAAAGATTATGAAACAGTCTCAACCTACATTCCTTGGAATTGCGAGATGGTGTTGAGCAGTGGTATGCGCAGCACCACTGCACAGTATCATTCTCCAATTCCAAAGCAAAGTTGTTAATCTCGTTCCATACCGGCCCGTATCAAAACTTAAACGGAGCGCAAAATTAGGCGATCCGTGCCGCTTGGAATACTGGGTTGTTCCGGGCAATATTGGCTTAACCGGACATATTTCGGTATACCGTCCGGTACAAAATGACACTTGGTTTTTATTTTTCGATTTTGCTAACCTCTGCCTAATGGGCGGAGGATAATATACACATAATTTCAAAAAAGTTCGGATATCAATATAAATCTTACAGATATTCATACACTTTTAAAAATATCAATACTTATACACCTTTCTCGAATATTAATGTACTTTTCATCTATTATCCAATAAGCCATTTGGGCAGATGTTAAAAAATCCTTATTTTTTCCCGTGCTGCAGCCCTAGTAATAATGGTAGGAAACAGACTAGTAGGAAAAAAGAGAACCACTACATATCAGCTGACCCTTGGATCCTAATCTAACGGTAGGAAAAAGGACAACAAAAGTCCTCTTGGAGTCCTCTTGACATAGGCTCAGAGCTTTGGAAAGTGGAAACGTAAGAATTGGTCCGGGATTACACATTACGGCTACAATTTCTCCTTTATTACATAAGAACCCCAAACAACATTTGAATATTGTTTCTACATGATTTGTTTGAATATTGTTGTTCCGAATACTAATATTTTGTCCAATATTTTTTATTTAATAACATTTTATTATGCTCCATATAACAATTTAGTTCTATATGTATGCATGTTAACTCTACTTTAATTTGTACACCTAATACATAAAAATATTAGAAGTATATAAAATTATGAACAAATATGTTACGGTAAATCCGAAACGGCACCGAGATATGCACTGGTACCTGTACATACCATCTCAGTAGAGAAAATGGTACGCTAACCGGTACGGGATTGATAACTTTGCTTCCAAGTCAATGGTAAAAGACCTGGAAAAGAAAAAGGTCGTCGGATCATTGCAACAATCGTTCCTCTCTACTACATTGTTGCACCAACTATCATGATAGATAAAGCTTAAAACAACTTAATGGACCTTCGTTAGGGTGTCTTTTTTAGGTTGGGCTTGGCCTGTTAGGTGTTTTCTGGGTTCTTTTTTAGGATGGGCCCGTTACGGTGTTGTTGGTCTCTTGACAACTGGGGTATTCGGTTATTTGGCGGGGGTTTTTTATCCTTAGTTATTTGGTGTTTGATGTTCTTTCTTTTGATGTACAGGCGATGAGACAACTTAGGTTTCTGTAAGCTCTAGATGTATGAGGGCTTTGGTCCCTTCAAGACTATCTCAATGCGGACCTCTCTTGTTGTATTTCTACAAGGTTTTTTATAATCTATTAATGATTTGGAAACCTTTTTTGGCCGATAAAAAATAAAATAAAAATAAAAAAACGGTCAACTACCAGAGATGGTAATCACAATCCAATTACAAGGAACTGTCTATAATGATAAAAAAAAAAAAAAAAAAGAACTGTCTATAATTTTCAAAAATCACAAAGTCCAAATGTAATCAGTCAAAAACTTCAGGGGCAATAACTGTAATTTTCAAACCACAAAGGTCGTCTTCTCTTCAAGGTCTTCAGGTCTTCACAGCCACAAACCACGAAAGATTTCTCTCTCTCTCTCTCTCTCTCTCATCAATGGCGTCCCCGGCCCACCCTCTCCTCCTCCTCCTCCGCCTCTCTCTCCTCCTCACCTTCCTCGCCGTCACAGCCATCGCAAGACCCGGCCCCTGCCATACCTTAATCTTCTTCTCCACCTCCCCCTCCCACCCCCTCCCTCGAAACCCTAACGCTAATTTCTTCCCTGCCCCAAACCCAATCCTCCCCTTCCCCACCCGCCGATCCGTCACCTTCTTCTTCGCCCGACCCATAAACCCCCACCCCAAGGCCCAGATCATCGTCGATCGCGCAACCCTCAACGAGGAAAATCATCCCCTGCCCTTCGGATTCCAGTCCTCCTCGTTTCGCGATCGCACCAAGGATATCCTCAGCGTCGTCGGATCGCTCCTGTTGGGCATCGGTTGCGGTGGGCTCACCGCGGCCACGCTGTACCTGATCTGGTCTCTTTTTGCTCCCAACAGATTTGATTTCCGTGGTTACGGTGATGATGAGGATGAGTCCGATGATGATGATGCGGGGCCGAAGAAGATGGGGTACGTCGCGATCCCTGCCGCGGTGAAGGATGTGGGTGTTGTTGCTCCTGCGAAGGGAGTGGTTTGAGAGGAGAAGGGGGGGTATTTTGGGGTATGGATTTGTGGAAGTTTATTAACGTAGGTGTGGGTTATTAAGAAGTTGGTACTATTAAGGTCTGTATCTATTAACATCTATATGTATTACTGCTGGTTGGTATTGTAATCGAACGACAATGAATCGAATGTCTACTTTTGTTATGACTTATGTATTGTCTTTCGGATTCATGAGTTGTTAGGTTTCTGAGAATGATGCTCTTGATGAATCTTGTTTTCATGTGTTGAATTGTTCTTGATGTATCGAATGTTTGTGAAAATGCACTTGCTGTTGTTGAGGGGAAAAGGGTAAGAATAAGAGTCGAGAACATATACATCATTCACCTTGTTACAAAATGATATCTATAATTATAGAGCCCTCCACCTTTGTTGCCTACCCCTCGTGCCTCCGCTTTCACCTTGGGCGTTGCCACTCGCGGTTATGTTGCCACCACGTCATGACTATTGTCGGGTGTAAGTCCACCACTATCTTTATGAAAAGCCACGTTTTCCCAAACGTGCAAGTATGTTGCGGTGGACGTTGCCGCCTCAACCACTGCGAGCTTATTATGGGTGCTATGCTTTCTCATCTCAATACCATGCTCTCTTGAGTATACAAAGAATCATCTGCATAGAGAATTTATTTGATTTCCAATGGCCAAAAAGGTTCCAGAATTCTACCCACGTCGATTCTAAACTATTGCAGGAGTCTTGAGATTTATTAAACTAATGATTCTTAGACAAGCTTCAGATACTTGATAACAAAGGCATTCCTGAAGAGATAGATGATGGACTGAAGACCAGCATGTGAGCTTCAACTTTCCAGTCCCACCCCAGAAACAAAGGTTGGTGACTAAATTGGGCAGGCAAATCTATTGACTTGTGATGAATGATATTACATAACCACATACAAGATTCATTTGAAAAAGAGAGACAACCTGGGAACTCATTTCTTGATAAGTGTGTTTTTGGTATTGTGCTGCTTGTTCCTTTGGATTGTGAAGCTGTTGCTTTAGGGTTCCAACTTCCAACACGTGTTCATTTTTAAGCTTGGTGTTTTTTTTTTTATTGGCGTTGTTAAGCTTGGTTATTGCCTGCAGTATGTGTGCTGAATGAGATTTGAATCACTTCTGCTGCTGCTAGTTCTGTTTGGTGGTTGAGATATTTGAAAGGGCATGAAACCTGTATAAGTTGTTGTTGCCTCTTTTCACCAGCAGCAAACATGCCCGGTATGTCTAACTTGTGTTTCATTACCTCATAAGGTTGGCCTAATATTGTGTCACCTTCATGAGAAGGTTCCAGCAGATCGAATATATCAGGAAGTGAGTTGATAGCCAGTGTTCCTCCGATCCACACTAGGCACTTGCACCATAGCTATCATCTACATGGGAACAATGACCATTTTACTAACCATGACAATGAAACTAGCTATCATTCATTACGCAAAAAGAAAATTAAATTCTCGAGACAGGCATACCAACTTTCAGGAAATGAACAGGTATACAAGATAAGAACTACTGAATTAGGACAAACAACTGGCATTAGGGATGGTTTAGGAATAGTGCTGTAAATTTAACCTTAAAAACATTCATGGTACGTTTCTTCAACAGAAAACAGCTCCACGGGCTTTGATCCTCATTTTTTGTCATTTTTTGGCTTCTCATGTTAATGAGCTATGCTTCCAATCAACTAACCAGTCTAGTTCTAGTGTCTAAAAAAGGCCACTCAATGCTACAAGTTGACTTGGACAGAAATGATTCCATCGTCATCAATCCAATGAGATTTCAAGTGCTTATCAGTAACCATTGACAAAAATGTTATCTCCTCCATAAGCACATGAGACCTATCTCCAGCAACGAATTCACAAACCACACCATCCACTTCAATTACACTACACCCAGGCACTTTTCTCACCTTCTTCTCGTCCATCCCCTTCCGTACCTTCTCCACTTCACGCCATTGGTTAGCTGAGGCATAAATGTTCGAAAGGAGAACATGAACACCCCCATGGTCAAGACTTCGCTCCACCAATCCATCAACTATTTCCTCACCCAGCTTGACATCACCGTGGACACTACAAGCATTGAGTAGTGCACCCAATACGTAAGAATCTGGTTCCTTTGGCATTTTTCTTACTACCTTCTTTGCCTGCTCTAGCATCCCTACTCTACCAAAAAGATCAACCAAACAGCCATAGTGCTGGACCCCTGGCTCAATTCCATAAACACTACTCATACTCTCAAAGATTTCTAACCCTTCTTCCACCAACCCCATTCTACTGCACGCGCTTAGTAAACAAATAAATGTAACGTCGTTTGGTTTAACACCTTCGTCCTTCATCCTTGAGAGTAACTCAATAGCACTAGAACTCTGGCCGTGATTTGCGAGACCTGAGATCAAACAAGTAAAAGCATAGACATCTCGACTTGGCATCTCATCAAATACACGGCGAGCTGCTTCCATACATCCACACTTCGCATACATATCTACAAGAGCAGTCCCCAAAACTCTATCTAGTTCCATTCTGCGTTTACCGACGTATGCATGTATCCATCTACCCTGATCCAATGCACCGAGAAAAGCACAAGCCGATAAAGCACCCACGATCCCAGCATGATCAGGTTGAACCCCAGCTAACTGCATATCATTAAAAAGCTCTAAAGACTCTTTAAACGACCCAAGTTGAACATATCCAGCAATCATCGCGCCCCAAGAAACCTCATTCTTCACCGGCATTCCATCAAACAACTCACGTGCAACCCCAATTTCCCCGCTTTTTACATACCCATTAACCATAGCTGTCCAAGTAACAACGTCGCGATTCAAACCGGTGTCAAACAACTTACGAGCAGATTCCATACATCCACAACTAGCGTACAAATGTACCAACCCGTTTTGCACAAAATCATATCTTTCCCAACCTAATTCAATCGATTGCGCGTGGTACACTGAACCCAATGAAAATTCAGAGAGCTCAACACAAGCTCTGAGAACAAACGAGAAAGTATAATTGTTTGGTGAAAACCCACTATGTAACATCTTCTTATAAAGAGAGAGAGCTTTGGTATCTTGGTTTTTCTCTACAAAGCCTCTGATCATTGTGTTCCACAAGAATGTGGAGCGATTGGGCAAGTGGCGAAAGAGAGAGTGGCCGTGAGAGAGGTCGCCGCGGGGGGAGATGGCGCAGAAGGCGACGAGTTTTCCGGCTGCGAAAGGGTCGGAAATGGCGCCGGAGACGGTGAGGTGGGATTGGATTTGCTTGATGTGGCGCATTGTGAGGCATGGTTGGTCCAAGAGGGAGAGAACCTTGTGGGTTGATTTCAAATACTTGGAGGCAAAAGCAACCACCATACCATAACGGCTGCAAGATTTTCAAAAACATCCACTAGAAGTGCAACTGTGCAAGCTTTATAGTAGGTATATATAAATTCAGGGGGTTACTCCTGTCCATCCCAAGGTTTGGGTTTCTCCCACGCACACGTAAATTGGCTTTGAATACTTGATTTCCAGGGGGTTACTCCTGTCCATACCTTGTGGGTTGACTTTTGAGGTCTTTTTGTAGTCATATATGGATTATTATTTTTTAAACTATGGTATATATTTTTTATACTTTTTTTATTTGTTTTGAGAGAAATGATATGATTTATAATTTTAAATTAAGAAAGAACAACAAAAAACAACAAAAAAAGACCGCATCAAATAGACTCTAATGCACACATCAGTACATCACACATCGGATCGGAAGGGAGCTTGCCAATTAGTTGGCGACCTCATTAACAAAAATGCTAGGCAACATCTAAGTTTATATCAATTTTTACCTCGTCTCCCACAAGTGATGGTTCAAAGTGATTTAGGCCCCATTTCTTTTTCTTTTTTTCAATCGTCATGCATCAGCGGGGGTTAGTGGGGGGTGTTAGAGTTAGTACGGAGTCCAGAAGCTATCAATAACTTGGGACCCCAAGGGTGTTGCTCCAGCAGGAGTCGAACCCAGGACCTCTCCCTTAGGGGAGAGATGACATACCAACTACACTAGGCAGTGGGATAAGTGAAATCTATATCTATGCTTTCTCTCTCTCCCTCTCTCTCTGTCACATCAAAAAACGTAAATTGACAAGAAATTCCAATATTTTTTTGTCTAATTAGGGGTTGTTTGGACAAAAAAGTCACCTGACTTTCCCGCAAAAAATAGCCAAATAAGCCAATTTTTATTGAATAAAGACGAAAATAAGTCAATAAACCAATTTTTTCGACTTTATTCAAAAAAAATGGATTTCGATCAAAAATTTTTACTTTTTAGATTCCTCTTGTCATGGGGATGCAATAATCAGCTAAGTGATACGAAAAAAATTTGAATAAGGACAAAAAAATAAGACACTTGGCTTATTTAGCAAAAAAAAAAAAATCCATCTTTTTCTTGTGGATGAGGAGGTACTCCGTACATAATAAGGGGAAATTGAACAAGAGAGGGAAAAAAAACAGAGGGAACAACAATTAAGGAAATTGAAGCAAAAACCACCAACAATTTCTCAATCCCTAGAAAATAGAGTTTAGAAATTTCTCAAAAGCCGCCACCACTTTTCAATATAAATACATACACATGCATCAAGGCAACGGGGTCCGATTGACGGCCATCCCCATTACTCAATCACGGAGAGGGGAGGAGAGAGAAAGAGAACCAGTCGGGGAAGAAGATGAACCTGCTGTGCGTGATATATATGGGTTTGTGGGTGTGCAGTGTGCTCTATATATGTATATGTATGTGTGTGTATATATGTTGTATAAATACACAGTGGAAAGTGAGAGGGAGAGACAGAGAGATTACCGAGAGGGGAGAGAGAACCAGTCGGGGAAGAAGATGAACCTGCTGGGTTTCCTTTTCTTTTTCAATTTTCTTTGGGTCTCGAGTAATTTAGAAGATGAACAAAGGGTATGACTGTCCTATTACCATGCTACTTGTGGAGAAAAGCACATGTTTTCAAGCCATAAATGCACTTGAAGCGTGTGAGGCGCACACACCGTTATTTTGGACGGAATATGTAACGGTTGTACTTTACTCCCAAACCATAGGGAGGCAAATTGGCCATTAGAAAATTATAGGGAGGTCATCTGCAAAACAGCCAAACCACAAGGAGGTAATCTATACTTTGCCAAAAAAAAAAAAAAACCATAGTAGGAGAAAATCATTAAACAAAAAAAGTAGTTATCAACTTGTCACGACTCTGTCAAAGAGCATGTGGAATTTGATTGAATAGATCGATATTCGATCTAGATATATAATAAAGTCTATAAAATGGGTGGAATACGAGTAACACCTTGGACGGCCCTGCGTGTTTTTTTTTTGATAATGCAAGGTGTTTCGGGTTAATTTGCGCGCATTTTAAACTAAATTCTACTGCCTCTCTCATAGTCGTTTCACACACTTACTCAGGATAATGTTGTTGGAAAAATTTGGCAATCACATTATAATTCCAGAGAACAATCTCATTGAAAACAATACAATAGAAGATTGAAACAGATTACATCAACGTAAACAGAAGATAAAATGTAAGTTCGAGATACAAACAGATTTTTGAACATCGAACGGAGTCCTGTGTAGTACCACAGTCTCCTTAAGAAAGATTCGCCCCTACCGTGGGTGTTGTAGGTTGCGTCGGCGACTTCCTCTCAGGGTTGGCTCGGCTAAACCGCAAGCCGTCGGAACACCACCATCGACCGCTTTGGCGAACTGACTACCGCCTGTCACTCTCTCTCAAGAACGAATATCAGAATAAGTTAGAAGGCTGTGAATTTGCTGGTGAGTTCTCCAAGAACGTGAGCCTCCTTTTATAGGGTGAATGAGGCAAGAGAGGTATAATGCTGTCATTAACACGTCATTGAATTCTGCCAATGAATTCTGCCATTGTAGAGGGAGGTTACGGGAGTAATACACCATCATGGAGAGGGTTACGGGAGTTACAGAATCCCACAATTTAATACGTCTATTGATTGTGGTACGTCCAGATTCGACGAACCCGGAATGAGCACGGTTGCCTCGAGAGACCCTCCGGTAGCCCCCGATTTCATTCATCTGAACTTCCGTAAATTTCCAACAAATGTGACCCCAAAAATTGTCGGCAATGAGAAGAATTAAGCAAACACCTAAATTCTAGATCAAGACCACTTGGGTCCTACGTGTTATTCCCTCCGTCATTTTTTAAGTGTCCTGCTTCGTAACTCCAACTTATTAAAAAGACATCGTCATTATACCTTTCACATCAATTTTTTCCTCCACTTTCCTTACTTACCCATCATTATTACACTTTTACTCACTAACTTTCAAAATGGAATCTACTTTTAGGGACAAAATAGACAATGCGCCAACTTTTACCCACTAACTTTACAAAATGGACATTTATTAAGGGACATCCCAAGATAAAATACTGAACTGTAAATAAGGGACGGAAGGAGAAGTATAAATCAATGTGATATCCTTCATCATTCATGACGTGGATATCTTTGAAAAACAAACTCGAGTGGCCAAACTAAACAAATATCCCTCCCATTGTGATTCTCAATAATCAATCAACAGATGCATCCCCAGATAATTCTGGGATGTATTGGTGTTGCTATATAAGAACTTCTTCCTCAAGCAAAGAAGCAAATAATAATGTCGATTAATACTCGGAGCGAAGAAAATGTCGCACCAGATTTACATTCTGTTGTCCACAAGTTCAACGAACTACCCAGTCTACCCGAAAACGATCAACTGGAGCTGATTGAAGAGGCCTCTAGGGAAGTTCAACAACAAGTCACGACAATCGAGAAACTCCCCGAAGAAAGCGAAAAGGATTTCAGAGTAAGAAGATTTACGGAGCTGTTTAGCAATCTTCCTCTGGATTTCCTACTGAGCTTGTGGTCTAAAGCTAGAGACAAACTATTAATTCGGCATCCAGAGCCGATATTTTCAACGGAAGAAACCGAAGCTAGCGAAATTATTCATATTCCAGAAAGTGGCGCGCCTATGATTCCTCGAGATGTTGCTGTTGAGGTTTCTTTCCATTCTTATCTATTCAAGGTGAGAACTCAAGATTTAGGACACGGCGGGGCTGAAGAAGAAGAAGATGGAAAGAATAAGATGTAGAACGCCGTGTCCAGGAATTCTTGCCATGTAATGATCATTTTCTGGTTCACTCTTGGTCCTTGTTTTGTATCGTTTTCTGGCCTCCTTTAATTTGTTTGTGTTGTAGTAAAAGATAGAGTGATCATGGCGCCATCTCATGTTAATCTATACAGTAGCGTGAGATTAGCCTTGTGTCTCTCACCTTATTATCCGCTCTCCTTTTACGATTGTAGGCTCCAAAAAGTCAATTGCGTTCCGTTTTTAGGCTTCCAATTAATAATACTTTTTTTTAAATCGTTTTTATGTGGAAATGAATTATTCTAGGTGTGTTTGATCGTCAAGTGCTGAGTTTAAGCCGAAGATCGAAATTTGGCACAAGTCAGATTGAGTGGATTCGGTCGGGACAGCTTCTACAAAAGCGCACGAACTTCGTTCCACACCTAATTTGAACGTGAAAATGCTAGAGGCACATCGGTGTGGCACACTTGTGCCACACCCTTCTCACATACAGGTGGGTTCCAGTTTCACCGGGTCCCATCTGTATATGAGAGGGGTGTGGCACAAGTGTGCCACACCGATGTACCTGTAATACAGCGTATGACGTGTTGAATGTGTAGTGGGCCGAAAAAGTCCAAAGGGGGAAAGGGGTCAGAAGGATAACCTTTTAGGTCCGTCGTTCAGTTGTCTTAGTTCGTTTTCATGAGGAATGACGTGAAGAACCTTAACGACGTCATCCTCTCTCTTCACCGAACGAACAGACAGGAT
>JAOTQK010000023.1:2303624-2338920 GCA_025642025.1 Rhododendron ferrugineum
GGGGGCAACATAGTAAAAAATCAATCCATAATTCATTTTCATTCCATATCTTCCAAACACTACTCCTACTGCAAAATACATTCTGCACATATCATCCAAACACTCTACCAAATACAAAATACATTTTGATCATAATCTCAAAAGCCAAAAAGGCAAAAAGTGAAAAATGAAAAGCAAAAAAGTTGCCTCCCAGACACCTATGAATATATCTTTGCCATTGATCGTTTATAGGCACCAATCTACTAAGCAGGGTTGGATTGAGCTAGGCTTCAAAGAAGTCCTCTCAGACCCAATCCTATGGTTTGGGCCTATATGGCTTTGCCTGTTATGGCCTCAGGTTCAGACCCTTTTCACATGCCTGTACGTGGAGAAGGATCCGGCTCCATTCTGCTAAATAAGCCAATTAACTTATTTTTTTTTGTTCTTATTCAAATTTTGTTCGTATTTATTAGTATTTCATCAATTTTTTGGGATTATTATATCGTCATAACGAGAGGAATCTAAAAAGTAAAAAATTGATCAAAATCCAATTTTTTTGAATAAAAACGAAAAAATTTGCTTATTTAGCCAAACGAAAAAAAAAAAGCCAGTTGGAGTCTACTAGACGCAACTTTCTTTTTGGGCGTGATTATATGGCTAAACCCATGGCGGATCCCGGATGAGATCAATGAGCCGTTACTGTCCCACCCGAGGCAAGCTGCATAGAGAGAGAGAGAGAGAAAAGTAGACAAAATATAAAAGGCAACGAAGTTAGGGTGTGTTTTAGTTTCTGAAAAAAAAAATTAGAAAAAGAAGGTAATTTCAAACTCAAAAATTATTTGTTTACGCAAATAATTTTCCTACCAATATAGATCTTGTTTGATAGATCTCATTGAGACCTCTTAAACGGTGCAAAAGAAATTATTTTTTATTTTCATTATATTTGATCTTGAAATTACTTTTTTTTTTTAAAAAGGTTTAAAAAGAAAGCGGAACGGCACCTTAAAGCAAATAAATTCAGAACTTTCCTCTCTGTTTCTAAAATCACTCTAATGTAAATTCATGGTTCAAACTCAGAGAAAATAGCAGTTAATTAATGTAAAAGCAAGCTAAATCCTCCCCGAGTCGATTAAGCGAACTCGTATTAGTACTTAGGGACCAATCCCAGCCACCGTCGTGAGTGGCAAGTGGGTTTTTTTTTTGCTAATATTATATACATTAGTGAAAGTTAGTGGGGTATTAAAATTAGTACAGAAAAGTCCAAAATCCATCTATAACCCTAGTCTCTTAAAATCCGCCCCTCGTTGAGCTCGAAACGAGGCCTCCACAAAGGTGGGAAAATGAGATAACCAACTGCACAAGCAGTGGTTTCTCGTGAGTGGCAAGTTAACCAGGTGTTTGGTTGTGGAATATTACGTCAACGTCCTTTACCCTCGGGACAAAATGCAGTCTATGCAGAGACCCACAAGTTTGTGTGGTTTACAAGGGCATTGGGACCGACCAAAGACACCTAGGAGTACAATTGTACCGAACCATTTTCCTATATAGATCTTTAAACATCTTATCTAGATTTTCAGCTTTGGCCTGTATCTATAGTTAGATAGCTTGCAATAATATCTTCTAGTACAATATCAAGGGCATAAAGGTACTGTTCTGGATGCATAGTAAAAGAAACTTTAGAAAGAGAAATGTAATTTCAAGTTCAAAAATTATGTATTTATTTAAATAATTTTTTTACCAACATGGATCTTGTTTGATAGATCTCATTGAAATCTTTTAAAAAATGCAAAAAAAATTGAAAAATTATTTTTCATTTTCATAATATGTGAGTTCGAAATCACTTTTTTTTAAAAAGAAATGTTTAAAAAGAAAGCGGAACGGGGCCAAACATAGCTAGTATTGAGCAACTGTTGAGAGTGAAAGACGTGAAGCTCTACATTGTTCAAGAGGTGCCATAAAATGCTACTTCATGCTTTCTGGTTCTTAGGACATGTTTGATTTCCTTATTTTGTGTGTAAAGATAGTTGGAATGTGAACGAGGCTACAAAGAGACGTGTCCCTCTATAATGAGATTATTGATGTGATTATGTATTTACTTACCATATGATTAACTACGAAAATTATTTGGTTATAAATGAATAAAGATGACGAGTATTTACGACTAGTCGATGAAAAATAAAGGATTGATCAAAACGATACATAATTATAACTATCCGGAACCAACAGTCAAACTTTATGTACATGTAAAAAACTTGAAGATGCTACCACGATGACTATTTTCCCATAACTTTGGGAGTTTGCTCTATGTAGTACAATTTAAGTGACTTAAGGTTAGAAATAGGATACGTGAAGGAAAATCCTTCAATAACTCACTTTAAAGAAAGGTCTACTTTATCTCAAAATACGATTTAAGTCAATAATAATAATAACTCACTTTTTTCAAAAGGTGCCCTCTCGCGGCCTCGCACCAGGGTCACTCCTCCTGTTAGTTGGTGGATTTACTCTCCACATGACCTTGGTTCGATTCCTCATGAGGTCTCAGCACGCAAGAAATCATTTTTTTTTGTGAATCCCAAAATTTCGGTTTGAATGACCTGTCTTTAATCGAACCGAAAAACGAATTAATGAACGCGTGTAAGGTCGAAGCGCCCTCCACATATATGGGTGTTGATTATTGAAGTTTCACGTGCGAGACTGAATTGTTGGATCGATGGGTCTCACAAATTTTGATAGTCAAGAATAAAGATTCATGGGCATACACAAAGATATTTTTGTTGGCCGACTACAATGTCTTGCCAACTATATATATATATGTGATAATGTAAGTTATAATAGTACCATATAGTATGATTTAAACATGCCACGCTGTTATACTTTTTGCTGATGTGAGATCTTTGACTATATTCATTCCTTTAAGAATATAATGGGTGGATTGCACTAACTTTTCTTGAAATTTCAAGCTAATACATTAGGACCCCTGAGGTTCTCAGTATTACAATCCTTACTCAGAGTTTTGGATTTGTATTACCCAGACACCCTTCTAGTCACTAGTTAGGTAGGTGGGTGTTGCATCGTCTGTTTTTCCAACGATTAACGAAAGTCACGTACTTGTCTCGACAAGGAAATGAATCGACCGGTTATATGTTTTTTTTTATATTTTTTATCGGCTCACTTATAGGTTCTTAATTTGACAATATTTCAATTTTAATGTCCTTTTAAAATCAAGAGTGCACTTTACATGTATAGTCAAAACTTAAACGAAGGGCATTACTACAATTACCTACTCACCCTTCTCTATTTTAACAAGAAACTGTTTGTCATTTCAGCACCAATTTCTACTATTTCAGAAACAAAATTCATTCTCTAACTAAAGTAGTATACTCATTAGTTATTGACGAAGAAAATTTGGTCAGAAAGTGGACCTCTTTATGCTTTATAGAATCTGAATCAATAAAAAGAATTTACTTTCTCTGATAGATTTTTTTTAAGGGGATTTTAATAGGATAGTTGACTAACAAGTCTTCTAAAATTTGTCATCCATAAATATTGGTCTATTTCAAGAACTCCAGTTTTCACTTTTCAGATGCTGCTTCCACAAATTGGTCACGCGGCATGGACCACCGAAAGAATTAAACATTTTTCGGGTACCTGTGTAAAATGGACCTAAAAGAATCTTTTTTAAACTACAAAAAAGGACCCCTTAAATCATGTAATTATCGCATGGGTCGTCATCTCTACCTCTACTTTTCCCCCCGCCCGACAGTCAAGGGGATCGGATCAATTTAAGCCTACCTCGACAATTCCTTTTTTCGATCGGGTCAAAGACAGATTATTCATGTTGGGTCCAAGGGGGCATTTTCCGATAAGCTAAATAGACTAGCTCTCATTTTGCACAGATATTTAGCAGGTCATTCTTATCATATACATCAACGAAAATGCTATCAATAAGTGAAAATAACTTAGCAATTGTCAACAGCATGTAGTTCAATAATATAACAGAAACGCACCCCTGAGGGATTGACGATAGATTTATCGCTTGCAACTTCATCTTAAGAGGTTGTCATGTTTCAAACTCATGTCTGAATTTGCAGTTCATTCTTGTTGTCACTCTTTTTCCGTCTCTTTTTTTGACCGAAAAAGAAAACGCAAATTATATTGATACAAATCATATAGTACTCCACAAATTACGTGTCCCATAGGTCGAAAAATAACAAATACAACAAAACAAGAACAAAACACACAAAAATAATAAGAACAAAAACAAAAAAAAAGGGCCGTTCAGCTCTGATGTTGAACCCAATACTCGCTCGTGGAGATGGGTGGAAGATTGCCGCTGAATCCGGTCCCTCTCTTATTCGTACGTGAATGTGTACAATGTATACATTTATATATATATATATATATAACGCAAGTACTCCATAATACTACTATTCAAATCAAGGTCCGTACTCTGACTCTGACAAGGACCACTGAAGTATGGTGGCACATGCCCTCTGTCAAATCACCCCTAGATGGACGGTCACGATCCTCCCACCAAAATGCCTTTCCACTGATCCACAGAGAAAGCCACAGCTCGATTCCTGGTCCTCCCCTCTTTCTCCCTCCCTCTCTCTCTCTCTCTCTTTCATTTTCTCTCTCCACTGCTACCAGGTCCAGCTCCGGTCGGGGCCATTATAAAACTCAGCTCCTTCCCTTTCCACGCTCTTTTCTCGTCATCAACAGTGACTGCCAATGAAAAAGCTCCAATTTTTTCCACTGTAGGGATTTTGGAAAAGGAGTTCATTCATGGGGGTTTTTCAAATTAGGGCTTGGATTTGGCAAAGGAAGTTGCTTTTTGTTGGGATGAGCAGGTGGGGGGGTTGAAAAGTAGGGTTTTTTGTTTTGCTGAATTGTAGGGTTAAGGTTTGAGCTTTTTTTTGACTATGGTGCGAATTAGGTTAAGAAAGAAAATGATGAAATGATGGAGTGTGGAGCCCTGGTTGAGGAGATGTCAAAAAGGTTTAAGTTTGAAGGGAGGTTTAAGTGTGAGGATTATGACAGCTAGAGCAATGGGTTTTCTAAGTTAAGATTTTTATGTATAGTTTAAACTACTTTCTTTATACTTTATATTTGCATTAGATATGAAGCTTTCAACATCAGGGCTGGGTCAGCAGGCTCATGAAGGTACCTCTTTCTGTCTCTCTCTCTCCTCTCTCTCCATTGTCTTCCCATGTTGTTTTATATGCTTATTTATGTCTCTTTGTCAACGTGTTTCTGTATTTCTTTATGATTTCTTGATTTTATATGTTACTTTTTCATGTGTTCAACCATCTGTTTGTCTAATCGGATTTACAAGTATATATAGATAACCAACAATTGGGGTATGTCTTGTTTGGTTTATGAAAGGGGAGAACAAATGCTTGAATTCAGAGCTATGGCATGCTTGCGCTGGTCCTCTCGTGTCCCTACCGACGGTCGAGAGTCGCGTGGTTTACTTCCCTCAGGGTCATAGTGAGCAGGTTTTTCATGTTCGCTGCTTTGTTCATTTTTTCCCTTCCCTTATTATTCATAGCTCTCTGAATCCTTTTCACACATTTAAGAAGGAGATATGTATTGAGGGATTTGATAAGAAAAGAAAGGATTAGGGTTTCTTTCCAAATCACTCATTTGAGAGGAAAGTACTAAAAGGATGTGTTTTGATTGGCTCCTTCCCCTATCTTATCACACCCTTTCTCACAATCCAAAGGGGCTAGTTAAGTGATTGGTAATAACCCCGATTGTGATTGGAAACCAGGTTGCAGCCACAACTAACAAAGAAGTTGATGCCCACATACCGAATTATCCGAGCTTGCCGCCTCAGTTGATCTGCCAGCTGCACAATGTGACAATGCATGTGGGTTCTGTCCTTTATGCACATTCTTATTGAACCTCTCTACTTACTGCCTGTTTCTTGTGAATTTTGCATTGAGGTTTATGAAGGAATGAAGTGGTTGTTAGATGTGGAATTTCAGGCTGATCTTGAAACAGATGAAGTATATGCTCAAATGACCTTGCAGCCCTTGACACCGGTAGTCTTTAGTCGTAGTCGTTTTTCTTAAACTAATTATATGGCTCATAGTCCAATTTATAAGTGTCTTTAATGTATTGATGCAGCAAGAGCAAAAGGATACATATATTCCCGTTGAGCTTGGAATTCCAACCAAGCAGCCTACGAATTACTTCTGCAAGACATTAACAGCTAGTGATACTAGTACTCATGGGGGGTTCTCTGTTCCTCGTCGCGCTGCAGAGAAAGTTTTCCCTCCATTGGTGATCTCCTTGTGCCCTTCTTCTCTTACGTATACCTAAGCTTATGGCCTAATGCATGTTACTTGTTATTGGGTTTGTCAGGATTTCTCTCAGCAGCCACCTTGTCAGGAGCTCATTGCAAGGGATCTCCATGATGTTGAGTGGAAGTTTAGGCATATCTTCCGAGGTAGGCAATACTTTGAGTAAAATGTCTGACATGGTTGAAAATAATTTTCTTTGTAATCAATCAATGAAGTATGGACTCAATATTATAGCCAGTCAATCTGTTGGAGGGAAATATATGGTTGGACCCATTTGTTTGCAAGTCAAGCTTTTGGGACAATTGTGATTTAATAGGAGTATATCTTTTGAGAGCTTCTCTGGTTTGAGGAGGTCCTAGGTTTAAGTCTTGCCACCCTGCTGAATGCTGTTATTGTGCATTATGTTATGCCTCTCTTTGTAGTCCGTCCTGTGCAATACTGGGTCCTTCTGACGGGAAGTGTTAGTTTGGTAGACATAGTAGGGCCATTTTCTGGCGTCTTAGGCTTTGGGATAATTGCTTATCCAACACATACTGATACCTTCTCCTTGTAGAACAATGCCCTTGAATGAGAAGCTGTTAGAGTCTCAAAGGTAAAGAGGAAAGATAGTTAGAGCAGTCCATAGAGGTAAGTGAAGTTGGCGTGCTGGCATGCCCGTATGATGGGAAATTATTTCCTGCGGTTTCAGTGAGGAATCAACTGTTAGTTATTTGTTTGTACCCGCTTGGTTTTGGGGCGAACCTTTTCACTCTAGTATATTTTATATGCATGGTGAAAAGAATTGTTTTGACACACCTAGGACATGATAGTGGTTATGCGAGATGTACCCGATGCTAGAAACAATCATACAGAGATGCGTATGAACTGATAGACCATCATGATTGTGTCCTAATAAAACTGGTTGTTCATGACACCGTCTTCTTGCATTGTTCTCTTCTTCCGTAGAAAGGTACTCTTATGGAAAGTTTGTTACGTGTGATCTATTAGTGCTCATGCATTTGGCTCTAAGTAATTCATATCCATTCCCGGTTGCAGATAGGTGGTGTTTGGTAGCCAATTCAATAGACCTATTGCTTGCCTTTCCTATACCTCTAAGTCAGTTTGTCTTGAATCACCTACATCAGGAAGCAACCCTTCTTTCTGACGAGTTAGAAAAAGAAGAATGAACATGCTTAATCCCCGCCTACATGATGATAACTTAGATAATCTAATGCGGAAAATGAATTTCTTGACATGCTGACATGTATTCTTTCGGCCTCATTATGCAGGACAGCCTAAACGGCATCTTCTTACTACAGGGTGGAGTGTCTTCGTCAGTGCTAAAAGACTTGTTGCTGGAGATTCTGTTTTGTTTATCTGGTATTTGTTCTCTACGTCTTCTGCTCTATATTATCAGTTTGAATTTGTCATTTATGACTTCTTGAGTGGCCATTTGTTTTCGGTATCTTACTTCTTTTTTATTCTGATGATGAACAGGAATGAGAAAAATCAGCTACTACTAGGAATTCGCCGTGCTACTCGACCTCAAACTGTGATGCCATCATCTGTCTTATCTAGCGATAGCATGCACATTGGACTCTTTGCAGCTGCAGCTCATGCTGCTGCTACAAATAGCTGTTTCACAATATTTTATAACCCAAGGTTGTAATAATTGTTCAGATTTGCTTTTGGTATCTTTTGTCCTTCCATCTGTAATGATGTCTTCTTTTGATTCAGGGCTAGTCCATCTGAATTTGTCATATCCCTTGCGAAATATATCAAGGCGGTCTATCATACCCGAATTTCGGTTGGCATGCGGTTTCGAATGCTTTTTGAAACTGAAGAATCGAGTGTTCGCAGGTATGGTAATGATTATCATTCAATATATTTTTCTTGGTTCATTCTTGCTTTGTCATGACATAGGAAGCTATTCTAATTCGCTATGGTTAGTTTCTTTCATCATTTATGATATTCTAGCAATGGACCTTAGGTGCATGGAATTTACCAGAGCCTAAACTTCCACGGTTTGTTAAGAAGCTGCGGGTGTGTAGCATATAGTATGGAGAAAACTAGTACAATGGACGTGCGGTTTTGCATGTCTTTCTGTTTGGAGACAGGTGGCTTGTTTGATTGCCCCACCTCTTTTGGTGGGAGTTTACACAAATCCGGTGCCAATATATCATGCCTATCTTGTGTTGTGGCACTTGCGTGCTGCTTGTGCGTCCAATGTTCTTATTTGGGGGGGCTTTGTTTCTTATATGTGGGTTCTTTCTATTACCAGATATATGGGTACTATAACTGGCATTAGCGACCTTGATCCTGTTCGTTGGCCAAATTCTCATTGGCGATCTGTTAAGGTAGATATTTGTACTGCATTTACTTCTCGTATGGTGGCATGTAATTCTGTACTCATATGCTCAATTACATAGGATACTCAGTTCTATTAGTCATCCATTTTTGTGGAGTGAACAAATGATTGCTTATGCGTTAGTTGCTTTGTGGTCTATTAAGTTGATATATTTCACGGTAAAGTAAGCAAATGTGAACTTTCTTTGGATGGTCTAAACTCTAAAGCCTTTTGATGTGAAGAATTCAGGACAATCAGAAGCTCAAGTGTCATCTCTTGTGCTACATGTGTCCTCTTTTCTCTCTCTCTCTCTCTCTAGAAAACATAGAACATGTTTTTGTTTGTTCTCCAACAGAGCTCAAAGTAGGATGGGCTTCCATTACTTCTGATCCACTCATTTTCACTTTTATTGCTAGTGGGAAAGCATGTTTCATGTGTTTTAACCTTAATTTGAAACTGTTTTCAAACTTGAAGTTAAAAACATGCATGAAAAATGTCTCTGTTGTTTTAGAAGTCTGTAAAATGAAAATATGAAAATATGAAAGCATAAACTGAACTTTAACCAAATGATTCCTCGAAGAAACTATGTGTGAGGCTCCCATCCTATGCCTAAAGCTCCATGTTGGTTATTAAATACTATTTTACCCTTAATAAGTAAATAAGTATATGAATTATGAAATTTAGAAATCTCCGTGCCCTTGGATGTGGAAATTAGATGAATCTGATACTTGGAGCCTTCAAAGCCCTGGTCTACACAGAAGGCACCTTGGTGTTATCTACACTACCAAAGCCCTCCTGCTTCGTTCCTTGTTTATCGCTCTTTGCCCTTTGGTTTGGGTGTGTTGATTTATGTCTCGCCTTTATTATATTGATTAATAGACTGTAGAGAACTGTATATGGTTTTCATATAGTTGCAAACCTTAGTTCTCAAAATATGTTGGACTGAACTAAGTTGGTATCTGTTAGCTTTCGCTGACTGGATACTACTGCAGTGGTTTGCTTTCTTGTATTGTGGTCTATTGACAACCTATGCAGTGGCATGTTAGCCATGACTTCAACTCTTGTGACTCTAAAATTTCATACAGATCTTGTGCAGATGACATAATTTATTAGCAACTTGTCATCTCCCTTTACCACTGAGTCCTTTCCTATTACCCAACTGGTTGTTTAAAGGATGCATTCCAATCTACAAAACTGAACACAGAATTTTGGTACATCATGTTGGAAATCGCCATGTTCTATCTTTATTGTTTGGTACTCTATTTCTTGTATTATTATCATCCACCGTGGCAATACAGCAAGGAAAATCACTTGTAGGGTCATTACCGAATATGTCAGTAGCCTGTTGCGTTGCTTGGTATTAATTACCTTTGTTCCTATACTCTGTTTCCATTTCAATGTAGGTTGGCTGGGATGAGTCAACTGCAGGTGAGAGGCAGCCACGGGTTTCGTTGTGGGAAATTGAGCCTTTGACAACTTTTCCAATGTACCCGTCACTCTTTCCTCTCAGGCTGAAGTACCCTTGGTATGGTGGAGCCCCATCGTTTCTAGGTACTTTCTATCCTTAGATGTGTTCACTTTTAACAGTTTCCACCCATTTCTTGGCTGCGTACTGGTGGTGTTATTTTTGAAGATGTGGAACCACTTTATGCTTTGGTTTTGTTAGTGGGACTTCACCAATTTGATTTTTTCTTTAACTTGCCGCCAAGGTTCCCCATCATGTGGGCTGTAATATTCCCTGGTGTGGCTGCATTATTTTAATTGGGCAATAAAAAGTATTCAAGGCTTGCCTTCTTTGATACCATGTTACTAGCTGACAATGGTGGGGAACATATTTTCCCCACTAGTGAGTTAGTTATCTATGATGTGAACTACTTGTCTGCACTATGTATTTCGATGGTCTATCTTCCTAGTTCCATCAATATGGTGAAGGCATAAATTTGCTCTAGGTATGTTAACTGTGTGTAGGTTAGGACTAGGATCACTATCCTGTCTATTCGGGTGGCTGTATGCCTTGGTTTGTATATGTTGTATGCGTATAAGGCAAGGGCCTGGGGCATGACTTAGTTAAAAATGCAGAGTAAATGGTTGTAAATATACAATCATTATAAATGTAGCTTCTTAACCAATGGGTATAGGACATTGGTTAGGATTTACTAATTTATACATCCTGACGAAACTCTGAAGATATGTTAGGGAAACCTTTTCAAGCAAGTCTCTCTCTCTCTCTCTCTCGTTTTTAGCCCGCTGTGTTCTTACCATTATCTGTTACGGTATGACGTGGTTAAACAGGAGAAACTGGAGAGCAAGGACTTCATTCCCTTAATTTTCAGAATGTTGGGATGTTTCCCTGGACTCAGCAAAGAGTGGATATCAATCAGCAGTACCAAGCCATGTTGGCAGCCGGTTTACAGAATGTAGGAGGTGGGGATTCTCTCAAACAGCAATTCTTGCAGTTGCAGCAACCTTTCCAGAATCTTCAACATCCGGGGAGTCAAAATCCACTTATGCAGCAGCAACAAGTAAATCAACCAGCAATTCCCTTGCAGATTCTGCAGCAAGTCAACAATCAGCAACAGGTCAACAACCAGATAGAGGAACACCGACAGCAACATACTTATCAGGAGGCATTTCCGATCCAGCAGCAGTCGAATGTTCCATCTCCTTCGTATTCTAAAACAGATTTCTCCGATTCAAACAGTAGTAAATTTTCGGCACCTGTTGGTCCTTGTTTGCAAAATATGCTGGGGTCGATGTGTGCTGAAAGTAGTGGCAATCTGTTCAACTTCTCTAGAACCGGTCAGTCCATGTTCAGTGAGCCTTCCCAACAACCACCACAATGGGTGTCAAAGTTTACACATTTACAGGCCAATACTTCCGCCAACTCGGTGTCACTTTCATCATATCCTGGGAAAGATTCTTCTCTGGAGCAGGAAAATTGTAGCTCCCAGAATCATGCTCTTTTTGGTGCCAATATTGATTCTGGATTACTCCTCCCCACTACGTTACCGAATATTGGTACTTCAGTCAATACTGATGTGTCCTCTTTGCCGTTAGGGGCTCCAGGGTTCCAGAATTCTTTGTATGGCTGCATCCAAGACTCTTCTGAGTTGTTGCATAGTGCAGCAAATGTTGACCCCACAACCCCCACCCGTACATTTGTGAAGGTGCAAACCCCAATGTTCACTGTGTATTTGGGATTGGTTTCTTTCGACTTAGGACATTTAAACAAAATATTTTACACAGTTTGTCTTGTTTGGTTAGATAAAACTAGAGTAAAACTTATTTTTGGGAAAACAAATGCCTGAGACTTTAAAACGAGTTATGCATCAAATCACTTTATGTGAATTTTTGGAGTGGATTGATTGTAGTATAGCCAACGAGTTCTCACGAGCCGTGAGTTTTCTGTCTGCTTCTCAATGTTTCCCCACCATTGGTAGCAATATACTCCAAGGTGTAGAATCTCCCAGACTCCCACCACCGCCGCCACCTGAAACCACCATTCAGCAAATGGCAATGCCACATGAGATATGAAGAAGAGTTCATTCTCTTACTCATTTGTGATCTGAAAGGTGCACAGAGCAGGGCATTAGCTTACTGCTTTCTAGAGATTGACGGGAGAGTATTGAAATCAAGTACCTCTATCGCCGATTGATTTTTTCATATGTCAACCAAAGACCGCAAAATGAACATTAATAAATCATTTACTGGGAAAATATTTTACAGCAGAAATTGTTTACATTGAATCAAACTTTTTTTGCAGAGTATTCGGTGGATATAACGTTTGTAGTATTTGCAGGTTTACAAATCGGGGTCTGTTGGACGGTCACTGGACATCACTCGGTTCAACAGCTACCATGAGCTGAGAGAGGAGCTGGGTCAGATGTTTGGGATTGAGGGGTTGTTGGAAGACCCTCAGAGATCAGGCTGGCAGCTTGTATTCGTTGACAGGGAGAACGATGTGCTTCTCCTTGGAGACGACCCATGGGAGTAAGTAGTTAACTGTATACCAGCGCAATCTTATACTGTTCTACATGGTGTCAACTTCCTAACCATTGATTTACTATTGTCTTCTTGTTTTTGATTGTCTTTTGTTGTGATTTAGAATGCTAAGAACTTTTTCTTTAAACTCTAGCTGTAACTTGATTTACCTGGGAATAGGCATTTGCCACACAAAGGCACAAAGCATTGGATGTCTGGATGTGATAGGAAAATTTGTTTTCGGTCTGCCTTGTCCCCTTCTGCCTAACTAATTATCGTTGACATATTCTATTTATGCTATGTTTGGATCTTGGAATTATAGAGGAAAAAGAAAAGGAAAGGGGAAAGATAGGAAAAGAAGAAAATGAATTATGACTTGAATAGTTATTTTGTTTAACAATTTCTTTTTCCCTTCTTTTGTCTAGTTGGCCATATAGACGGTGGACATCTGTACTTGTTTCATTTACCTTACATATATATCCGCATTTGGATTCCTCCAATTGGTATTAACTCTATCGTACCGTCTACACTTATAGTCCGTGGAAGGTAAGAGAAATCTAAATAATTACGTCTTAATGGTCACTTATTTCCTTTGGACTCGCTTGATCTTTTGCAGGGCATTTGTAAATAATGTCTGGTACATCAAGATACTCTCACCAGAGGATGTGCAGAAACTGAGGAAGGAAGAAGTTGAATCCTTCAGCCAACACACAGGTGAAAGGACGAATACCAGTGGGAGTGATGCTCGAAACCTTGTTTCTGGACTACCTTTTGCTGGCTCCCTTGAATACTGAAAATGATTGAGAATGAAAATGCAGTCTTCCGAAGTCAGTTTGCTTCAAGAACCGTTGTCTTCTAGTTCTAGCATGCTACTATTTTGTATTTACTTCTTTTGTTCTTTGCAACTACTGAAGCTTTATACATGCTTATGTAGTTGTTTTTATGAAGTATGGAGTTTCGTGGATATTATTCAAGTAATATCGAACTTAGTATGAAGGGATGAGAGAACTAGGAACATGTTTGGCTAACCTAGTCTTTAGCCCTTGAAACCAGGGCATCAAATTGTATTGTGGTTATCTGTAATTTCCCTTGATTTTCGCAACCTCTTTTATGTTCCTTTGTATTGCCAAACTGCATTTCTACCCATCGGCTTGGTTCGTTAGCTTGCGCTTCATTCATAGTGTGAGCATTCGATAGTTCTCTCTCGCTTACCATGCATGTTTAGAGCAACCATTTCACATTTATGCTGTGATTGTTGGAATATTGCTTATTGCAGATGTTATTTATGGCCTCAAATCTCTTGCTTTATGTTCTTGACAACTTCGGAATGTTGGAAGGAACATTGAGCAAAGAGGTGCAGAGGCAAAAATAGTTTTTGCTGAGATTTTGTTCATATAACTTTTGAAGGAGAGAGATCTTGATTAAATTCAAGTCGTTATGATTACATTTCAAGTTCATTTGTTTCCATTGATGGCTGGAGCCATTCCTTCAAGGCTTCAAGCATAGTTGTTGGTATACTATAATGCTGGACGCAAGTGGTTTTTTTTTTGATCCGTGGACGCAAGTGGTTGACTCTGGGATTTTTTGGCAGAACGGATTAATATTTAGCAAATAAGCGCAAAAGTTAGTTCAACTATCAACTCGTTTCGACAGCTTTGCTCTGGCTTTGATTGGAGCTCCGGCTGATGGACGTTGAAATCAGTTTCCCGGGCTTAGTCAAAGTTCACGAAATTTGACTGAACACTGGTTATTAAAAATAAAAATCTTTACAGGATTAGTCAAAGTTCACGAAATTGGGCTGAACACTTGGTTATCAAAAATAAAAATCTCAAGTTACTAGTACGATTTATGGGTGGATGAGGCTTCACGATAACCATACCAAACTAAATTGAGCTTTGTATCTCAATCAATTGAAATTAGCTACATGAATCATGTGTTTTCCATTGAACTCTGTCTGGAACTACCTTTTCGCTTAGATTTTAGTAAACTCAAGTCCTTTCGTAACATGGCATCCAAAGTCAGTTTAAGTCTTCCTCCCCCTAGCTTGACTATCAACTACTATCATGTTACTCTTCTTAAAGGATCTATTGCGTCTGTAGATCTATGATAAATATGTCCGAACAATCTTTAAATCTATTTTCTCTCAACTTATCCTATATAGGTACAATTCTTACCATCTCACGAATAGTTTCGTTTTTAATTCTAGTATTATCACACAATCACCTCAACATTTTCATTTCAGCTACACTCATCTTATTCACTTGTTACTTCTTAATTATGTCTCGTAAAACATCGCTGGTCGGATAACAGCTCAATTGGAGAGCCTCCCAACCTAGATCCTATGGGTTACATTGTCCATATTCTCTCCATCCTTGTAAAAATTAAACTTAAATACCTAAAATGCTCGCGGAGGAAGAAGGGACTAGATCACCCATGGGACGGAGGCGGACGATGGAGTGGGCGGCGAGAGCCAACCACATGGGAGGCATACCGCGGAAGGCGATCGTCTTGGCAGCGGGGGCTTTCGCCAGAGCCGTCGCAAATCTCCTAAACTCGACCACCGTTCACAATCCCGAAACCCTAATCCGCCTCGTCCGATCCCGCCCTCCCGGCGTCCCTCTCCTCACTGTCAGCAACCACATGTCCACGTCAGTCAGTCAGTCTTCTCTCTCCTCCCTCTCTCTCCCCCCTAGATAGGCTACATTTTATTATCAATAATACTATGGTGATCACGACCATTGTTTTGGATATCATGTGAGTTTTCTTTAATGCATTGATAAAAGGGGCCCCACAGCTGCATAATACTAACACGTCACGTGGTAGCCTAGACAAGATTATCATGTCTTGCCATGCCTTGCCTAGCCCGGTGACAAGCACAAGCCATGCCATGAACATTCCTTTTTAACGATGACTTAGGTTCTTTTTCCCATCGTTTGTGCTAGCACGAGCATTGAAGCCAAATGGCCAAGACAAGGTCATGGCTTGTGCTTGTCACCGGGCTAGGCAAGGCATGACAAGACTGTTCTTGTCAGTCACTGTAGTATTGCTCATCTTAATAAAATCAATTAGGGGTGATAAACAAGCTGAGTACGTGTAGTTAGTTGTTTGAGTTTGATTTGAAAACTTAACGAATTTCAAAATACGTTAACTTTAGCTTATTTATGAGACAAGCCGATCTTGAATGAGCTTTAATCAAGCCGAACAAGTGTTGATCACGAGTAGAATGAATATGTTATACATCATGAGCTGAGTATTCGGTTGTTTGTGCTTGGTTGGAAAGCTTAAGGTGCTTCAAAATATGTTCAAGCTTGATTTTATAATATACCGATCTTGAATGAGCTTTTAACCAATGAACATGAGCTTAAACTGATAAACTCGAGTAGGTTGGTTAGTTTATCGGCCCGAAAATCAATCCTTTACTTTCAACGTACTTATAGGTTAACTTTGAAGCCATAATTTATGTGCTGTTTACTTTAATTTTTAGGCATTCCTACTCTGCCTCTATTTGGACTTGGTGAGCTCAAGTCATTACTAGTACGGAAGTATTCTAAGATCTGGAGAAAATTTTGCTGCTGTCTATGGGGTCTTTAAGAATCACATTAACATTCCATTTTTGGTCTCCCTACAGCTCGAGCGCAACATTCTTTCTAAAATCTGTGATCAGGGTTTGACAGTTTAAATGGACACTGAACAAACATGAAAAGGTGTTCGCTAAAACAGAACGGGCAACTTCAGTAATTGTTGTCAGACATTACAGCTATGTTTAGATGACCGGAATCATGAGTAGGAATAAGAATATGATTGCTAGGAATCAAATTCCTAGGAACTCAATGTCTGAAGTAATTATATTCTCAGTGTTCGGATTGATTCAATAATCTTATGCAGGAAACACTTTACATTTCCATTTATAAGGATAGAGTCATAAATCTCAGATAACCATGAGGTAATGGAGCCATTAGATTCACACGTAGGCTGGGAATGATGACTGATTACATATGTCACCAAGAATTACATCCATATCCTTTGGTCTATTCCAAAGGTAGGAATCATGAAAATGACATCACATTCCCATTCCTCCTAAAGATTGTTGCCATCCCAACTGAGACTACTACAAGTTCTCCTGTAGATGGAAAGTTCCTGTGTACAAAACATTAAGTGAAATGCTCTAATTCGTTGTGATTTCCATACTTCAATCCTAGCAGATGGAGACAGTTTGACATGGATGGATGTCTTTTTACGGGATTTTCTTTCTCCATGGGGCTGATCATCTTAATCACTGGAACCCTAAATAAATGAATCAGTTATTCTCACTGTTGTACGGCTTCATTTTTAATGAACACTCAAATAAAACAAAAAGGTTCATCCTGATGCCATTGATAGAACCAAGCTCTTAATTCAAATTATGCTAATATTTACTTTGGATGGTAATGGGATTCACTTCTCAGTCATTACTTCTGATAGTTTTTATTTGGTTCATCACAAAGATTTAGACAGGCATAATGGGTTGAGAGATCTTCATTAGGGGCCTCTAAAATATTGATTTTATTGCAGGTTGGATGACCCTGTGATGTGGGGATTCAAGGGCTTTCCCACAATGGATGCAAATTTGGCACGATGGGTACTCGCTGCAGAGGACATATGCTTCAAGAATCGGGTGCTGTCATATTGTTTCCGACTTGGTATGTAAGCTCGTGCTAATTTGGTCCATTTTCTAATGTTTATGTTCCTTTTGTTCTTGTTATCTCTAACTAGTAACTTCTCATGCCAATTTGCACCATTTTCCAATGTTTATTTTTCTTTTGTTCTTGTTATCTAACTAGTAACTTTGAAGCTTCTCTCAAATTAGAATTGTTATGCACGGTATTCACTCGTTAACAAGATGAAAATGTTGAATTGTGGTTCTAGATCAGGGTTTGTAGAAGAATAGTTTTTCTGGTCCCATGTATTTGGTAGTCTTATCCGGAAATGGCAAAGGGGATTCTTAATGTGGATTGTTAGTGCTTGGGTTCTTTCTTGCACTTAATCGGGGAAGTTAGTGGCGGGTTCGGTATTGCATGTTGAGTAACAATATTCAGTCATATATGTGCTATTATTCTGTCACAATCCTTATGATGCAAGTCATATATCTTTTTATTCTTCTCCAACCCTCTGGATAGTCGTAATAAACCTAATATAGAACCGTTTGAAGGTGACCTATATATTCTTAAAACTTAGATCTAGTCCGAATCCAAGTCGTCTATCCTTTGTGGCCATAGATATAAAGCACCCTTAGGAATACCTTTGGCAGTCCCAGTTCTAAGTATCACTACCAAAACTTTGAGATGGGATGAAATAACATTTCATTAGAATGGAATTGTGATCGAGTAGCCCCGTAACGCCAGTAAACAAGCAACAAGTGAAATTACCCATATTACACAATTTTCATAGAGAACTCTACTTTTCTGAAATTGTGTTATGTTGTATATTCACATGGAAAGTGACAATTAGATACGTTGTCGTATACCTTTCTCAGTCTTAATTCGGTAGCTTTTTTTTAAAAAAATATTTATATTCTACAAGGCTATGTCTTTTGGCAACACTCTTAAGAGCTTTAAAGTTGATGTAATGTTGGATAATTGTTCTCTTTATTACGTGGAGCCTAGTAGGAATCATTGATCATCAATTTCGTGATCCCTTGTTGCTGGGGGTGTTTTCCCTATGCTTCGTTGAATTAGGTTTGCTCCTGAAAGAGTTCAATTCGCAGGGAAATGCATACCTATAACAAGGGGTGGTGGAATTTATCAGGAACACATGAACGAAGCCCTTGAACGGTTAAGCGATGGAGCATGGGTACTTCCTATATAATTTACGATGATTGCTTCTATTAGTAAAACTTTGGCATTGTTTTTTAGAATATTACTGTCATGCGATTCTGGAAAATTTGGGCTGCACCTTTCTGAATATGGTTTACAGCTCTTGTACAGTTGCACCTGCGATTTATTATGGTACCAGCTTTGAAAATTTACCAAATGAACCTAGTTCGAGATACATGGTCTTCACTCATCATAGTCTGCTATATTTTGCTAATGTTATACAGAATTCTGGGGCTTATAATGCGGCATTTGTTGTTAATGTTATACAGAATTCTGGGGCTTATAATGCGGCGTTTGTTGTATTCTTGCAATTGTAGTCGGCTAAATTTTGGTACATAATTGCTTGCCTATGGTAATTTTCTCCATTTAGGTGAACCAAATATAAGACAATCTCATAAAATCTTTGGATCAGGCTGTCATGTACTTACAATGGGGTAATTATAGTTGACCAGTTTGTGGTTTGGCTGAAAAATAGCAGGTGGGCAAAGTGAACACAACCTCCATTAATACCAACATGATTCCTATTTAATTATAAAACACAATGCACATGCGGACTAGGATAAAGTACAAAGTCTAACCCCAATATTGGTGCTGTAAACAATCTATGTTTCACTTGTTTTTCAGTTATTTTCTTCAAGATAGTGCCACCACAAGTCATAATTTCTCTCTCTCTCTCTCTCTCTCTCTCTCTTGCTCGAACTTTCTCTCCATAAAACTAGAAGCACTAATGTTAACTGAAAATTTGGATAAAAGAAGTGGCAAACTAATTGGTTTTTGCACGGAGGAGATTTGGCGGGAAAAGATCTTCCCAGTCTATTGCCAGTAAAGGAACATTTTGCACCCATTTCACATACCTACAAGGATGTAATGCGTTCACTTGTAGACTGTAGGAGGTTTATTTGTTTCTTCGCCTAACCTCGGGGACAAAGTGTGATTACTCCTAACATAATCTATGCTGGTCTGAACTTTATCTTTCTCTGTGCCATAAATCAGTTTTATCCTTTTACCTGTGGGAACTGCACTTGAAGTTGTTTTGATTTTCTTTTATCTGGAATTTGCAGTTGCATACTTTTCCAGAGGGGAAAGTGTCTCAGGAAAATGAACCGATTAGAAGATTAAAGTGGGGGACTGCGAGTCTCATTGCTCGGGCTCCTGTAACCCCTATAGTTTTGCCCATTGTCCATCATGGTTTTCAAGAGGTAAGCTTCCCTAGTATTTCGTTGAATGTACCCCAAAAAGCATAGCCATTCGAAACTTTTCTTTATACATGATGTCAAGTTATTGGAGTTGGTATTATTGTTGCTGGTAATTGTGTTCTGTGCTGCTATTCTACTTTTTTCCAATTTGCCCCAAGGCCATTATTTTGCTTCTCTGTGTACAAAACCTAAATGGGAAGCGATATTACAGCATTGCTATTTTGGCATCCTTTCTTACTCTTCAATGTGGTTATATTTTTCCCATACACGGAGAAAAGAAAAATATGTTTCCTGTCCTTTACTTCAACATTGCTAACTTCCCCTCCCTCCGTTAATTTTCAGGTGATGCCTGAGAAATATTTATTTGGCCGAAGGCCTCCTTTTCCGCTATTTAATAAGAAGATAACGATAACTGTGGGTGACCCAATAGAATTTGATCTACCTAAAATGAGTGAGATGGCCGTGTCAATGTCCAAGGATTGTTCTTCTTCAAGTTCTGGATGGCCGAGCGCCACCTGTTTTGGACTGAATGAAGCTGCGCAAAAGTGTCTCTATAGCAGCATATCGAAGCAAATCTGGGTGGTCATGGAGAACTTGCGGAATTTGGGCAAAACATTTCTTAAACAAGATGATTAAAGTTGCAAGCTTTTTCTATAAAGACTTCACACATTGCTCAAGTGTTTGAAGTTTGTAGTATTTCCAGGAGCAAGGAGGTAGTAATTTGGCCTTCTGCCCATTCACAGCATTGAAGTTTTTCATGATTTTTTGATTTCATTGTTTCCCATTTTGGGGGACTTTCTAATGTTCTTGACATAGATAATTTTTTTGGGTCTGATTTATTTACCGAAATGTGCTCTGGTTAGAGAATGGAAATGGCATATTTTTACATTTGTGTCGTGTTTTGTATTTGTAAGTAATTCTGGTGAAAATATTGTAGTTTGAGGCCTGAATTGCAATTTGGTGTGCATGTGGCAGAGGGAAATTAGCCAGGAGGACCATTTTTTGGGTGATCGTTCTACCACTTCCTGAAATTTGATTCGCATTATGGACTTGTAAGTAATTCAGGTGAAAATATTGTTGTTTTTTTTAGGCCTAAAATGCAATTTGGTGTGCATGTACGGAGGAAAATAGCCAGTAGGACCATTTCTGGATGCTTGATCCATCACTTCCTGAAATTCAATACTCAATTTTCAAGTGTTTATTTATGGAGTATAGAATAGTTTTTTTTGTTTACTTTTTCTGTACCCGTAACGCCACTAATTCTAGTATATTTTTATGGGAGAATCGACGATTGCCTAAAATTAGCTTCTTTCGATACATGCTATGAGCGTTATCTACCTATGCGCTCGTCACTTGGTATTTGGTTAGAATTTTGTGATAAAAGGGCTGAGCTGGTGGAGTTAGAGCCACGGCTATCTCCGTGTTTTTTTGTTGTATTACATTACAAGGTGTCTCGGGCCATTTTATTTCCGTGTTGCATGCGCATTTCTTTTAGAACCATCGCCTTGCCGTCTTTCATTGGTGCATCTTACTATTCTTCATCGCCGTTGATTTTGGTGGTGCATCTTAATTTTATTTACGTCTTACTGATACAATTACTATCTGCAGTGAATATGTTTTTCATATGATTCTCTTATTATAAATGAATTGCTTATTATTTCATTAGAATTAAACTACGATACTAAAAGACAAGTAACATATGAAACTTAAACACTAGTAGTACTATTTTGATGCAAAATTCTTCTCTTTCTTTCTTTCCCCCCCCCATACTTTGAACACTTTCAAAAATTCTTTCATGGCCTTTCTTTTTTTTATAAATTCGATGGGCGTTTTTTTTATATTAAATGTTAGGAGATTATTTACTACCCCAACTCACACCGACCCAAACCATGAATAAGAGTCTCAACTCCCTCTTTATAACTTATATATACAAGAGTCTATTGATTGAAGGGAAATGATATTGCCACACCATTTTTTGTTATTGCCACACCCCTGCAGTGTATTTTTGGTGCAAAAATACACTGCAGGAGTGTGGTAATAACAAAAAAAGGTGTGGCAATATCACTGGCCTTGATTGAACTCAAAACTTCACACTACATAAGTGTACTTCCGTAATTATTGGAAAAATGTATCAGTTCAGTTCGCTCGGTGTCATAAAACTTCTCCGTTTGGAACTTATGGAAAGGCAAAGAAAGGAAAGGAAAAGAAAAAAGAAGAAAAATGAGAGGAAAATAGGAGAGAAAATTTACTATTCATTACACTTAAAATCTTTATTTTCTTCCCTTTTTCTCTCCTAACTAAACAATAGGAGGGAAAATTCTTTTATTTTCTTTCATTTCCTTTCTTTTCCCCAAGTTCCAAACAGAGCCTTAAATTTTTCTTGGAAAGTCTAAAAAACTTCATGTGTATCAGTTTGCTCGATGTCATAAAACTTAAATTTTTTTTCTTGGAAAGTCACAAAAACTTTTATAGTAAATTTAAAGAGGAGTAGAGTATGTTTTGCACAACTCCGGACTTCAAAAAATAAATTTGGGTTTGAGAAGTTAAAAACAAAGATGGTGGTGGTGGGAATGAAATCCTCAATGGCCATACAAAACACCCAATACCCCACCGTTCACAACCACTCCGCCACCCGCCGTTCAATCGCTTTCACGACGCCGGAAAACTACGCCGCCCGTCTCTCCCACCTCCTCCGCCTTAAGGGCTGGGCCCCACTCTGGTGCCCCACCGTCCTCGTCCAAACCACCCCACACACCAAATCCTCCCTCCTCCTCCAACTCTCCCCACCAAAACCTAACCCTAACCCTAATAATAAACCATCGCTCGAATCCTACTCCGCCATCGCATTCACTTCCAGAACCGGAATCTCAGCTTTCTCCGAAGCCCTAGAAGACGCCGTTGAACCCTCATTACTCCCATACGGCGACGTTTTCACGATCTCTGCCCTAGGGAAGGACTCGGAGCTCTTAAACGACGCCTTTATCGAACGGATTTGCGAGAATCGCAAGCGAATTAGGGTTTTGGTTCCTAAAATATCGACGCCTGGGGGAATTGTGGAGGAGTTAGGGTTTGGCGGCGGCCGGAGGGTTTTGTGCCCGGTGCCGGTAGTGGTGGGGCTGGAAGAGCCGTTGGTGGTGCCGAATTTTCTGCGGGAATTGGAGTCGAATGGTTGGGTGGCGGTGAGGGTGGACGCTTACGAGACGCGGTGGGCGGGGAGGGAGTGCGCGAGGGAGGTGGCGGCGAGGGCTCTGGGGGGAAGAGGAGGGGAGGGGGGTTTGGACGCGGTCGTGTTTACGAGTACGGCGGAGGTGGAGGGGATGTTGAAGAGTTTGGGGGAGTATGGGTTGGATTGGGGGAGGGTGAAGGGGAAGTGGCCGGAGTTGGTGGTGGCTGCCCACGGGCCGGTCACGGCGGCCGAGGCGGAGAGTTTGGGGGTGGGGGTGGATGTGGTGAGTGAGAGGTTTGCTAGTTTTGAAGGAGTTGTTGATGCACTTGCTTTGAGATGGAATAAAGCTTTGGAATGTTAATTGGGATTCCCAAGTTGGATTTGAGTTTTGTACATTCAGGAATTTGGATGATTTTGATAATGAGGTTTCTTGCTTAAATTTCACCATAATGTTACATTTGCAACAATAGGTTTGAATGACACTGTGAAAATGTCACCAACGAGTGTAAATGCTCTTATTTTTTGTCGAGGTTGTGGTAGTTCTCAGTGGAGAACGAAAGTGAATAATTTGTTTGTCGTGGTGGGGGTGGTTCAGGCATGGGCCAGTGGTGGCGGAGGGACGGAGAGGTGGCTGTATTCGTATCCTGTATAATCGATATCAGTGCTCTATAGGTCCGGTCGAATTGCCAAGTTAAGAGTTTACCCTCAGGTAAACTGCCAAATCATCTGTTCCCCCCTTGGTGACTTCACAAAGACATACGAGTATAGATATCAAATGCGCTAACTTAATTTAAAGCATTTATTCCCTCTGTAATTTTTTTTACGTAACTCAAAACAGCCAAATAGGATCTATCATGGCTGTTTTCAACGATTCGAGTTGTTTATTTCCTTGATAAGTGTATATCGCCAATGTCGAATATTGATAAAGATTTGGTCGAATCATATTTTAGATTAAAAATACGATTCGTTCAAGTAGATCTCAATATCCGATGAACTTCATTATTTGCATGGATTTATGTGATCTTATTTAACCATTCAAACTATTTACATATACGAGAAATCACATGACGGTCCAATGCTGGCACTGGCAGAATGCCGGCTGACTTTTAATATCCATGATATCTTGTGCTTGATAAAGACCGAAAGAATTAAGAATATATTGGTTTGACAGAGAAACCTGTGATGCTTTCGAAAATGCCACTTAACTCGTGCGGTAATGTACTAGTTGACAAAGCTCATGGCTTGTGATAGGAGAATAACAAGCACAAAATTTTACTAGGAGGGTTCTGACGTCATTCGCGCATCCATCGGTTATAGGCGCATCAACAACTTTGGTTTCGGCCTAGTTCAGGCTTTACATTTCCAATATACGTAGCTTTCTTCTTGTTGATTTCTCTTGTAAACTGATTTGATTATCTATTGAACTTCTTGCTCATTCAAATGTGACTTTTTGCGGAGTATGACGGGTTTTATTACTTTATTCAATATCAAGCTGAATAGATATACGTAAGAGTATATTTTTGATCTTAACTTACGTAAGAGGATTTAATATAGAACTTATTATGTGACTTTCTGTGCATGACATGGTGAGTTTTATTGTAATACTAACATTAATTATATTAGTGGGTAAACATACGTAAGAGATTCTTTTGATCATAGTATAACATATTATATCAATGAGAGTATTTGAAATATACCTTCACTATTCTTCCTCCCTCCTTCAGCTCCAGCTCTTTTCTCTCTTCTCTCTCTCTCTAGACTGAGCACTGGCAGAGTTCTCAAGTCTTCTGCCCGCGAAGTTCCCCTGAGGTAGTGCAGTACCATCTTCCGGTACAAAATATTTCATCCATTTCAAGCTACTTTGCAGTTTGTGTTCCAATTGTGTATATGTTATGTATGTTTTCTAGTACGATTACGTTCAGCCACTCAAAGAGTCTCATTTTGATGATCAGAGTCATTCATTTTGTTTTTTAGTTCAATCCCGTCGGTAAGTATTGATCATTGGTAAGTAAGGTCAAATAACAGTGGTTCTGATTCATTGCTTGAATAATCATTTGTTGAAGTCCACCTGAGTTAATTTTGTTATAGTTTACAGCGAAACAAACCAAACTCTACAACGTGAACAACTCTGATTATCGAAGTAAGATCAGGTGTAGACCCCACATAGGGTGGATAAATTCACTCCTTCGCTGGGTGGGTGAATAGAATTGCACTCTATAGTTTTGTGTGAATATTAACATGCTCAGATGGCGTACACTTTGGTGGTCTTTTGATTTTTTTCTACTTAATTTCACTCTCTTTCAAGTTTCACTTGAATCTTCTAGATATTTGGTTGGTATTGCTTGTGTTATTGCTTGCCAATTTCTAGGTTCTTCGCTGCGGGTTCCATTTTTATGGTATGCTGTGCATGCAGAGACGCAAACATCCATACATAGAATGAAACAAAAAGCTAAGAGAGTAGGAGAATGCAAATTGGAAACAAATGCAAACAAAGAGACTTCAACCCAGGACCTCCCATAAACTGTGAAACCATGCAAGATTACCATTCCAAAACCCTAGGCTGTTACCAACTGGCCCAAGAATGTATATCAAGCTATAAAACATGATATATGTGCGGCAACATAGTTGGATTTGAGTGCTGGCTTTCTGGTTGTTTTGTGCTAGTAATAAGATGTCTCCGGGGGTCATATGATGAACTTGATTTAATTTTGTAATTGAATAAGGTTGCTATTCTGCAGAATTGGAAGAATTTCTCTCTTTAAGCGCATGCTCTTTAGATTTTTTGCACTTAACGATAAATTAAAATTTCGTCCTTACTCCTTATTCTTTAAAATCAGTTTTAAGGTTCATGACATGGGTGAAGACAATAAAGGGGTAAAATTCAGTCAAGGCAATGAGGTAGAACAGTTTTGCACTGTTCATGATATTTCTGATGCAATGACATCTGATATGCCTCAAGTTATGACACAAAGTGTTAGAGAACTCATGTTTTCAAACACCTGTATGACCAGGAACGGATACAAGTGGGTGCCGGGGTGCCAGGCTCCTGCACAACACTAAATTCTCCCCTTAATTATAGTACTAGTTTTCAGGTTCATTTGGGAAAATTTTTAAGGGATTGACCCCTGCAAGTCCCTTGGCTTAAAAAAAAATCTTAAAGTTTCTATATCTGTGGGAAAAAAAGCCATCAAAAATTTGAAGTTAGCAAATATTTTGGGTTGCGTGTGTAAATTAAATGGCAGCTATGTACATACATGTCTCTTGCTCAAGCTTTTTCGTAGCAATATATACTAATGAAATATACACTTTATTGTCAATGTAGAAAATCATGTGGTTCGGGCCTCCTCTAAGTACAAATCTTGCGCCCAGCGCTACCCCTCCCAATGTCAAAAGATCTTCCTCAGTCAACTCTGTTGCTCTCTCAAACTCGGATGATTGTGAAAGCGATGGTTCCGTTGTTCCACCACCGTAAGTTTCTTTCATTCTGCTATGTTGAGATGTCAGCTCTTGACCTTATGCCTACCTGTAAGGCATCACCGGCACTTTCCTCTCTTAGAACAGATTGTGATGATTCTGTAATTGTACATAGGATTTGCCGCCTCAATGACAATTCATGTAGAAGACTAAAGTTGATTTCCGTTGAATGTTATCTTTTGCAGTACATCAGCTACCCTCCAAAGGTCGGTTAGTACTGCTTCCATCCAAAGGTCGGTTAGTACTGCTTCCCTCCAAAGGTCGGGTAGTACTGCTTCCCTCCAAAGGTCGGGTAGTCTGCCAGATATTGCTGGAGCTGTACCCTTTATTGAGAAATTCCAGGTGACAAGATATGCTTATGCTGATAATTATTATCAAGTGTCCTATTAACCACCGCCAGGTGGGAGGTAGATAATACAAACAAAATGCCATTTAAAAAAATTTCAAGCACAGTTCACCTGAACCTGGAAATGGCATTGAATTTTGACACACATTTCATGGACATCCTTGCACATTTTACACATTAACCATTGCCTTAGAGCAGTTGTTAGCATTTTTCTACTCGTAATTGATTGCGACTCAAGGCTCTATTTGGTTTGTGGCTGCACATCCAAGTTTTGCTTTAGTGCTTCTGGTTACTGGTGGTTCAAAAATTTTGCCTCACTATATTCTTTTCTTTTTGGTTTGTTAGGTTGAGGGGTTTCTTAAGGCAATGCAAAAACTGAATAAATCTTTCGGGAGGCACAGTTTTTTTCCCAGCAGGTCCCTGGGCGCTCAAGTGCCGGAAAAGTTCACAATTGAGCATATGTTGTGTTACCAAAAGGTGACTACAAACTAAAAGTTTGATGAGACTTTGCTGTATTGTTGCTTATTTTAACTGAAATTGAACTTGCATCTTTCAACAGGATCCTATACCAACTTCAGTCCTAAAGATAAACAATGACCTAGTAAAACTGGCAGTTAAACTATTTAAGCTCATTTTGAAGTACATGGGCGTTGATTCACCTGATGAAGTAAGCTTAGACGAACGTATTGAGCTTGTTGGGCAACTGTACAAGCAGGGTTTGAAGAATTCTGAGCTGAGAGATGAACTTTTTGCACAAATTTTAAAGCAGACAAGGAATAATCCTGACAAGTATGCATTTAACCTACTCTATGCATTGATGCATTCTTTAGGCTTCGTCTATTTTTATACTAAGTGCTTTCCTTCAATTGTCGCTTTTGGAAAACAGGCAATATTCAATTAGAGCGTGGGAGTTAATGTATTTATGTGCTTCATGTATGCCTCCTAGCACGGATATTGGCGGATTTTTAACAGAATATGTTCGCAATGAAGCAGAGGGTGCGAATAGTGATCCAGATATCCAAGTCCTTGCGTTGAGCACCTTGAATACATTGAAGATTTCCTGTAATGCTGGACCAAGGCAAAAAATACCTGGCCGTGACGAGATTAAAGCACTTTTGATTGGTAAACAGTTGAACACTACAGTTTTTTTCTTGGATGAAACTTTTGAAGAAATTACATATGGGATCGCGACGACTGTGGCTGATGCTGTTGAGGTACTATTGGACTATTCCTTTTGCATGTGTTGATACATACATGATAAGGAGAGGTTAGAAATATAATGAGAAGTAAAATATTTAATGGGGGCAAACCAGTATGTTCTGGCATTTTATGCAAGTACCACAGAAACAAATTCTGAACGAAGTTTCATAGATTTGTGGACTCAGCCTGGTTGTTGAGAGTCTCCCTTTCTCAATCCCATGAAGTAGGAGATTAAAAGAAACTGAATGAATCTCACTGTGGAAGCTACTTTTTGTCAGATTGATCAATGAGACAGCGGGGAATCTTTTGTTGTTAGTCCTCGGTCTTAAACTCCATTGGCTGGACATTTAGTCAATGCTTCTAGACTTAATCGAAAGGAATATTTCAATGATCAGAGTAGCAAAATAATAAATTCTAACTAGAGAACCGTCCTCTATTAGTTTCAGAATCCTAAATGTTTCACTAGCTTGATAATTACATTAATTGGATGGAAGAATCTGGAAAAGAATGATTTGTCCAAATTGCTAGCAGAATTATACGGTGTTTGAAAAATTCTTCACAATGTCTTCGATAGAGAGGTTTCAGCTATCATTTTGGCTATTGCTTACTAGGCAATGACTTTTCTTCTTGTTTCTAAGCAAAATTGATCCATGCCTGATTCCTTTAGTGGTTTCAAAGATAATATGAGCGCATTCTGAAAGTTCAGATTGTAGTTCATGGGAAAGGAGAAGATACTTCATCAGGTCCGAATTAGTTGTATTTAAAGTTCATACAAAACAGACTGTCCAACACTATCAGATGTGGCTGCTTGGGGAATTTTCAGGGCAATGACTGAGAATATTCACGTGCTTGCCCCTTTACTGCAAAATTTGCTTGTGATGCATTTGCTGTGTTTTCTAAATTATGCGGGGTAGCGATTTCTTACAGAGTTTCTTAGCCATGCAACTCTTGATAATATGACGCCAACTAGTTATTTCTTTCCAAGAAAACTCTTTCCATTCGCTTGTGTTGCATGCTTTTATATTTTAAGGGGCCTCCTTGATTGCTAGTTTATTGCGTGCTAGTACATTTAACTCTACATATGTCGTTATGGCCACCTTGCATTTCCAAAATTTGGACACTCATTTGAAATATTTAAACCACAGTTTGGGTGCATATGGTGGATTTATACTCTACCCTTTTTCTTTTCTTTAACCCCACTTTAGTCCGTATGCTTCAATGATATCTTCTTGTGATTTATTAGTATTGTTTAACAGCATATCCGCTTCAGGAGATTGCAGGGATTATTAAATTGCAAGCATATTCAAGCTTCAGTCTATTTGAGTGCCGGAAGGTTGTTGCCGGTTCTAAATCACCAGAACCTGGAAATGGTATTTACGTTGACCATGTGTTGTGAGATTTCTTGTAGTTTACCATCCTCTTAATGATCTTAACGGAGGCAAAGGGCCTTTTGTACTTTGTGGAGAGGTTGATCATAGTAATTGCATATACTAATGTTATTCTTCCTCTCTACCATGGACACAGGCACCCTGCCAAACCACACAAGACCATGTATATGTCCTGGTCTTTTGCTTTCTTGGTGTTCGATTTGTTCTCTTTATAGTTTGTGATTACAACCATCTTGTTACTTTCGAAACACCTTGGTTCCTAATTGAAAGTACTTTGAAAGGTCTTCTTAATAATGTGCACTTCGATGTATACAGATGAGTATATTGGGCTGGATGACAAAAGTTACATCGGGGATCTTCTAGCTGACTTTAAGGCACCGAAAGACCCAAGTAAAGGAGACCTGATGCTCCGCAAATTGGTATTTAGAAAGAAATTTTTTCGGGAGTCAGATGAAGCTATCGGAGCCCCAGTTTTTGTATATTTATCTTATGTTCAAGTATGTAATCTTGCTTTGATTTTGTTTTTAGTTGCTTAATCACATGAAAATATTCAACAATGCATTTGAAGCTTAAATTACTTCTGACGTCTGAATCATTGATTTCTGGGCGTATTCTGACAGTTGCAACATGATTATATACTGGGAAATTATCCTGTTGGAAGGGAGGATGCGGCACAGCTGGCTGCATTGCAAATTTTGGTTGAAAATGGTTATGTTGTGAGCCCTGAATCATCCGCGTTAGTATTCGTTTTTCATCTGCAAATTTCACTTATGGTTTTGTTGTATTCACTTCTTGTTGCATTTTAGCTGCAGAGTTCTTTTTAATTTATTTTGCTGTGGTGGTTTTTTTCCTCATATGTTTCTTGTCTTTGTTGCTTATGCTGAAGCCAAAATGCGTTATTGATTTCAGATTGTTTCCCTTTGGCGTAGAAACTAACTTTTCTCTTAAATGTTCCAAATTTTCAGTGACTGGGCATCACAGCTGGATCACTTTCTACCAAAGCATATCGCAGTAAATCGACCAATTCGGGAATGGGTGTCTGATATTTTATTTCGGTACCGTTCAATGGTAAGAACTAAGAACACTACTATTTTGGAATTCCATATGAATTCTTAATTCACTTTTATGAAGGTAGCGTGGAGTTTCTTTTCCTTGTTTTTCCTTTATCATTTCCGTGTGATTCAGGATCGACAAGTGCATGGTAGAACTTTCTGTTTCCTTTCATCAGGAAAAAACCAATTTTGCCCACTGCCATATTTGGCTTGTCTTTTCCAGATAGAGCCCAATACTTTTTCCTACGTAGTGAGCGATCTCTGTGGTTCTTATTTGATTGTTAGATATCTCCATTGAATGATTATTTTTCGGGATAGTTGCAGAATATAAGGTTTTAGATTGAATTTTGTCTCTCTGTGTAGGAAAATCTTACAAAAAACGAAGCAAGACAACAATTTCTTCGGATCTTGAGAGCACTTCCATATGGGCATTCAATTTTCTTTACCGTTCGCAAGAGCGAAGATCCCCTTGGACTCTTGCCTGGGAAGTTTACTTTGGCCATCAATAACCGTGGGGTGAGCCTTAAAATAAGGTTAAGTGTTGTAGACGCGTTGTAGATTTGTAGTTACTGGGCACAAGTATGATCAACGCTCAATTTTTTAACAGGTTCATTTTTTCCGCCCCGTTCCCGTAGAGTATTTGCATTCTGCTGAGTTAAGGGAGATCATGCAATTCGGAAGCAGTAGTACAGCTGTATTTTTCAAAATGCGAGTTGCGAATGTGTTGCAAGTCTTTCAGTTTGAAACTAAGCAGGTACTTGACACTTTCTCCTGGATCCATTGATATGCCAATTCTTCACGTTTGCAACTCTGGCCTTTTTTTTTATATCATTTATGTTGTTGTATGATTTTTCTCCGTCTAATTCAGGGAGAGGAAATATGTGCCTCTCTTAAAACCCACATAAATGATGTCATGCTACGTAGCAACTCAACAGCAAAGTCTGCTGCTAGTGTGTCAACAAATGGAGATATTTCTGATAAGTTTAGGCCTTCCAACGGTGAGGCTTATGAGAAACACATCGAGGATTTGTCCAGAGCTCTCGAAGAATCAAAAAGGGCTGCAAATCAAGTGAGCAATTTAGCTTTTGAAAACCTTGCTTATTGTTTCTATTTGTTGTACAAGTAGTCAACTATAAAATCCTCGAAATGATCCTGAAATAAAACTGTTGTAAATAACCCTTCCACTTCCATTTGAAGGAAAAATATTCAATCGTTGTAATAATATGACCAATAGATATGCAATTAGGTACCAGTATTCCTGGTGAAGTAGCCAGATTTCTACAACTGAAAAAAGTGCCGCGCTATACGTTGTAAAAGGGAGTTAGGTGATGTCAGAATATCTCATGGAATTTGCACTTGACAGTAGTTTGGGTATGCTTGCAGTTGTTGGAAGAACAACGTGAGAAACAAAAGCAAGAAGCAAAACTGCAAGAAGAATTGGAAAGCCTGAAAGGTGTTTTGAGATCCGAGGAAGAAAACTTAATGGAAGTTACTAGTGATCGCGACAAACTCAGATCTTTGTGTGATCAAAAAGATTCGGCACTTCAGGTGACTGACTATGCTTTTGAAATTAGTTATCCAATAGTTGCTCATTTACTTACTTGTACTAGTGTTTTGGTACTTATCAGGCTGCTTTATCTGAGAAACGGAACATGGAAGAGAAGTTGACAACGCGTAGTACTAGGGTGTTTGAGAGTAACGCCAGCAAGGAGCTAGTTGAAGTAAATAAAAAGGTATACTTGTTATTGCACTCCCATTGCCTCTTATTCTTAGTCTTCTATTCCATTCTGGAATCTGAGCAATTTTTTCTTTGACTTAAATTAGTCTTAAAAGTGGGGATTTAAGGGGCAATGTTGGGAATCTGATTGCACTCGACTTGTATTACATGTAATGTCCCCTTAGACGGTTGTAAGTCCCAAAATAGACGAACAAAAAGGATAGAGGGTGTACATCGTGTTGTAGTCAACTGAATTGTAGGTACGTAGACAGTTTCTTTCTAGGTAGCGACGTGAAAATTCATTGAAAAAAGGATCAACATTATGTACAAGGGGGTAAAAACTCAGCTGCGCTTAGTTTCAAAACAACTTTCACGGCTATTAGGTGCTGTTAGAATTTCTAAAGAACTTCAGCAATCTGGGTATGCAAATGCAGTTATTGGAAGAACGACGTGAGACACAAAAGCGAGAAGCGAAACTGGAAGAAGAATTGGAGGGCTTGAAAGCCATTTTGAGATCCGAGAAGCAAAACTTGATGGAAGTTACTAGTGATCGCGACAAACTCAGATCTTTGTGTGATCGAAAAGATTCGGCACTTCAGGTGACTGGCTATGCTTTTGAAATTAGTTTCCCTATGGTTGCTCATTTTCACTTACTATGTAGTGTTTTGGTACTTAAAGGCTGCTTTATCGGAGAAGCAGAGCATGGAAGAGAGGTTGGCAACGCGTGGTAGTAATACAGTGTTTGAGAGTGCTGCCAAAAAGGAGCTAATTGAAGAAAATAACAAGGTATACTTGTTAGAATTCTACTCCCTCTGTCTCCTATGCTTAGTCTTCTATTCCATTTTGGAATGTCACAAAATATTAGTCTTTTCGGAAGAGTCAAAAGAAAAAGTGTGTAGATTCCAAATCTAACCTTCATAAAGGTAGTTTTAAAAGTGGGGATTTAAGGAGCAATTTTGGGAATCAAATCCGACTTGCCTTGTCTTACATGTATGTCCCCTTAAACAGTTGAAGTCCCAAAATAGACTAACAAAAAGGGATTGAGGGAGTATGTCATATTGTAGTCAACTCAAATCTAGGTAAATGGCTTCTTTCTAGGTAGCTAATGAGAATCCATTGAAAAAGGATCCACGTTATTCACATGCAAAAGGGGCAAACCCTCAACTGCTTGACAAAAGAGGTTCTACAAAACACTACCATGGCCAAACTGAAGAACATATGTTTCTCAATTTAAAACAGTGCTAGAGCAATAATATCTCTTGCACAACCAACCATTCACCATCAACTTGACATTCCTTGAGCTCTTGTATGACTTGTAATTCTGTGAAACTTGCATGACACCATCTAATGCCCAGTTCATCTCCTTTTTTACTCCTTTAAGTTCCTTCTTAATACGCTTCAATTGTCTGATTCAATCCGTTAGTTTCGAAACATCTTTCACGGCTATTCATTTGCTTAATTTTTGTTCAGATATTGTCTTCTGATTATAATTGATAACTATTGCTTACCTTGTGATTGTTTACGCCTAGGTTTTACAAAAGATACAAGATGAATTGAACATGTGCAGATCAGAGTTGCGTGCATCAGAAGAAACTAGAAGAAGACTGGTTAATGAAAAAAAATTGTTGGAAGAAAGAATTGTCGGGCTTGAAAAGCAGATAGCTGAGGAGGTAATAATTGGAATCTTTGCTTTCTAAAACAAACAAAGGCCAATTTTTGCTTGGTGAAGGCATTGATGTCCCCATGGCCCTGGAATGCAGGTGGAATTTCTTCAGGAAAACTTTGAACAAGAAAGCAAGGCCACTAACCTTCAAGTTTCTGAACTTATAATCAAGCTGGAAGAGGTTACACGAGATTTGGCTGTGACACAATCGAGTCTTGCGACCAAAGAGAAAGAACTTTCCGCTTTGAAAAATGATTATAAGGAACTTGAAGAACTCAGAGAAATGAAAAAGGTGGTGATGGTGATCTCATGCTTAATTCTTCAGCATTTTGCTATTTTAGGGGAAATGGTTTTTATTCCTTCTCGATTGTAGACACATAACTGTATTTGTTTCGGTTTGTAGATAAATATCTTAAATTTTTTACTGAAGCTAAATGGTTTTTGGTTTTAGGACATTGATCAAAAGAATGAGTCAACTTCAGCGCTCTTGATGATGCGAGGTGCACAATTAGCTGAATTAGAAACACTCTACAAGGAAGAACAAGTCCTCAGGAAACAATATTTCAATACAATAGAAGGTATAATATTCCCCTTTAATCTTTATTTTCCCATTGGTATCAAGGAAACTTTATTGTTGGGTTTGATTTCCCACATCATAATTTTATTGTCACATGTTTATAATTTGAAAGATTCAACTTTCTTATCCACTGCTCGTATTTACCATTGAATTTTTTTTTGTACACGTCAGATATGAAAGGTAAAATCAGAGTCTTTTGTCGATTAAGGCCTCTTTCTGACAAGGAAATTGCTCAAAAAGAAAGAAACGCACTTCAAACCATAGATGAGTTCACTGTTGAGCATCAGTGGAAAGATGATATAAAGCAACATTTGTATGATCGTGTTTTTGATGGCATTGCCACCCAAGAAGATGTATTTGATGATGCAAGGGTAAGTTCAGCTAATTTGAGCGGTTTGTTGACATTTAGTGTTTCTGGAATACGGTATACCTGCTATGTTGCAGCTTCGTAGGTTCTTCTCACATGTTTTGTAATATTATGGGGTTCTCGTTCACCTTTTTTTCTGAAATATCGATGCAGTATTTGGTGCAATCTGCCATAGATGGCTATAATGTGTGTGTGTTTGCATACGGCCAAACTGGTTCTGGAAAGACATTTACAATTTATGGCTCGGAGGATAATCCTGGGCTTACGCCACGGGCTGCATCTGAACTTTTTAGAATTCTGAAGCGGGATGGTAAAAATGTTCAATTCTCTCTAAAGGTAACAACTGCATATCCGATAAATCTTTGGTTGTAGTTCAACATTGTCAAAACATACTTGTTTCATTATATTTTATTGGTAAGCAGAACCCATTCTTGAGTAAACACACTTGTTTGATGATCTCACAATTTTATTTCACCATTTGATGCAACTTCTGTCTACCTGTTAGATGCATAATTTTAAATCTGTACGAACACATACAAGTGGTCTGCTTATCCGGCTACCAATAAAAGCTATGGCTAGTTTTACTTTGTCTAAATCGTGGTTGTAAGTTAGTACAACTAACTTAGTATTTGTTAGACTTGTCCCACATCGCTCATCTAACCACCCAAGCTTGGTTAATAAATTCTAGAGGCTACTCCACCTAT
>JAOTQK010000023.1:2341659-2354728 GCA_025642025.1 Rhododendron ferrugineum
TACTTGAGCAACCTATGCATCAACCATAGGAGATCCATTCACCCCTGCACGAAACCGCCAGCATCTTCACCGCAAACCGCCGCCGCAACAGAACCCAGCCATCGCCACCATCAACAAACTTCATGCCGATCGTTTTCTGTAAAAGAAGGGTGGGATAGGCGATGAAACATGGAAGAAAGGTGAAGGAAAAGGAAGGGGAGAGAGAGGGAGAGAGAGGGAGAGGGGGGGAGGGGGAGCGGCCGGCGGCGGCGCCGCCCCCCCAATATTGAAACCCTAGACGAAAGTTTTTAGAGAGAGGCGGGAGAAGATATTTTAGAGAGAGAGACACACGGTTTTTTGTCTTAGAAGGCACAAAAACATTTTCTTTCAGCAAACATACTTTTTCCCCCCCAAAGGGAAACTATTTCTTGCAATAATCTTCTTTTTAGCAGATTTCTTGCAAGATTAGCTCCATGAAAAAAATGCTGCAAGGAACTTGGATCTAACAATTATCGAACTTAAGGTGGCTCTGTAGTGTTTCTAGCAGAGTTTTCAAACTGTCACTCTAAACAAAATTTGTGTTTGTATCCTTGGGAATCACATTGTGCACATCTTGTGTGGCACCATACATGAATCCAGCTATTCACGTGTAGCTCAGGCTGGACTCGTTTAAATCTTGTTTGAGATTTATCGATTTGGAAAACAAACAAGCACGGGTCAAATTTTTCGGCTCTATTGGTAACTGAATTAAGCTCGAGTACACTTTCACGGCTTGAGAAGGCTGGCAGAAATGCGAATATGTATGGAATGAATTGATATAGGATTAAAACAGTTCAATATGCATTAATATTGTGATTAAACTGATTAACATGGTGAACATGTTTCTATACTTGGTCCACGTGAATCTAATTGAGGCTTGTTTTCTCTTTGAGGTTGAGCTCGGTTCGTTTATATAAATGTGATTGAGTTAGACCTTTTCAATATCAGACTAGTCGAGCTCGAGCGGGCTTAATTTTCATCGGATGGAGAGCTCCAACACCAAAAAAACTCAGCTCCACTCGGCACATAGCCCTATTCAAATTACATGCCATTGTGCTACGTAAACACTACTGCGTCATTGTAAGCAAACAGCAAAGTATGGATTGCCAAAATAAGAACCAAACTTAGACCATGCCCTCCGCAAATAGTTTTTTTTTTGGGGTAAATTCGACAAATAATTTTTGCTATAACGAAAATAAAAACACGAGGACAGAAAACACAAGTTACATAATTAATCCAAACAATTCACCTAGTTCAGATTAATAAGTACAACAAGCAAAAAACGTAACCCTAACTGATTCATCTGGTCCATAATATGGAGTTGACATCCGTTACGGTCGCGAAAAAGCTACGGGTACCGATCATAAGGGTGTGGATATTGTATAGACAATGTGTGGGGCCCACTAATGGGTCCACACAAATGATCTGATCCGATCCGCTTGGTAATTTGAATTTTTTTTTCCTGGAGTAAGCCTAGTGAAAAATCAGCTCTATTAAATATTTGTAAGTGGTTGATCCAATAGCTAAATTTTTCTCAGATCATTTGCGCGGGACCCATTAATAGGCCCCAGCCAGTACAATATTTATACGCCTAAAGCGGGCTCGCGGTAGAATCTCCTGGCACCGCAAGCGGGCTCGCGGTAGCGTTTCGTGGATTAAAAAGGGGACAAACGCACAACAAGTTTTCATCATATATGAGCTCATGTTCGTAATGACGTATGGTCCTGCGATATGGATTCTACTAAAAATCAAATTTGGTACTCGATCAAAATAAATTACTAAAGGAATTGATTTAACAACTAATTACACGCATTCCCTGTTTTACCGGGCAAATTTTTCTCATAGGCTGTCGCGTGGGAGCATCTCCAACCCGCCTCTATATCTCTATTTAAGAGTGCGGATGTGACATATTGAGGTCATTTTTGTAATTTCCCTCTTATTTATTTATTTATTTTAATTTTTTATAGTTTATGAGAGAATTTTAAAGGAACCATCGTCTTTTTTTGGAGACTCAAGAGCATAAAAAGTTGAAGAAAAAAAAGGAATAAATAACAAAAAGCTCCGTTAATATGTCACATCCACACTCTCAAATACAGATATAACGATATGCTCCGACTCATTCCTAAAAAAAAAAAAAAAAAAAAACAGAGCTTTTCCTTGTCCCCTGCCTTTAGTCAAAGACCTGAGATTTTCTTTATATATTTGGGGAAAACCAACAAACTGGAATTGGTTACAATCTTACATTTTCCACAAGTACCTCGAATCTAGTCATTTTCGGTGAGGTTGGAAAAGACAACTGAAATACAACTTGTTAAGAAAAACCAACTGAGCTACTGAAACACGACATGTGGGGAAGACCCACGTTTTTCATCAGTTCTTACGTAGGAACACAATTTTAGAACACGGTCGGGATACACTTTTTTTTGTCTCTAAACGCCCGATTTATGTGTGTAATCAAAAGGTTCTAGACACAAATGTGTTCGTATCTGTGTTCTTAGCGGTGCGCTCTTGTTAAAACTTGGACAACAGAACACATGAGTGCAGTTGTTAAAAAAAATGAAAGTGCGAAAATCACTACCCGTTTTCATCTTCAGTTCGATCGCCTCTTTATATCTTGGAAAAGGTAATTTGTTTTTGAACAAATAACAAACAAAGACTACAGTAGGAAAAAAAAAATTTTTTTTCATTAAAAATGTGGCTTTTTAGACACCCCAATGTAGTATATAAACCTCTAATTAGTCCATAATCTCAGACAGCTTGAACAAGAAAAATTCCTTTTCCTCTTATCCCACTCTAAGAAAACCAAAGAAAAATGGCCATAACAAGTGATTATGCAGTCCCAATAATTGATCTGGAATCCTTTCCAGAACAATCAAAGAAGCTGATACAAGCATGTGAGGAATGGGGTTGTTTCAGGATCACCAACCACCACAGGATCCTCCCTGCACCTCTGGCGGCGGAGATGAAGGCGGTGGCCCGGTCACTCCTCGACCTTCCGGCGGAAATCAAGCGGCGGAACACCGCCGTGATCGCCGGAAGTGGGTACATGGCGCCTAGTAAAATTAATCCCTATTATGAGGGTTTAGGCCTTTATGATATTTCATCTAGTGATGCTGTTGAGGCCTTTTGTACCCAGTTGGATGCCTCTCATGACCAAAGGTTTTTTTTTGCTCTTTAATTCACTCTATACAAAGTCATTATTAATTACAGTAATACCACTGCATGAATTGGGTTTCTGTGATTAATAAAATCTTATCTTTTGGTGCTAATTTAAAATATCATCAAACATAGTGATTTTGATTTTTGATTCTGAATCCATTGGAATATAAATCAGATAATGTGATGTTAGGAAATAAAGCACATGCTCGCCTCCATACCCCAATCTCTCATGGCCACTCAAAGGGTCAACCTTGTGGGTCCCACTCAAGGCGTACTGCCTTCTCTTACGAGACGGTGCACAGAGGAATATCTCTATGAAAAATTAGTTTGATCGAATATTGGTGTACTTTACTTCCGTTCTTTAAAATGAATGACCAATGTATTCTAAACTCAATTTGTCCATTTTGTTCAATAGAATACAATTATAGTTTATACTTCTGTTAATGTTCGATCAAACTGATTTTTTAAAGTATAAATCTAAAGACGCAGTAAATGATTTGGATCAATGTTGTTGGCCGGAGTGGTCTTGAGAGATGGGGTCTCAAGGTGAGCTTGCCGCGTCGAATAGACATGGTACCACGAATGCACCATAAGACCCCATGTGCATAGATGCAACGGTTCTGTATCCGGATGTTTATGTCCGAAGCATTATTGATGATGTTAGTGTGAAGAAATGCTTGGTTCTATAGGCTTCTAGGCCTTGTTTCTATGAATTATAGAGCTTCTCTTTCCAATGTTTCCCTTATATCTAAGTACACTTGATTCTTGTTTAATTAGGAAAACGATAACGAAGTATGCGGAAGCAATACACGAGCTAGCTATGGATATAATGGACAAGTTAGCCGAAGCCATGGGCTTATCCACCCTTTCGTTTGAGGACTGGCCTTGCCAATTCAGGATCAACAAATACAACTTCACGCCGGAGACCGTAGGCTCTACCGGTGTCCAGATACATACCGACTCGGGGTTCCTTACTGTGCTTCAGGACGATGAGGATGTGGGCGGTCTTGAAGTCATGGACAAGTCCGGTGAATTCGTGGCCGTGGAACCAATGCCGGGTACCCTCGTTGTCAATTTTGGGGACATTGCTACCGTGAGTAACTTCGTTTTCTCCTCGTTTAGGAACCATAATGCTTTAAGTGCACAAAATGCCGTGCGAGTCCTAGACCATTTTTAATGAATTGTTTTTTGGCGTGTGGAACTAGTTTATTAAAAAAATCTCCACTGACTTAGTCTCCACGAGTAGTCGAGGAGCGCGAAAGCTGGCCCGAACTCCTAAGTTATCAAAAAATAAAAAAAGCTCCGGGGATGAAGATTATGAGGGCTATCTTTTTAGTGATTGTTATTTACCCTTACATTTTAACAATTAACTTTCCTAAGTTCTTGAAAATGAGTTTCTATCACAGTTTGGAAGCTACAGCAATATTTTACGTGAGGTTTTTGAAAGAAATTACTACTCCTATTACTTTTCCTAACCCAACCTTTTCTTTTTGCAACGCTTATCTATGCCCCAGAGTATAATTTCTGAATTTATCTCTGAAATTCGCATTTGCTCTGATATGTTTTGTTGTGATTGCTGACATGCTAAGATATGGAGTAACGGAAGATTTCGCAATGTAAAGCACTGGGTGCAATGCAAGGAAGCAACCATACGTCTGTCAATTGCTTCGTTTCTCTTGGGACCGAAGGAGGCACCGGTGGAAGCCCCTCCTGAATTAGTCGACTCAGAACACCCTCGGTTGTACGTTCCTTTCACTTACAAAGATTACAGAACGCTCCGAATCTCAAATAATTTTAGTGCTGGTGAAGCTCTTGATCATGTGCGCGTCAACTCTTCCCAAACTGCACAAGCATAGAGAACATGTTTAAATGTTATTGACATTCATATAAAAATGAAATTTAAACTTCGGGGAGTTTCTTGGCTTTCTGCCTGAATAACCAGTGTTTGTATTGAGTGATGATTTTCTTGGTGGAGTTCTCACGAATTCGAGTTCTCATTTCCAGAAAGTCCGGCTACCAATTCCGTCTTGGGCATTAGATAAAATATATTGTTGCATCATATTCATAAAGTCCCGGCATCAGTTTCTTATGAACCGCAGGAATACATCAACGTATTGGCTACACTGGTTCTTTGGCAGTTCTTCATCTGTTAGAGAAAAAAGAACAAATGAATCTTGTAGGATTCCCAAGAAATTACTCAATTCTTCTTGTTTGATCGTGGTGTGATCAATTTAACAGCAAAGCGTATATTGATAAATTCGCTTAGGGTGAAATTTACAGAAAAATCTAGGCCCTTTCATGTCAACATTTCTTATAACCAGATTGTCAATGGAACACATTTGTATAGAAAATACACATCCGAATTGAATAAGAGATGGAGGTCTTGAGATTTCTTACTCCCCCAAAAAATACATACCGGGTAGGAAAAAAATAAATAAAAGAACAAGGAAATCAGATACAAACACAAAACAACATTTGTGCAAGTGTACAAAAGATACTACACCATACTGTCATCGTCACCATATTGTTCGAAGCTCGAACGCGGAGCCCATTCCGAAACGGAATGGGACGTTGGCAAGGAGTTCGTGTCCATTGTCGTGGAAGTGATATCTCCCCCTCCCACGGGCATCATCGAAGGCCAAACAAAAGCCGGTCGAAACGGCGGTACATAGGGAACTGGCACTGAACCTGATATTATCTGAACAATCTCCTGAGTCTTTGGCCTTTCGCCCGCTATTGGATGGGAACATGCCAAGCCCAGAAGCAGCACTCTCTGAGCTTCCTCGATCACGTAGTCTCCCCCGAGTCTCTGGTCCACAGCATCCAGTAATCGCCCATCGCGGTGCAAAGACCAGACCCAATCCACCAACAACTGGAACCCACCAATCTTGGTTCCGGGTTGTAGCCCAGAGACTACTTCCAACAAGACCATGCCGAACGCATAGACATCCGACTGCTGGGTGGCCTTGCCGGCGTGGAAGCATTCCGGTGCGATGTAACCCATCGTCCCGAGCACACCCTCGGCCGTCCCGGCATATGAGGTCTTCTCGTTGTCGAGGGCCCGAGCGAGGCCAAAGTCCCCGAGTCGGGAGTTGAAGTCGGAGTCGAGCATGATGTTGCTGGCCTTGAGGTCGCGGTGGACCACCCTCTGGTCGTATTCATTGTGGAGGTAGTGAAGGGCGGAGGCCACCCCGGTGATGATCTTGTAACGGAGATTCCAGCCCAGAGGCTTGCTATCGGGTCCGCCGAAGAGGTGCGTGTCGAGGCTGCCGTTGGGCATGTAGTCGTACACTAATAGGAGCTTGCCGTTCTTGTGACACCATCCTGTTTGTAGATAGAGATAATTTGTTAGAAATACATGTAGCACAAGCAAGACTGCAAGAGAAATATGCTATATACAAAAACTCCTGCAAACATGCTTAGTTTTAGACAACAAAGGGATGCAAGTATGCACTGTTGAAACAAAGTGAAGTTTCAACATTGCTTTGAAATGAGAAGATAAACAAGCAGATATGGTTTCTCGGAGAGTGCCTTCTACCTATGTTGCATGGACTTGGGTTGCATGGACTTGGGTACGTTTGTCGGGTGCAGGAACTTGTCTAAGTGACGAATCCATCTAATTTTCATCATATGGGGATACATTGATATATTCAAATATCTTTCTCGGAAAAGTAGTGTTTTTTTTAATTGGTAAGGAAAAATAGTTTTTACAAGGGTCTAAGGGCATTTTTCTACATTATAGGAGCGATCAATTTCTTATTACACAATATACTTGCAAGGCGAATGGCCAACAAAATATGACGGATACAGACTTCATATCAGTACTCAGGTGTGTTTGATTTGGGTCTCTAGACTTGCCTTCTCTGATGCCTTTCGGCTTTGATTTAAGGGCTTAGTTCCGCAGCAAAACGTCCATTTAGCTCATCGGTTTTTGGAGGTATAAGGGGCTCACTATTTTAGTGGTATTCAAAGAGCAGTCACTTGTCCATATGTTGCCAAAGGTTATGTTTGTCTCCAATCCCCCCACCCATACCACCAAGGATTGAGAACTAGATGGGTTATGTTATTGTTATTGTTGTCATAGAAAGGCTACATGTAACAAAGCCTCTCAATGAGTGGAAAGATCCTTAAACATATATAGAAGAACTTCTTTTTCACCCCTTGGTTTTTCCTTTATTTTTTTGCCAATATTGTATATATTGGCGGGATTAGCGGAGTGTTAGTATGTTAGTTCACAGGAAGTTCAGAGGCTGTCCATATCCCTGAACCCCAAACCGCCCCTCGCGGGGCTCGAACCATGCCTCCACTAGAGGAGGCGTGTACCAACTTAGCTCTCACACAAATCTTGGTGTCTCTCTCTCTGTTTTTTTTTGGATCATCATCTTGGTGTCTCTTGGTTGCCTATTTTGTGCCTTATGTGTTGTTGTCTTATTCAATTTACACTTGACAGGAGTACCAAATCCCTTACACATTTTTCAGTTCTCCTGTTTCAATCCCCAAGAACACTTTTCTGCTTTACTCTGTTCCATTCAGTCGAAAGTAGGAGTTGAACCTCTTACCTATTTGGCATCCATCCATAGTTTCATAGTACATCAAAGAAAAGTCGCATATTTATTTCTAACTAGAATACAAATGGAAAAACCTAACTGTTAGAGATATATCCTAGTTTTGCACTGGCAGATGCTGTGGTCCTTGAAGTGCGTAAGGTGCCTAAATTGACTCTTCAACCAGTTTATGATACCCAAGTCTGACTCAACCATCCTTCCTAACTCTTACATTTCTCCAAAGGAAACAGCCATGAAAAAATGAATCTATTTATTTGAGCGTCTAAGGCCATCGCGGTCAAGTAATTAAGTCGGTCATGGGTTATTTGGTAGGTTATGTGATAAGGAATTCACAAGCCTTCTCAACCTTGGGGTACCATTAGTCTAAAATTTAGACCTTCTCAACCTACTTGATTGTGATGGCCTTAGACCCTCAAGTAGGGTTGGCATCTTTCCATATTTAGACGGAAAGATGCCAACCCTACTTTGACCCCTTGTATTGATCTTGGACCAATTGAAAGTGGAAACCACAGGCATGTTCTTACTTTTCATAAATTTTGCCCGAACGAAAGTGATCTCCTTGGCTTCTTGCAAAACATAATTCCTTTCCTAATTATCAGTGTTCTAAAAGTTGCTAGGCGCTAGTCTGGCGGTCGGTCGAAGGAGCTTCGAGGCCTAGTAGTCGGCGATTAATCGGTGCATAGAAATTAGTAATGAGTGATTAATCGGCGCATAACAATTAGTCGGATCGAGTCGGATAGGTCCCGCCAGTGATTAATTGTCGATAAATTCCAATTTTTAAAACCCTGCTAATTATGGTCTCAATGGTATATCGTGCTAGCTCCAACCATACGTTCAGTTCTTCTTCAAAATGGAGGAAGCTCAAACATACTTCAAATTTTCACCATGAAGCTCTTCCCCTAATCTTCAACTAGAGCTAAACTCTTGCCAATGCCAAATTGTTGACACAAACTAAAACTAGACCCTGCCCTCCATTAGTGTGACGGATATCAATGGGCGAAGGATTGATTTGACGACGTTAATCTAGAAACGGTACTACTCATACAATGGGAAAGTCGATAAAGGACTATAGTATTCGTATGACCTTATGGTGGTTATTACTTCTATGATGGATGCAAGTCATCCCGTTGATGAAACATCAAGTACTAGACAATGCAATCAATTCTACAGTATATAAACATCAAGAAGTGGAACCAAAAGTACTCGTATTAAAGATCTAAGATGAACTAAATTAAATGGCTAAATTTCAAAAACAAAATCTTGGACTTACCCAGAAGCCGGACAAGATGTTTGTGCCGAAGACGATTGATGATGGTGAGCTCGGCCAAGAAATCATCCTGACCCTTCAGATTTCCCCTTGAAAACCACTTCACCGCCACCTCCAGATTCTCATTTTGGAGGTGGCCTCTATACACCACTCCATAACCGCCCTGCCCCAACTTGTTCTTCCCATCGAAGTTGTTAGTTGCCTTCTTCAAATCCTTGAATTTGAACTCCCTTGGAGTCCCAGGCAATTTCGTCAGTGCCCCTAATATGTTTGAATTCGACCAGGCTAGTTGCCTTTTTCGGCGGTAATAATAGCCCATCACCATTGCCCCTACCAACACCAGCACCACTACTGACACCCCTGTTCCAATAGAAATCCCTATCCACGGTTTCTTTCCCTCCGGGAAATATAGCACTGTCAAATTCCATCTCAAAACGCAGTTGAGCTGCTCGAAATTCCCGGTTGATGCCGAAAACCCAAAGTACGAGTACTGGTCCACTATTTCTCTTAGATCAAGACTCGTTTTTAAAACCGGGGCATCTGGCCTCGAAGGGGTATCCCCCTCCTTTTCAGCCTGTCGGTCGATGAAAACAGCAATTTCTTTTTCGACCCCGTCATACTGGACCCACACATTGTGAAACCTGGCCTCGCCAGCTGGAGCAATATCGATACCGAACCGGTCCAGTGAGGTGACATTCCTAGACTTGACGCTGTTAATGTCGAGTCCAATGTGATTTGCATCAGGATCAAAATCATTGTCCTTGAAGGTATCAATTTCGACAGCGACGATTTTGTTTGCTGGGGAGCTGTCGGTGGTAGCGTTAGTGAGGCCCAAGTACTGCCCGAAGCTGTTCAGCGGGAGGAAGTCTGGCCCCACGAAGAAGGCTAGGCCTTCGGCGGGGGTGGTGTTTCCATCCCGGTAGATGTTGATGAGGAAGGAGGTATTGAACGAAGCGATTCGAGTGGAGGTTGAGTTGATGCTACCTTCAGGTGATTCAAGAAATCTCAGCCAGTGACAACATACACAAGTGTCACAGTACATGAATTATTGAAAATCTTTAGTGTAGGGTCCTGCTTATTGGTATCATATTTATAATTTCTTATGCATAAGCATTTAACAAATCTACGATAAAATAAATCCTTTGGCTACTCTTAGAGCTCCTCCAACGCAGCTGCTATTCCCATAGAGAGATGCTACATACACTATCATCCATCCACTATATCAATCACTACATTTTTTGTGGAGCTCACCCCGGGTCCCAAAAAAATACAGAAAAATATCCATAAATTTTAGAATAATATTTTATGTGACCCTGTAAAAAATCAGCTCCAATGGATATCGGTAAGTATTATTTCTTGATTTGTAGGAAAAAAACTGCTCAACTGTACAGTTTCGCCTCTAGACCCCCTACGAATCAAGAAATAATACTTACCGATATTTGTTGGAGCTGATTTTTTACAGGGCCCCATAATATATTATTTTAAAATTTTTGAACATTTTTCTGTATTTTTTTGGAACCTGGGGTGGGCCCTACTAAAAAAACATGTAGTGGATGGTGTAGTGGTTGGATGTAGTGTAGCTAGACTTATCGATTCCCATAGTATACCAGCTTGGACAAAAAGGATGCTTCAATGGTCTGCCATTGGAGCCATCCAAATTTGGCATTGCTATACCTGGGGTCATTTTTTTTTGTTTGGTAATTATCTTGTGCAGCAACGGTAGCAGTCCACCGTTTGGAGATGTTCTTTCCTGTTTGCTTCGCTTATGGCTTAAATTTGCTTATTGAATAGATTCACGAGTAAATAAGCAGCCAATTTCTTCACTTAACAAAGTGATTGCCTATTGCAATATGCGAACGGGGATCAGACTTAGGTGTTAGGAGAAAGAGGTCCGCAGTTCAACTCATCTTCTAAAGTGCTAATCTAACTATTAAGAAAAAGTTTTTATTTTATTTTATGTTTTTATTCCTCAAACTACCACCCATTTTTCTACTTCATCTATAAACTACCAAAAACACCTATTTCGTCCTTAAACTATGCTAATCTCACCTATTGAGTCCAATGAATGGGTTTTGGACTCATTAAACGACCCATTAAATTAAGGATTGCCTCCCCCCGCTAAGGTTCTTATTTTTTTAATACTTATTTTCTGCTTTACGAGATAGGTTATTCTCTCACAATACTAGGAATGGAAATCGGGGCATTCGGGCAGATATGGGGATTTCCGTACCCGATCCCCAGAACTAAAAGCCTACCCATATCCGCCCCAATACCCAAACGGGGAGAGGAAGGAGTTACCGTAACCGAACTAATCAGGGTTTGTGTAATCCCCGAACCGATTGGGTAACCGAATTTGGTACAAAATCAGAAACCCCAAAATCAAAAACTCATATGGGCACCTGTTGATTTTCTGAACAGAAACCATAAATACAATAGAGTACAAAATAGCTACCAACGGTTACAAAGAAGATCTTTAGGGAGAGAGAAGCAGAAGACCTATTTTTTTTTATCGGTTTACATATTTTTTTTTGAAACAGCAGACCTATTGAGGAGACTGGAGAGAGAAAGGAATTGATTTGAGGAATATGGGATTTTGATTAACTTCCGGCCCTTCCAATTTGTGAGATCAATTTCTCCATTTGAGGTGGTTCTCTACTTTTGGTGGGAAGTTGCAGAAATCCATATGTAGGCTTGTCAATGGGTCGGATCCGATTCGGATCCAATAAATTCGAATCCAATAAAACTCGAATCCGATAGTGGTAATACGAATCCGAAAAATTCGGATCCGATCCGAAAACTTTTTTACTTCAAAAATTTTAGCAAAAACAAAATTATTTTCCAAAAACAAAATTTTAAAAATAAAAAATAAAAATACAACTTCTTAAACATTTTTTTTTCAAAATAAAAAATTTACAGTTTTTTAAAAAAATAAAAAATAAAATTTCGGATCGGATTGATAACGGATTTAATCCGATCCGTATTTGGATTACCGGATTCGGATTATTGGATCGACGTTATCGAATTCGGATATGATTTTTCGGATCGAATCCGGATCAGATCTGGTTCATTGACAGACCTATCCATATGGCCTAAAGAAAAAACTCAACAACAATGGCGATTAGGGCCTATTGAAGATGTACGATGGAGGAGGATGAGCGGGCTTGGCGGCCGGCGATGAATTCAGTGAGAGTTTGGGGGAGAAGGGAGTGGAGGTGCTTCGTCAAGGGAGAGAGAGTTTTGCGGGTTCGGCTCCCCTCCAGTCTTCCACTCCCGTATGGGCCAGTGTGTGGCTGGGATGCATTATGCCAAATCCAAGGCTCCACATTATTCCTGCTCTCAAATGGACAAAAAGCTTGATAATTGTGTTAACGGAAAACATAAACGGTCATTTCTCTTACGGTAAAAAATATGATTAAAAAAATTAAGTGCTCAAATTTTCAATTCGTTTAAATCGGTGCAAAAATTTGAGCACTTAATTTTTTTAACCATATTTTTTACCGTAAGAGAAATGACCTTTTATGTTTTCCGTTAACCCAATTATCAAGCTTTTTCTCCATTTGAGAGCATAAATAATGTGGAGCCTTGGATTTGGCATAATGCATCCCAGCCACACAATGGCCCATACTGGAGAGTGGAAGACTGGAGGGGAGCCGAACCCGAGTTTGCACGTGCTGTGAGTAATACACGGGGTGGTTCCGCGGATAACCAATTAAATACCTAAAAAACACCACAAATCTCAATCTCATAGTTTCCGAATAAATTTTTGTGATCCGAACCGTTCAATGTGTGCAGAATGTGATTTTAAGAGTGCCCGCGAGAAATTAGCAAAAAATATGACCAGGAAGTGCTTGTTTTGAGCAGTTTTTAATTGAACCGTTCATCAAATCTAAGTTAAAAATTGCTCAGATCAAGCTCTTCCCGGTCTTTTTTTTTGCTGATTTCTAGGGGGTACTCTTAAAATTACGTTCTGATCACATTGAGCGGCTCGGATCATTAAAATTTATCGGAAACTATGAGGTGTTTTTTTAGGTGTCTAATTAGTTGTCCCCGGAACCGCCCC
>JAOTQK010000023.1:2399278-2411076 GCA_025642025.1 Rhododendron ferrugineum
TGTATATAGTAGCCTTCTCCCAAACTTCCTCCACTGGATGTGTTTTCCATATTAATTCTACTATATAAATAAAATGCACATATACATTACAAGCAAACAATTGCAAATAAGGAAAAAAAATTAACATAAGGAACAAAACCTTTTTTTTTCCAAGGAAATTAATAAATATCTAGGTTTTTTTTTTTTTTTTTTTTGGTTATGGGGGTTATAGATTTTGAGTTAGGAGACTAAAGTTTGAGCTGGAATAGGGATTTCACATACAAGCTCTATGTGTATTTGGAGGTTTGAAGAAATTTTAGTGGTTCTAAAAAGAAAGTTAAATCTCGAATACCCTATCAATCTCTACACATAGGCAAGCAAATATGTATAAACATGTATGTTATTGTATAGAAAACAATAAAGAAAAAGTCAAAAAGAATAAAATACTTACTTGATGGAGTAATGGAAACTAGACAACTACTGGTGGTTGTTTCCACGCACAAAGAGGAAAAGGCCAAAGTTGACGATTTGGTGTAGAGTCGAGTAGAATTGTGGACAATGGGAACAAGGAGACTTTATGCAATGATGGGTTTGTTTGCAATTGTCCAAGCTTTGCCCCCAAAAGTGAAGTTAACCCTTTCAAGTTAACCTTAGTAGGGCATCTCTAGTGAACAACATTAAAGGTTTAGTTTGCTCAAAATTAGTTGACTTGGATAAGTTATTCATCATTTTTCACATTTTTGCATTTTAACGGTGGTGTTAAAAGCTGAGTTGGCACTAGCCAACATAGCTGCTACACTAACATACATCTTAACTGTAGTTCCTGTATTAGCAACGGAAAAGAGGGAGTGAGGAGGAAAGAGAAAGAGAGAACTTGTGCAGAAACTTCTGAATGAAAAGATGGGAGGAGAGAGGATAGGAGAAAAAGAAGGGTACTAGTCTCATATATATTATGTGTTTGTATACGTACATATACACACTTTATTTTACGCTAACATACATCTTAATTATACCACTACAATACACATTTATTCTTTAAATTTATACACACTTAACAAATAATAAATGGAACGCACTTTATACACTTTATGTCATATAATGCACAATTTTTAACCAAACCACTAGAAATGCTCTAACCAGTAAACCAGAGGAGAGGAAAATGGGAGACTTTGTCCACTTCCACTAGAAATGCTGATGTGGAGCGTTTGTATTCGTTTGAAGAAAAAGAAGGGGTTTACACTGGACTTTGTCCACTTCCATACATTCTCAAATGAAAATGACAAAACAGTGAGAGAGAAATCGTTATGATTTCCCGCGAAAGTGAGAGCGGCGAAAGACAGACCAACTGGTCAACAGGTCAAGTCCCCGGCGTTTTGTTAGGTGAAGATGAAAAAGAAAGACTGCTTTTTACAATTTCATTCGTCAAAACCTTATCTCTGTCTTCTCCCAATTCCCAAACCAATGTGATCTCCATTTCGGTCCATATATTCTCGGTCACTGTGACACTTGATGGGATTGGCCGTGAAGCTCTGTATGATCGCCGCCGTGCTCCTCTGTTTCACGGCGGTCACGGCCCAGAACCTCAAGACTTTTACCGCTACATATGGACGATTCAATCGACGTTCCTATAGATTCAACCTGGAGAACTCAGCCACCATCTCCGATGGCGTGCTCCAATTGACCCCGAACTTGGCCTACCAGAAGGGCTTGTTGGGCATGCCACTCGAAAATCAGGCTGGAAGAGCGATATTGAACGAACCATTCAAATTGCGGGAAAAGTGTAGGTACAACAAAACCTCGGACAGGGTCGCCTCGTTTAACTCCTCCTTCCTCTTTAGTGTCTGCCCGCTGGGCCGTAATACCACCCCGGGAGAAGGGCTGGCCTTTATCATACTAGCCAGGTATTCCCATTACAGCTATAGAAAAACTATTCCGTCAAATAGTTTCGGCCAGTATCTGGGCCTGACCAACCTCAACACCGATGGCGACGGTGAAAACAACCTAGTAGCCATCGAGTTTGACAACGTCAAACAGGCATTTGATCCAGATGCTAACCACGTGGGACTCAATATAAACAGCATAATATCTACCGTTACTTCCCCTTTGACCCCATTGGGAGTTGAACTCGCTCCAGATGGCGAGGCCAGGTTTTACAATGTCTGGATCCAGTACGATGGGGTCAGTAAGGTCATTGAGGTGTACATTGCACGACAAGCCGAGCTTGATGGAGAGACGCCCTCCAGGCCAGATACCCCAGTCTTAAAATCGGATCTCGATTTGGGAGAGGTTTTGCGTTATAAGTTGTCCGACTCGTACTTTGGTTCTCAGCATCGACAGAAAATAATGTGCAGCTCAACTCTATCTATAGATGGAACTTGACGGTGGAGTCCTATGAGGCGGAGGAACATCCTCCGTGGGAAGAGACTCCAAAAATTCCTTCTTGGCTTAAGACTCTCCTTGTAGTCGGGGTCGGGGTTCCACTGCTTGTGATAGGGGTAGCAGTGACAGGTTATTATTTCCTACGCAAGAAGCGATCAGTGGTACAGTTTAAGTCCAACATATTACCAGTGGCCTTGAAGAGGTTACTAGGAACCCCGAGGGAGTTCCAATTCAAGGATTTGAAGAAGGCAACCAACAACTTTGACGAGAAGAACAAGTTGGGCCAGGGTGGTTTCGGTGTTGTGTACCGAGGCCATTTGCATGATGAAAATCTGGAGGTGGCCGTCAAGTGGTTTTCTCGGGAAACTATAAAGGGCCAGGATGACTTCTTGGCAGAGCTCACCATCATCAATCGTCTCCGTCACAAAAATCTTGTCCGATTGCTTGGTAGGTCCTTCCCCAAGTTTACAACTTTCTCTTCTTCAATTTGCTTCTAGTCTTCTCATTATATGGTAGTAGCAGTTATTTATAGCGTTGACCGGTAGTCTAATGTTTCATTCAATAGAAATCTTGCTTCAATATTCAATCTAAGACACATGATATTCGCTGCAAGAGATAAGTTCTTTTTAGGCCCCAATTGTTTTGGTTCCGAAAGCTTTATTTTTTGTTGCAAAAAACGTGTATGGACTTTGTTTTGTCCATCACTAGATCGGTTGTTAAACGGCTATTGATTAAAAAAAGGGGATTAGGCGACCTTATTGAGTTCCCCACATAATTTTGCTTTCAGGACTAAAAATATGGTTCCTAACTGTCATCTCAATTCTGTTCTTGTTTTTCAGCTCATTAAAAAAGAAAACTTATCTTAGTTCCAATAAGGGTGAGTATCCACTGTTTTTTCTTTTGTCTTTAGGGACCGGTTAATGCCAATAGTCAAGTTCTTTCCACTAAATGGTAATTTACTTGGCAAGTGGAGTGGAGTGCAGTTGATGCCTCTCTTATACTCCCATGCAGATGGACAGAGTTCGATGTAAGCACTCATCTCCCTCTCCAAGTCCCCGAGGATAGATTAGATTAGGAAAAACGAATGGCAAAAAAACAGTGGTAATTTACTTGATGAATGTGAGGAGAATGATACGCCTAGAAATCCATGAAAATATGAGCTTTAGTTCATTTAATTTAAGGGAAGCTCGTTGTTAAATATGGTATCTAAAGGGATTATTTTCGTGAACCAAATTGAGGAGTACTCTTTCTTTTTATGTGACAGGATGGTGTCACAAAAATGGGAAGCTTCTACTTGTATATGACTACATGCCTAATGGTAGTCTCGACGCACACTTATTCTCTAAAACACCAAATAGCAAGCCACGAAGCTGGGAGCTACGTTAAAACATCATCTCTGGGGTGGCCTTAGCACTGAACTACCTCCACAATGAGTACGACCAGAAGGTGGTCCATCGGGACCTCAAGGCCAGTAACATCATGCTAGACTCTGACTTCAACGCACGGCTCGGGGATTTCGGCCTCGCTCATGCCCTGGACAAGGAGAAGACCTCGTACACAGAGGCCGAGGGCGTGGCCGGCACACTTGGCTACATTGCGCCTGAATGCTTTTTGACAGGTAAGGCCACCCAACAGTCAGACGTCTATGCGTTCGGTGTAGTCTTGTTGGAAACAGTTTGTGGTTTGCAACCTGGAACAAGGATTGATGAGTTTCACTGTTCGCTCGATTGGGTATGGTCCTTGCACCGAGAAGGCCGTATATTAGATGCCGCAGAAGAGCGGCTTGGGGATGAGTATGTTGTTGAGGAAGCTCAGAAAGTGCTCGTTTTGGCTTTGGCATGTTCTCATCCAATAGCAAGCGAAAGGCCTAGAACTCAGGCAATTGTTCATATCATATCAGGTTTAGTTCCGGTACCTTATGTGCCACCATTCAAACCGGCCTTTTTATGGCCTTCGATTCCTGCTATTGAAGAAGATGATATCAGCAGCCTTGGTAGCACAACGGAGATAAAGTCCTTTCTAACGACCCATTTGGGATCAGACTTCACCCCGCAATGCATCAGTCGAGAGCTCTATGCCGGGGACAAATTTAAATCTGTGTAGTTTCTTTTGTAACTATAACCAAGTTTGAGTAATACATTAATTGAAATGCTCGTGCATCAATTTTAAAAACTAATCGAGATATTATGTTTTTGGAGAATTATTATAAAGGATTGTGCACAAAAGTACTCATTTTATGCTAAAAATTGTGCAAATTTCTGTAGTGAACTAAAACTGAGAGACAGAGAGAATACGTAGGTAGACAGATAGAACAATGCTATGGATAGAGAAAATTGGAATGAATAGAACCATCCTCAACTGTATTGGCTGGACACATACCCCATGAATGGAATGGCTATGCATACAAGTGTGCCCGAATCCTCTCATGGACGCGTATACAAAATTATGTGTTCCGAATCACCTATGAAACATGTCTTTGAATTATTGGGAGAATGAACAGATATGCCCCTCGCTCTGTGGTTATATCCTTCGCAAGGATCCAAACCCAATAGGTTTGGGACTCTTTTTTCTACCAATCAGGCCACATTTAATTCCTACTGTAGCGTACGCCATGATCGTACCTCCTTGTTCACTCTCATCAACTTCGGCGGCGGCTATTTGGATTCTTTAGCACATGGCAGAGGGGATTGCGATTTCCGGCCTAAACACTTCTTGTTCTCCCGCGATTCCTACTTTTGTAGTAAGAGCTTTAATATGACTGTTTATGTTACTGTTTTTTCTTTGTTCAATTTCAATACTTCAATTCATGCGAAACATTCTCTTTTGTTTGTAGATGTTTGTTAATTTATGAGCAACTTATCTTTTGATTGTAAGGGGTTTCGTTGGATTTGGCTTTCTTGACAGTTTTTCTGTATGACTTTGCACCGTGCGCACCATACGAAGCTGAACTTAAGTTACTACATGATTGTTACTCTGTAACATTTCACCCCATTCCTCTCTCTTGAAACTTATGTAAGCCTAACAGTGGTTGCCCCTATTTTTTCTTTTGAAACTCTTTTGTTCTGCATGGTTTAGTTATCAGTGAAGGTCCACCAAATGAGTGTGCTCTGAAAAAGTCTCGAAACTTAAACCTTAATGGTGTACAATTCAAACTGAAGCAGTTCAAAGGGGATAGATGATTGAATGAGGGAAAAGGGAAAGAGATACTGGAGTCGTAAGATCTGGTACATATGTGCTGAACCGGCTCGTGCTTTGCATGTTGGACTCTGACTTCAACGTGTGACTTGGGGATTTTGGCCTCGCCCGTGCCCTGGACAAGGAGAAGACCTCGTACACGGAGGCTGGTAGCGTGGCAGGCACATTGGGTTGCATCGCGCCTGAATGCTTCCTAATAGGCGAGGCCACCAAGCAGCCTGACGTCTATGTTGTGGCTTGTGACCTGGAACAAGGATTGATGAGTTCCACTTCTATGTCGACTGGCTCTGGTCCTTGCACAGTTGCACCAAGGCCGGATATTAATTAGATGTTGTAGAACTGCGGCTCAGAGATAACTATATTGTTGATGAGCTCACAAAGTCCTGATTTTGTCTCATTCAATAGAAGACGAAAGGCCTAAAACTCAGGCAATTGTTCAGATAATATCCGGTTTAGTTCCGGTGCCTTACGTGCCGCCATTCACAAAAAATAAGCTCAATCCAGTATCGGTTAAGGCGTTTACGAAACATCCAACTTTGTTCAAGAATTCAGGTTTGAATTCTAAAGCAAAGTTGAATGTTTGTAAACATTTTTACCATTAATTACCGGATTGAACTTATTTTTTGTAAGAATTGTAAACAAAGTATTTTAAATAAAATGAGCGGCTTCGATTATTTTTTGGACCCAAAACGGACCTAAAATTGATTTGTACGTGCTGGAATCGATTATTCATAGGGGGAATTACAAGACAGTGAAACAAGGGGCAAAAATTTCTCAACCCATGAATAGGTTTTTTGGAATTACTCAGATATGAAACGGAACAAAAGAAATTTCCCATAGATGAAACAGACAAAAAGAAATTCCTCATAGATGGAGTCGGTTTGTAGTCGAATCTGAGTTTGGACCTAAATTGCACCTTATTTTTTCGAAGTAGCACTTAAGAACGACTGAATTTGGACCTAAGTTGCACCTTGTGTCCTAACAATTGCACTTTGAGTTGAACTAAATTGCTCTAGATTCTGGACAAGAGTTGCACCTTCACTTAAATTATTGTTGCACCTTCACTTAAATTAGATTGCAGCTTCGCTTAAATTAAATTGCACCTTATTCAGGACAAAAGGTGTATGAAAGTGCAACAATTTTAGAAAAGGGATATTTTTTGTGTGTGTTTGTGTGTGTGATTGTAGAAGAGTTGATTTTATGATTATTCTGATACAAATCCCCAACGGTATCTTCAACAATTTCTCACCAACTTCGACAAGACTTTCCAACTCCTTGGTTGTAGCTACGTCAAATCAAGATGGAGTAATATGCTCCCGCTCAACGCGTTTTCCCGATATTCAAAAATATTAGGTCTACGGTCTACTACCTCTTTAATTAACTTGTCATCAGTTTTATACTGTTGTGATAGAGTGTTGTGGCAAGTCATCAAAAAGAATAATCTAAAATACACTTCTGTTGCCTTCCATTCTTGGCAGATTCCTCACCAGTCCCCTCTATCTTCACAGCTATATGTTTCTATCGAATACGGTTATGTCGGCACTTGCTAAAGTAAGGTGCGGTCGTTTTAGGCCACTACAAAAATACTCGGCTCCTATTATATGTTTTAGTACTCACTATGAAAGTCTACAAAATCATACATACATAATGAAATATAGTCGACCAATGTTTCGGGATTTTTTTGTTTACTGCTAACGAATTAAATCACAAGAAGAGTGAAGGTTTGAAGATATAAGCTAGAAAATGGTTTGAAATATGAAGGGGCTTCCTATAATATTCATTGTGCGGGAATATGTAATACTTTGTCTGCTAAAATTACAAGAAGAGTGATTTTTTTTTTTTTTATCAGCAAAAGAAGAGTGATATTTAATTGTTGCTTTTGAAATCTGAGTTATTTTTGTTCATACTTGTGCGTTTGTGGGAAGGTACGTAATTTATCTACTTGATGTTTAGTTTGTAAAAATTCATAAAAGAGCCTCATTTTTTTTATCTACTTGATGTTTAGTTTGTAAAAATTCATAAAAGAGCCTCATTTTTTTTTTTGCTTTAGGCTCCAGTAAAGTCTGGGCCAACCCTGGTCAAATTCGGACAATTCAATCCAATAAGAATCTCCAATCATTATATTATAGTGACTTACTAGTATTTTATTTTCTTAGTTTAAGACTTGAGGCAATTGTTGGTATTGTACTTGTAATTAGTTGGTTGATCTTAGTGTATTATGGTAATTTGAATGAAATTGGTTTTAATATAAGATTTTTTAAAATTTATCTTCGTAATTTGAAGTACTTTAAATATTTTTTGAAGACAATAACTTTAGTTCAAAGCAAACCGTGGTTAAAAACCGAAACCTAATCGTATTTTATGGTTTGGATAGATTTGGTTCTATGTCTTTTGTGGGTTGGTTTAGTTCTCCAAATTCATAATCGATCCATAGGTATTGGTTTGGTTATTGGTTTACTAAAGCAGTAGTTGTTGTTGTTGTTAAGCACATGAACAATTCTGTTTTAAAAGGATTGCCTTCGTCCCACTTTAAAAATGGGCAGTGTTTGTAAAATAATGTGGGCAGTGTTTGTAAAATACACTGCTTGCATAGCTTTTGATTATTCATTTAAGAGGTTGCTAATATGGCAGAAAGACATGAACAATTCTGTTTTAAAGCAGTAGTAGTTCCTTTTGCAGTCGGCACCTTATTCGGGTGAATAAACGATATACTTTGTCACCAAAAAAATAAAACAAAAATGTTCACCAATAAAAAATTTGCAATTAGTTCTTTGACACAAAAATTGATTTTTAAAAATCATCAAAAAAGAATGAAGTTGTAAATATTAATAAAATGGTCCCGCTAATCCCTTTAATCTTGTTATTAGAGTATTCCCGTTCTAGAACACCTTTTTAAAAAATAAATACTACTTATTTCACATTTTCAAACTCAAAAATAATTTAAAAGGAAAATAATTTTTTAATTTTTTTTGTACCTTTCAAAAGATCTCAATGAGATCTATCAAACAAGATCCATATTGCTAGAAAAATTATTTGCGTAAACATATTATTTTTGAGTTTAAAATTGTCTTTTTAAAAAATAAGTACTGAATTATGGAAGGCCTATTAGTTTAATAATTTATATCCATTCATGCCCCACATGATAGCTTTGCTCTTTTTTGTCAAAACCGACCCAGAAATGCTAGGGACATATCAATTTGTCATACCTCTCTCACATACATGTGGGTCCCCATCATTTATTGTGAAATTCTCACACATGTATGTGAGAGGGGTGTGGTTGAAGTGTGACATACTGATGTGTCCCTAGCATTATTGAAACCGTAAGTACCCTATTAATGTACTCCTCGGACAACTATTATTTTGAGAGCAACCTGTAGCTATTTCTTTGACATTTTTACCCTCTTAATTAATACTTATAGTGTTACTTTTCTCTCTGTTAGTTTAAAAAAATAAAATGTTCTAAAAGATTATATTTAATTTAACTCTAGAGCTCTCATAGTCAAGTATCTGCTCTATAGGGTCTCAAATAAAGAGCAGATATTTAATTATAAGAACTCTAGAAACAAAAATTAATATAACACATTAGGATAAAATGATCAGAGAAATAAGATCTCCGCACCAGGTCAATAAACGATGTCTTTTGTCACCCAGAACATAAGCAAAAATGTAAAAAAAATTAAATTAAATTAGTACTTTGAGACAACAATTAATTTTTAAAATCATCTAGCTGAAAGGGAAAGAAGTACAGTAGTAAATATTAAAGAGAACCTTGACAATAACATACCAAAAAACTGTAGTGCACGTTTTTGAAAAGTCAAGCTTATAAAAACGTTTGCTAAGTTGTCAGCACAACTCCACCGTTGAACAAGTTAAATTCTTTGAAAATGGGCAGTGTTTGTAAAATAATGTGGCAGAAAGACATTAGATCCCATTCGTTTAAGGGATTTAGATTTTGAATTTTAATTATTATTATTATTTTTTTAATCTCTCTCCAATCATTATAATTCATATATTTTTTAATTGAAATTGTGCTCCATTTCGATAATTTGACCCTGCAAATGAAGTTGCCCCAAGAATGGAGCACTTTTCACCATTCCCTAAAATCATAAATGCGTTTTTTTCCTTTTAACTCTATGATTAAGCTAACAGGAGTGGATAATTCACTCATATTTTTCGAATACAGGCCTGTGCACATTAACAAATTTCATCCGCTTTTCACAGATATTGAACATTTTTTTGCCATTAAAATAGCTGCCTAAAGGTACTCGTTAGTTCGTTGTATTACTAATGCATTTAAGTATTTTTATTGATCTCCCTCTGTCCCAAATTTTTCGTGCAAGTGGAGTATCACTTTTTGAATGAGAGATGCGTTGAGCGGTGCAAAGTGACCGCTTTTCTTGACAATTGACAGTTCGAATCTTAACCGAGCAATGAACGGTTTAAATTTGTATGTGCTCAGATTCGATCCGAACCGTCTGTACGAAGATAAATAGTTGGATTGACCGCTCTGCACTCGCTCAGCAAGAAATTGCTCAGTAGCATCCCTAAGTCCATCACTTTTTGCTATTCTAAAAATATTGTTCCAAGTCAAAAAGTGATTGGCAAAAATCAGAGAGTTTACTCTTTTATCCTTACTTTTTTAAATGAAAAATATGTAATGGAAAGATGATGTTTTGAAGAATAAAAAGATAGAAGAAAAACATGACAAGTGTAATAATAGCGTCCTCCTAATAAGTTGGAATTCCCACTAAAAATTTGGACACATGAAGTAGTACTAATATATGAAATTTTCTAAGCTCATTTGATGTGACCGTACCAAGGAAATATTAAAGAAAGACTGCTTTACATTTCCATTTCTTGTTTTTTATTTTTTATCAGCCATTTCCATTTCTCAAAATCTTATCTACGAGATCTCCGTTTATGTCTGTGTACATTCTCGCCCACGGTAATTGATGGGCTTGGCCATGAAGCTCCCTACGATAGCCGCCGTGGTCCTCTGTTTTACGGCAGTCACCGCCGAGAACCTCAGGACTTTCACCGCGATGTACGGGCCATTCGATTCGAGCATTTCTGATATATTCCAGTTCGAGGGCGCAGCTGGCATCCTCGACAACTCCACACTCCAATTGACCCAGGAATTTTTCATCAGGCCTAAAAGTACCGAGTTCTCCCCGGAAACGCGAACATTTGTGTTCCTCCTGCCAGTGAATGAAAGCGGACGAGTGATGTTGAACCAATCATTCAAATTGTGGGAACAAGGTTACAACAAAACCTCAGACAGGATTGCCTCGTTCAACTCCTCCTTCCTCTTCAACATCGACCCGTTTAGTGGTAGCCCCATGGGCGAAGGGCTGGCCTTCATCATGGCCCCGAACACGTCCCTTCCATCAAACAGTTCCGGCCAATATCTGGGCCTGACCAACTACGACACCGACGGCCACCCTGAAAACCGATTATTCGCCGTCGAGCTTGACAACGTCAAGTAGGATTTTGATCCGGATGCTAACCACGTGGGACTAAATATAAACAGCATCATATCTAATGTTACTGCCTCTTTGACCCCATTCAAAATTGAAATCGCTTCAATTAACGAGTCCAGCTGGTTTTACAATGTCTGGGTCCAGTACGACGGGGTCAATAAGTTCATTGAGGTGTACATTGCACAACAAGCCGAGCTTGATGGGGAGACGCCTTCGCGACCCAGTACACCTATCTTGAAATCGAATCTTGACTTGGGCGCAGTTTTGAATCAGTACTCATACTTTGGTTTCTCGGGATCGACCGGGTTTGGTTCGCAGTTAAACGGTATCTTTAGGTGGAACTTGACGGTGGACTCCTATCCGGAGGATGTCATCTCTCTGGAGGCTCCTCAGGCTTTGGCTCCCGCTCTCGCTCCCGCTCCCGCTCCCGCTCCCGCTCTGGAGGAAAAACATCGTTCATTGGAAAAGACTCTCCTTATAGTTGGTGTCGGGGTTCCACTGCTGGTGATGGGGGCCGCCCTGACGGGGTATTGTAACCTATGCAAGAAGCGATCAGTGGTTCATTCTCAGTCCAACATCTTACTAGGGGCCTTGAAGAGATTGCCAGGAACCCCAAGGGAGTTCCAATTCAAGGATCTGAAGAAGGCGACCAGCAACTTTGACGAGAAGAAAAAGTTGGGCCAGGGTAGTTTTGGTGTAGTGTACCGAGGCCATCTAAAGAATGAAAATCTGGAGGTTGCCGTCAAGAGGTTTTCCAGGGAAACT
>JAOTQK010000023.1:2470557-2485867 GCA_025642025.1 Rhododendron ferrugineum
GGACAAAATAGACAATTCACCAACTTTTACCCACTAACTTTACAAAATGGACACTTATTAAGGGACAGCCCAAAATGAAATACTGGACTATAATAAAGGGACGGAGGGAGTAGCACTTTTCTCGAACGGTTGTGCTAATGGGTGCTTAGTAGTGCTGGCCAAATACACACCTTTTCACAAAACGTGTGGGACTTTTGTGTTTTGTGAGTAAGTGTGTATTTGAATGTGTAATTTTGGGTGTAGTTATAAAATATTTGTTCAAATTTTCCGTCCATGTTCAACTTTTTCCTTGACACATGCTCCTAAACAATCATGCCTATCATGTACTTTTCACAAATTATAACTTTAACCCAGATGTTGTACTTTACCTCTCTCATTTACCCTGCTTCTTCTCCTCCTTCCTGTTCTCATTGTTAAGCTCGTTTGATTTATGGATTTTTTTGGTGGAATTGATTTCTACACTCCCTTTTTTTTATATTCACACTCCTTTTTTTAATTTTTACATACACTTTCAATACTAAAATCCAAGAAAGAAAGTGTAGTTATCAAAAAATGGAGTATAGAAGTCAATTTTCTTTTTTTTGTTGGCAATCGATAAGATGTTAGGGTTAGTTGTTAGTAGTTCGGATCTCTCCCATAAGAAGGAGCGTAAAGAACGAACCAAACTAGGTGGTGTTCTAGGTTGATTTGTGGATTAAAAACAAGCGAGACTAACATTCATGATATTGTTAGGTGTTATAAGATTTTTTTTATGAGCTTCTTGGGCTTTTTGAGTTTTATCTTTATTTAAAAATAATTTTGAGTTTGTTAGTCTTGTACCAAACTTTTGTGACAAATTGAGAAAGTAAAAAATTATAAATTTTACCTGAATATATTTAAAAATATCCAAGATAAAGCCAAAAAAGCTTGAAATTTTTTAAAATAAATAATTTTTTGTAAGTTTTTGAAAAAAGTAGGTTTAGACATCATGGAAATGGCGAGAAGCCAGTTATGCTGCATCAACCACATGGCTCTACCGCACGCCTACGTGGGCCCACTCCGGGCCCTACAAAAATACAAAAAAATATTCAAAAAAATTAAAATATTTTTTTATGGAGCCCTATAAAAAAAATAACTCAATTAGATATTGGTATGTAGTATAGTTTTTGAATTCATAGATGCGAAACTGAGGTGGGCTCCCGCTTCGGTCTCCAAAAAATACAGAGCTAAGAAAGTGTTCAATTTTGCTCTACAAATTCGGAAAACATACCCACAGATATCCAATTGAGCTGATTTTTTTACAGAACTCCATAAAAATATATTATAAAATTTATGAATATTTTTTTATATTCTTGTGAGGCACGAAGTAGGCCCCACCCACGTAAGCATGCGATAAAGTTGTGTGGTAAGGATAGACTTATGCCTATCAAAAAAAGAGTAGACTATACTTGTGGCCTGTGGAGACCGGTGTAAAGTAAAAGAGAAATTATATGTAATGTTAAAAAAGTTGGTGGGGTTCTCCATCCGTCTTGATTTAATTGTTTATAGTTCTATTCTAACAGATTAAAAAATGGGTTATATCTTTGAATTCGTAATAAATTTCATATCGAATATAGATCTTGTTTGATAGATCTCAATTAGTTCTATAATACAATGTTTTTGAAATCACGTAAAACATTATAAATTAAAAAATATAATCGATTGAAAAATAGAACGAACTCCAAAAAATAACTATTAAATTCGAACGGATGGGGTATCTTCTCTACCTTCTGACATTCGGTCAGATGTTTTAATGCAAAAACAAGCTTGATTGATACTAGTTGATTTAGCGCTTAAGGGTGCCATCATGCGGTTGTTAGCATTTGTCTTTCTCAAATGGAGTGTAGAAGTCTATTTCTTTGCCTTTCTCAAATAGGATTAGTCTTGATCCATCAATATCGCTATGGAGAGCAACAAAAACATGAGTAGTACGCAGCATTGATCACTGTCACAACCGGATCCTTCATGGTGTTTCCACGTCCAAACAAAACTCTCTTTTTTCGACAGTCAATAAGGATTTGCTTACGTGCATCTCAAATAATTTTCTCTGCAGTCTGGTCCAAAGCAAGACATCCGCATCGAAATTAGGAGATATTCACGAAAAAAATCTTTCCTGCGACCTAACCCTAGGATCGAACCCTAATCAATTCACAATTGTGTAAAGAGCAAACCCGCCCACCAAATGGACTAAACAAAATATTAAGGCCTCATTTGGCAACAACTAAACAAGTTTTTGTAGACTGTTTCTCTTTTTCATTGCTCTGCCTTTAGATTTGAGTCCCACAAAATGTAACCAAAATATTTTACTAACAAATAGAGAAACATGAACACTACACAGTCTTCCAGAAGGTGACTCTCCATTTTTCATATACAACTTGAGATAAAAGTTTTGAAGAAATATAAATCCAATTTCTGGATCCATATACTTTCTTCCTAAATTACAAGCTAATATAGTAGACACAGTTCATGTAAAGTGGTTGCCCTCTTTCACATACTGAAAATAGAAAAACCAAAACAACAACAACAACAACAAATAGTACATCACTACGGCCCAGTTCCAGTCCACTTCAGTACAACGTTTCCAGGCTTTACTCCACATGGCTCTGTTCTGTTCCATTTCTTCTCACTATCCCTCCTCCACATGACTTCTTCGCCATTTTATTTCTCCCCCCTCAGTCTCTCTGTCATCTGAGAACTCTTATTATTTCTAGCTTTTTCTTGGGTACCTATCTTTTTAATGGGTAATTACAATAAGAAAAAGTAGTGGGTAGGTGGGGTTTTTTTTTGTCCCCTAGTTATATTTTTTTTTCTTTAGGAAGACATCTTGGTCACATCTCTGCTAGATCTGTTGTATTTCATGTGACTATTGACTAGCTGCCCAGCTGCAAGGGCTGACATGAGAGAGAGCTCCCCAGCAAGAACAGAGCCAGCCACAATGCTGGCCAACAGCCTTGCGTTGGACCCTGCCGACTCCTTGTTTGCACCCTTGACTCCAAGTAGGTTCAGACATGCTGACTGGGATGCTAGCTGAGTCCCACCTCCCACTGTTCCCACCTGTTTTTCAAATCATTAGAAAAATAAACAAATCAGAATTAAGAAAAAGTAGATAATATTTGTGTGTGTTTGTTCATTGAGTTCATTTTTCTTTTCGTTTAATGGACAGTGGTGGTTTCAGCCTAGCCTACGCACATCTCAATTAATTCTTTTCTCAAGCCGGTCATAAGCAAATCACTTTCTTGCTGCCGGAAAATAATTTCTTGTTTCTGATCCATGGGAATAAGGGCCCTTCCCATGAGAGAAACAGGTGTTTGTATGCAAAGTTCTGATATTAAATTCGTCTGTTACATCTGGAACTATAGAGAACCTTTGAATAATTTAATGAAACAAGGGAAGTTGGATTCTATCAGTCTGTTTTTCTTATTTATTACCCACAGTGAATTAAAAAGATGGGAAGAATCCAAATCCCCACGGCCCAAACATCAGCTACACATGCCAACTGTTTACAACCTTGCAGTGATTGAAACAGTACATGTGGAGCAGATCTAAATTCCCCAAATTTTGTTTGTCTACAAAAGATTCCATTACAGCATATCCCATGCATCCAATCGCGTTGTCCCCTCCCCAAAACACAGTTGGGTGCAGCATGGCATGATTGGCATCATGTGATAATTTTGCCAGAGTAGTCTCTAGATTATACTAATCAAACTTGGTCACTTGGTTGACTTAGACGAATGACGTGAGATGAGATAAAGTGTAAAACACCCCCTCATGTGCAGGAGATATGAAATTGAGGAGGCAAGGCGATTTGACTCAGGAGCGTGGACTCAACAACGTGAGGTGAGGCTATCCAAGACATAGTTCTGATACCATGTTAGATTCTTGGATTGGCAAACAAGGTCTAAGAGTGTTTTTATGTAGCATTTTAACTACCCTTTTAGATAACTTCCAACTTAGAAGGGCCATTTTGTCCTCGTTCATTAAGTCAGTTTTCATGTGCATTAACTAATAGTAAGAAATTTCCCTCTTATTGTTCTAAAAAACTGATCCAAGCATGGTCTAAAACAAGTATGAGGTCAAATTGCCAAAAAACCAGAAACTAAGAATACCTCAATAGAAGGCATGGTGACAGAGACGTGAAGGTCCTTGCCATCATTAACAGCTTCCATCATAGTAATGCAATGAGAGCTCTCCACATTCTGCGCCGGGTCCTGACCCGTGGCTATATACACTGCCGAGACGATGTTGCTGGCATGGGCATTGAACCCGCCAAGAGCACCCGCCATGGCCGAACCGGTTAGGTTCTTGAGCATGTTGAGCTCCACCAGAGCAGCCACGTCTGTCTTCAACACTTTCCTCACCACCTCTTCCTTTATGATTGCCTCACAAACAACAGATTTCCCACGCCCTTCTATCCAGTTCACTGCTGCTGGTTTCTTGTCCGAGCAAAAGTTTCCTGTTTCAGTTTAATCCCCGAATCCAGTGAATAACAACACGCCAGAACTTATGACAACGCTATGTATCTAGAAGGACTAGTGGAAGTACTAAAAAATGAGACGTATAATGCAAATTTAACTTCGCCGTGTAGAAACAGAGTATTTCTCTTGCACCATTTTCGTGAAATTTCAATGAAAACTCGGTATGCAATAGATTTAGAAGCAGGGGTCCCGATCATGAACTTCGTAAATTACCACTCACAAGACGGACCTATAGCTACTTGACTGTATCGCCCGTGGTTGAACTCTCTTGACTGTGGACATTCTAGCGAATTGGGTCAAAATTAATATGTATGGTGAACCGCCTAATACGAAAACAATGGACATAATGTATTGAGATGCCAAAAACTCCAACATATCATGTGATACCCATCGCTTCATCTAAAACCCTACGGTCTTTGGTCCTTGCAATGTGGCGCTATGGTGGTGACCGTTCTACATACGACAGAGCAGTGTTCTTAAAATAAAATGTTGGGAGGAAGGAGAAATTACCAGAGATGCCAATGACATCCATGTCAGGGAAATCATTCTGAAGGAAATCAAGAACGTTCTGGACACCCTTGGAAACCATATTCATCCCCATCGCATCCCCGGTACTGCAGGTAAACCTGGTGTACAGATTCTTCCCCGCGATTGCACATTTGATCCCTTGTAGCCTTGCAAATCTGCTCGACCTGTGTTCAACACACGATACATAAATTCGGTCAATTTACTAGTATTGCTTAAATAGCTTTCCATTACTTAATTTCCATAAAGGTAAAATGAAAATATATTCACAACAGCCGTGCTTAAATTGAGAATTTTACCAAACTTTGAAAACAGAAAAGAGAAAGAGAAAATTAATCAAAATAAGGAAGTATAAGGAACAGCTAGAAGCCGACAACCAACTACCTCCCCTGATATTATTGGATCAAAATTAAATAGTAATGAAAAGGCAATAATACAACAAACATCAACATCCATGCAAATTAGGAATTCAGAAGGCAAATACCCAAATCTAAAGGGAAATGATTTTGCCACTCTTTTCTTTTTGTTAACGGTACTCCCCTGCAAGTGTACACTTGCAGGGGAGTGCCGTTAATAAAAAAAGGGAGTGACAAAATCAACAGCCAATCAAAAAGATTATAGAAAATCAAACAAAAATGTCAACGGATTCAATAGTACAATCAATTCAACTCGTATTTGTTGGTTTTTTTTTTTTTTTTGGTCAAACGGAAATACGTATTTGTTGTTTATTTATCACACCAACCATTGCCACTAGCATTGTTCTTCAATGACTCTACCAGCAAGAAAATAAAAATAAGCAACAACGATGGTACTTTTACAGGTTCGAAAAAAGATTCGGCGATAACTATGTCCAGAATCGTTTAAATACACGTAGACGCTTCTGAACACATCAATATTCACGCAGAATGTTGGAGTAGTAAAGAGACAAAAATAAGTAAAATCATCCCCGTCCCATTTTTATTTTTTATTTTTTGGCTAAATGACACGATTTCTTGCAAGAAAGCAAACAAAATGAGACAGGGGCAGAGGTATATGACCAATATCTTTTAACGAAAAAATAATAGTAAGGACACAACGCCGATAACATTCGCTTACGTGACACCCGATGATTAGTGGTTGCAAAGTAATTTCAAAGGAGAGAGAGAGAGGAGTACTGACTTGTTGAAAACAACAGAAAGAGTGTCAAAATTCATATCATCCTCCAAGAAGAACTTCAACTCCGCAGCCCTCTTCGCCGTCCCAAACCTCACCACCGGCGCCCTAGTCATCCCATCCTTCAACAACACGCTAGTAGCCCCACCGCACAAGTGAATCGCCTTGCACCCCCTGTTCGTGCTCGCCACCAGACACCCCTCCGTCGTCGCCATCGGCACCGAGTACTCCCTCCCGTCGAGCAACAGCGGGCCCGCTATCCCCACCGGAATCTGGATGTACCCCACCGGCATCTCGCAGCACTGGCCCAGTATCGAGTCGTAGTCGAACCCGTCCAAGGGAAGGCCTCCCAGGGATTTTCCTGTGATTCTCTGTAGCGCCTCGCGGCGTACCAACGCCGCTTTCCTGCAGTCTCCTAGCTTTGTTTCGAGCGAGTACGACGGCGTTGTGCCCGCCACCACTGATTTGATGATTTCCTCGTCCTCTGCCTGGTGGAAAGTACAAAATGGAATTAATTTTGAGATACTCTATATTTTTTAAATAAAAATGGAGTACTTTATAAATTTGAGTATTTTTTTGTGTTTAATTAACTTTTTTTAACATTTTAACAAAAAATTTGATTTTTTAAATAGATGTACGCTTTATACATCTCAAAAGTAAAAAATAAGTCGAAACTTGATAAAAAAATGACTATAAATGAAAAAATATAAATGACGAAATAGTTAAAAATTATAAAGAAAATATTTATGAGATGAAAACCAAACACTGTGGCGCTACGTGTTTTTTTACCGGACAATAGAAAGATAACATTTGTTAGATTTCCAAGAGGCCAATCCTTAGGAAAAAAATTCATTGCTGAGTGGATACCACGTGGTGTCTGCTCGGCGCATTCAAGCCGTTCATTACGTTTTTGGACGGCTCGAATTTGGAAAAAGAAAAATGACAGAAAAAGTGTTAGGGTGAGAGGAAAGAGTGTTTCAATTCAAGCCGTCCAAAAGTATATTGGATAACCCGAATGTACCGAATCACTTGAGATATACCCACTCGGCACCAAAAAAATTACTCCAACTCTAGACCACTAGGCAATCATTGCGTCCAAGATCATGTATGATTTGGTAAGAGATTTTTTGATTAATTAAGTTTGTTTTACTAATGCTACTTGCACACATAGACAAAGATTTGTTTGGCTTTATTCACGATGGAACTATTTATAGCGGAATGAATCTGAACCGTTCAAAACACTTTTGGATGGTCCAAATTTACCTTCTCAAATAATTTTCTCTTTTAAGAAACTTAGAGTCCGTTCCAAAAACTTTCTTAAAAAATAAGCAGCTTATTTCACATTTTTAAACTCAAAAATAATGTAAATGAAAATTAATTTTTCAATTTTTTTTGCATCGTATAAAAGATCTTTCAAACAAAATTCATATTATATATTTTTAGATTTCAATATACCTATAATTTTTGAATTTGAAATTACCTTCTTAAAAAATAATTTTTTTTTTTTCCATTCTGGAACGAGTCCTTATTCAATGCTTGTGCATGCACCTCCCTTCAAGTTAGAATAATTTACATTATTCGAAGAATCCCAAACTTAAACTCGTTACCTAAGATTTAAAGTTTTCTTACACGACAACGGAAAACATAAAACATCTTGTATAGTTTCACAATAATACTACAGTACTAGCTAGTAGCAAAAATAATTCAACCCTAAAAGTAATTTATTAAATTGGAGTTGGATTCCCTCCGAAATTGACAAATTGACCGGTCCAATTTCGATCCACGTCAATGATTCAAACCGTGAATTTTTTACATTTCCAACTCTGTCAAGTAAATCCACGATGCCCCAAAATTAAACCAATCTTTGTCCAGGTTACTATAAAGAATCCATTTTATTTATTTTTACTTTTTCCTTTTTCGGATATGGCCTACCAAGGTTGAAAAAGTCACCTTTTGAATTCAAAAGGCATAAAGAGAGGCAAATTACCCATTTTTTACTTCCGTATTTTATTTTTCTACCGACATTTCAAATTTTATTGTTACACATAGTTAACTGAAATTCAAAAAAAATTGGCACTTCTCCCGACAACTCGTTCCCCGTTAAATTTTCTCGAGGAATGCTACGTACACAAATTCTCGATCATAACTGCGTCCGAAATCTTTTGATGCTAGTTGTGATTGAGAGTTGTGTATGTAGATTTAGGATTCATTTTCATTCATTGAATTTTAACCAGTACCTCCAAAACCAGCGCAGGCTGCTCCGCCACCAGAACCGCCGCCTTAGCCGGCGCCACCACAACCGGCAAGCAGTCGATCCCGGCCCCACAAGGCTTCTTCAAGCTGTCCTCCTCGATAACAAACCGGTCCACCGAGTTGATCTCATCCTCCACATCCCACCCATCATGAGTGTGCCGGCCAGTAAAAAGCGACTGGACGAAGTCGATCCCGAAGAAGCCGAGGAGGTAGATGACGGAGGCGATGAGGGAGACGACGGCGGCGAGCTCGGAGAGGGTGACGACGTGGAGGGGCATGGAGTTGCGGATCTTCTCGCGCCAGCGGTGGAGGAGGAAGTAGGCGACGGAGAAGAAGAGGGTGAAGAAGACGCCGTTGGTGAGGTAGAGGGGGAGGGGGAGAGCGTCGGAGGCTTTGGCGTTGTTGGTGGTTTGTTGGTATTTGTGGGGCTTGAGGAGGGGTTCGCCGGCGGTGGGGGGAGGGAGCGGGTTGAGGTGGCGCCGGCGAACGTCCATGGTTGACGCCCCGATGAGGGAGAGAGAGTTAGCGGGAGAGAGAGTGAGAGAGGGAGGGATTGTTGGTGTTTTTTTTTACGGTCTGTTAATGTTGGGTTTGAATGGAGAAGCGGAGGTATAGGAGGTTTTTTTTATAGAGTAAGAGAGAGGTGAGAGAGAAGAGAGAGAGAGAGAGGGGTTGGCGCCGTGGACTTGGTGCCCACACGTACCGCGTGGCACGTGTTTTTCTTTCAATTATACTAATTTTGTTGGTCCTCGAATGACATGAGTAGGAGTACAAGTTCTCCACTCTTCGAAAGCTACCAAACGAGCCGACGCGAGTATGACATTTGAAGCACTCCCTCCGTCTCAATTCTATTGTTCATCGTTCAATTCTAACCGGTTAAAAAATTAATTATAATTTTTAATTGATAATACCGATTAGAGTAGTGCTATAGGTACCAACGCTCACCATAGGAAAATCGTACCAACGGCCGCGCCGGGATATACATGAAAATAGGGTGTTTAGATTAAGCATCTTACACATCGGATGCCGTTGATTCCCGCGTGGACCCCCTCGGTTTTTTTATAAAATTTTTGGACTGCTCGGATCGGCCGTCCGGTGGCTGGAGACGACCAGGCGCGGCTGTCGGTACGATTTCCCTACGGTAGGCGTCGGTACCAATATCATTTTCGTACCGATTATATGCAATATGGATCTTGTGATAGATCTCAATGAGCTGTTTTAAACGGTGTTTTCAAAATCACCTAAAACATTAGAATTGTGATTTTGACACTCCAAAACTACACTGTTGTAATATACGAAACGACGTCGTTTTGGAGCCCCTCCATAATTTTTGGAGTGCTAATATCAATTTTCAAACATTATAGATTGCAAGATATAATCAATTGAAAAGTGGCACAGACTCCCAAAAGGGACAAAAGATTTGGGACAGAGGGAATAGTTTAGTTTGGCTCGTGCAAAACTAGTCTAGCACTCTAGCTCTAGGTTGAGCCTATAGCTTGAGCTAGACTCGTTTAATATTGAAAGTGTTTGAGCTCGATTTATTTGCTAAACGAGCCTTTATAAAAAAAACTGTCACAAATGAGTTGAGCTATTACTATATTGAGCTTAGCTCAAGTTTGAAATTCAAGTTCGAACTCGACTAGTTTACTAAACGAACCAAGTAGTGTTACATTTGGGTAAGGATGAAATCAAAAATTTCTTTTACTGATATAAATAGGGTAATGATTTTGCCACACCATTTTTTGATAATGTCACACCCTGCAAGTGTATTTTTTGGTGCAAAAATACACTTGCAGGGTGTTGCATTATCAAAAAATGGTGTGGCAAAATCATTTCCCCATAGATATCGACATATTGTTACTTTTCTGGAAAAAGAACATTCTAACAACATAGAAGGGTTTTGGCCTAGTTTCCCAAAAAAAAAAAAAAGAAGTTAACTTGACTTTTTGTTTTATCCTTATTTTATTTTATTTTTGTATTTGTTAGTTTTACGTTACGTAATTATAGATTATTGGTTTGTCTCGACGAATTTTTTGTATTTTTTCTTGGATATTTTCAAAAATATTTGTGTAAAAGTCATAAAATATTATACTTTTCTAATTCCTCTCATCGAGACGAACCAATAATCCACCAAAACTAGACGCAAAACTAATAAATGCGATTTTTTTTTTGAATAATGACAAAACAAATAACCAAGTGAATTATTGCTCAATTTTGCTCGGAATTATTGCTCAATTTGCGAATTTCATCACTGAAAATTGCAAATTCTAAGGCTTATGGGACGTCTGCTCTCGAAGAACTGCACCAACGTAATAGAGGGTGTCATAGTAAATTTAGAATGTTGACAATTGAAGTTTAAAAAAATGTTCATAAAATTGCGTTAGTCATATGAGTGACCAGCGATTAAGCCCGCTTTCCTCCATTTCTCGTTTTGGCACATATTCAGGACCACCTACGAACCCGAAGGAGTTGGCCAAGTAGCAACGTCCCATACTTCGGCGGGATTTTTTCTCTTTTAAAATCTTCGATTTGGAATTCCTATATAAGGTATTTCGTTTTAGTCCGACTTTAATTGGGACTTCCGCAAGTGGGCAGTAAAATTGCTCTCTAAGATTAGTTAACGTACGCGCAAGTTGATACGAACACATGAGTTATAAAATACTCCCTCCGTCCATTTGAAGTGTCCGCTTAGTAACTTTAACTTATTAAGAAAACATCATCATTACACATTTCACATCAACTTTTACCCTCACTTTCTCTACTTACCATCTATGGAGACATCATCACTTTTACTCACTAACTTTTCAAAATGGAATCTATTTTTAGGGGTAAAATGAAAAATGTATCAACTTTTACCCACTAACTTTACAAAATGGACACTTATTAAGGGACAACCCAAAATAGAATACTGAATTTTAAAAAGGGGACGGAAGGAGTAACAAAAATTCAAGACCACCTATGTCGGACTAGATATCCGTCCAATGAAATAACAAAAATTACTGTTATTTCAGGACCACCTACACCTGAGTTATAAAATAACAAAAATTCAGGACCACCTACCTATTTCTTTGTGCCGGACATTATTGTTGTATCTGGGCTTTTAGGCCTTTCGGATTGTTTATGTTTTTCATTATTTTTATCTGGGCAATTTAGGCCCTTAGATGTATATTGGGCTTTGCCCTCTGACTGTACAGTTCCAACTTTTGGTTGGACCCCCTTTCTCTTCCCCTAATAAAATGTTATTTTTGCCGATAACAAAAAAAAGAAGAAGAACTCTGTATGAACTGACTCTACCATAGCTATGTTAAAAAAATATAATCTCACATCAGTTGAGAGTGGAATGAGCGAGCACTTAATGACATTTGAGACCTCTTCATTCATTGTCAATTGCCTTTCTGTTGGACATAAAGTTTTCACAAATAGCACCTTTATACGAAGTTTTGAAGTAAGATTCTAAGGTTCCTTATTCACATCTGCCGAGCTGCAAAAAGAGAGAAGTTGTTCACAGCTCCGCACAATTTTATCCGTCAATTTGCGCAATTAATGACTGAGATGTGTTTTCAATTTTGACCGGTGTAAAAATAATTTTTACCGATCAAAATTAATTTTCAATCCGGTGTAAAAATACGCGCAATTTTTCGCCGTAAATCTTCTATACAGGTTGCTCTGGAAAGAGGTTTTTCTCCAACGAAAAATACTTTGGCGAGACGCACGTACCCATGCCGACAGACAATGGGCACTTCAATTACATCTGCGAAAACTACTATGCGACCCACATAACGACAAGGGGGCCCCGCTATGCCCTAGTTATATTTCGAGCTCGAAAATATAATCCAAACCAATGGCTGTTTAGAGTAATGCGCGAAAAATAATTTTTACAAAAAAATCAAGTCGATCGGGCAACGGTAGCTTACAGATAGAATCAAATAATCATGTTGTGTATTTTATTATAGTACCGTATATGTTGTTCATTTGATAGAGCAACACGTTATTTGATTATTGAGTTGTAGATGTCTGATTGACTTGATTTTTTTTCGGATATAGCGAAAAGTTCGAATCATGTTTTTTGAGCTCGAAAAGACGCCCAACCCGAGGGCACAACAGTATGTTTTGCCTTAGGGCCCTCTTGTCCCGTAGTTATATGGATAATCTTATCGCTTACTCCATAACAGTAAAAAATTGACTCTTTTTTTGTGGCTTATTTCACTTTGGTGTTATTTATTTTTTTTATTAAAATTTTCACCTCTTCAGATTTCCAACGGAGACAAATTGCATCTAAGAAATGATCAAAAAAACAAAATTGCATCTAAGATAAAATTGAAGAAAAATAATTTTTGCACTCCACTTTTTATAAATAGACTCTAAATTTTGTCTTGTAGTGTTTTTTGTTTGTGTAATTTTAAGCACTAAAAGCCACCAAAATATAACTTTCGGAATGCATTTTGTAAAAATACAGATTGCAAAAATCATTCCAGAAATTGAGAAATTTTACCAAAAAAGGCAAAAACGATGAACTATACTCCCTCCTCCGTCCCTAAATAATTCTTCGGCCCGCGAACCTAGACCTTTAAAAAGATAACAAACAAAATGGGTCAAAAGATTTCAAACTTTTTTTACAACTTGAAAAAGAACCCATTAATATCTATTGATTTCGTTCGTTAAAAAATTTAAATTTTTTTAACGAACAAAATGCATTCTTTTAGAGACTTAAGTTTGCAGTGCGAACGTTTATTTAGGGACGGATGGAGGAAGTTTCTTACCCTTCAGGTGCATGCATGTATCTAGTTTATTTTCGATATTCTGATTTCCAACAGACGGATTCAAACTTGGTAGTAGTAGTAGTAGTTTACGTGAGGGGAGCCAGCCAGCCAGCCAGCGGAGGCTGAAAGGTGGAAACTTCACAGGCAAACCTTAGACTGTTTCTTTGTCATCGATTCTGAACATGCAAATTATGAAATTAACTTAGAGTATTTTATTAGGTTTTTATTTTACTTGCAATTTCAATGACACGTACGTGCGCCTGTAAAAGTCGGTGCCTTGGCCTTGGAAACATATATATGTCCAGTCCAAGTATATATTGACTGAATCAGAAACCAAAGCTGCCGTTTACACTTCCTATGCTCTCTTTTTATAGATAACTCAAGGGTGGGGTCGGATCCGGTCAATGCAAGTTGTCTCCAACCAGTTTGATCCATTTTTTTTTTCATTCGAGCCGTTCAAATTGTTTTGGACGGTTCAGATTTGTTCGGGTAATATTCTAAACACCCCGAACAAATTTGAGCCGTCCAAAACACTATTGGACAGCTCGAATGAAAAAAATGGACCAAACTAGTCAGGGAGACACTTGACAGGATCCGACTCCCTCAAGGGTACGTTCCGGTAGTTTACGCCCATCTCAATTAACTTTGAGGAATTAATCTCACCGTCCACTTGCGGGAGTCCGAATTAAAGTATGTACTAGCCCTAAAAGAATTGATATACATATGTATTTTGAACCTGAGATTGATTTTAGGAGAGTAAACTTTTAAGTCCCATACTTTAACCATGCACTTATACTTTTTGTCATAGGCTGCTCGACTATGGTTTGAGTGGAACTCGGACAACGCACTAGGAATTTTGTATTTTTTTTTTACATATAATTCATAGTTCTGTTTCTATAATTTGATTTTACTTTCGTACTGTTGGCACTGAATTATCCATATGTACGTAGCTAAAGTAAAAGAAAATTCACTCAAAATTTGTGAGTAAGTAACTGATATAGCTCAATAAAAGAACAAAATAAATTTGGCTCAATTAATTTGCAACCAAAATATATATGTTTATTTCATGTTTAGTTTTGTATTAATTTTTTTAATATACATTTTTGTCAACGCTGAGCTCAACTCCTCCTGAGTTTTTATTCTTTTATTTTGCGTGTATATAAAAACGTGGATGCACGTGCGTCAACACGATACACCTAAGAGCTCATTGTTTACTCGGAGATAAAAAGATAAAATATGAAATTCCTGGATATCGCTTTCATTAGTCGGAGATAAAAAAAACTTCCGAGGATATAATTGGAATACAAGCTAACTTAGGATATTGAAATGATACAGAAAGAAGAAATCTAGTAGTATTTGTTCTTTTGGATTATCCGTAATACAAGTTATGTCCGAATATATAAACCCGACCATAAATAATACTGTAGCCAACAGGGAAATTTTTGGCGCCAACGGCCAACCCTAATATCGCCCCAAACAAACAAGCCCTTAGATGCGTACACGCTAAATTAACAGGGGAATTTTTGGGGCCAACGGCCAACCCTAATATCGCCCCAAACAAACAAGCCCTTAGATGTGTACACGCTAAATAAATTTGTGTTCGGACACAAGGGGCCGATTGAATGCAGGATGAGTTTTGGGAGTATCATTTATGAAAACGAATAAGATAGAATGGAGCATTATTTATGAAAGATGGACCCTCTACTTATATTAATACATTTCCTATTGATAATCTCCCTCTCAGTGCGTTACGTGCTGCGAGGCTTCGTCGATTGAGAACCATAAGGTCCGGAATAGAGTATAATAGAAGTCAGGCTTGCCCGCAAAAAAAAGAAAGACGAAATCAGGGAAAATGACGGTTCAGGACGTGTTTTTGATAATTAACGAAAATGATATGAGTACCGAAATGGAGGAGAGAAAATGCACCAACCGCCGCTGCTGGGCCGTCTCCGGCCACCAGACAGCCGATCCGAGCCGTCCAAAAATTCTAAAAAAGAAAACCGAGGGGGCCTACACGGAAATCAATGGCATCCGAGGTGTGTAGGGTGCTTGATCCGAGCACCCCTTTTTCGTGTGTATACATATGTTTTTGTATATACACGAAAAATGGGTGCTCGGATCAAGTAC
>JAOTQK010000023.1:2502019-2512695 GCA_025642025.1 Rhododendron ferrugineum
CCACTGTAACCCATGGACCGAGAGTTATATGGGCTCCGATCAGGCACTTAATGATATCCAATTAAGCTGATTTTTTGAATAGTTGTTCTACTCGACGAGCTCTACAAAGTGAACGTTTCCGATCATCAGAGCGAGACCGGAGTGGGCCCCGAATTCGGGGACAGCAGCACGCTGCTGCCCCAAGGGGACAACAACCCCCCTGCTCCGCAATTTGAGAGTTGAACTTGCCAACGGGCTTGTTCCCCATTGACTCTCCTTGATCACCTATTCTACATAGAGGATAAGGGTTCGATTCTCGCCAAGAGCGCGAGTGCTTGGTGTGGTGGTTGATGCTCTTCGGATTTGTCCCATCTGTATGCCGCTTAGCGGTATCCCTTTCTCATTTTCTTAGGAGTAGACTAGACATTTATCGAGTGACAAAAAAATAGAGTTGAAGTTGCCAAAAAAAACCATTTTGAGAGTTGAAAATTTTGTTATTGACTTCCTCACGTGGATATATATAAGTGAGGAAGAAACACTGCAATATACAGCCCTTAAATTATATCAAAATTCGCTGACAAAAAAAAAATTATACCAAAATTCACACTAATATTTTCATAGAAATTTATAATATCGCATATATATAGCAATTCAATACAGCAAGGTTGATAGTATAAACTAATAAGTTTTCACGTTGAGTCAATTCATACGAAATTTTGGTCCAATTTCATGTCGAACTCCATCACTAAAGAGTGAAATTGATCTCCAAAGTTAATCATTCTATTAACCCGACACGTACGTGTGGGGGCTGCAACATAATCTGGTAATCACACTAGGAATCACGCCTCGTGTAAGCACATGATCACGTAGGTATAGCATAGCCAAGAGGGTGATTATTTGACCCTCCTCATCTCTAGTACTACGTGACATTTTTACTCAAAATTCAATTTTACGGATAGAACACAAGGACTGCTTTAGGTGCCTTACCTAAAATCGCATAACGCTGCAACAATTTCAGTTATTGGAAGGACAGTTTTGAGAAGGTCGTGACGTAGTTCACTAGTATAGATGTAGTAATTCACACTACCAATATGACATGCCCGGTCCTATATTCGTCTAATCGTAGTGAAGATATACTACAATTCTACAAAAGTATAGTCCCATGGACCAACACCAAACCGCCATGATATTGTGTCCTACACCATGAGAGAATCTATACATATCAGATGTACATTTGTTTGACTATAACAAAATTTAATCAAATACCTAATTATTTGTGATCCTTACGCTAAATGGTCCAATTCAATAATCACATCCAAAACATGGATATTGAAATGGTCTTAGTCTCTCTTTTTCTTTTGATCATTTAATTGAAAATAATCTTTGAGCCTCCAATATTGAGAGAATGAATATACATCAACTCAATTTCCACTGAATTAGGTCCCACTTTATTTGCTGGCTAAACAAGGGCGTCATATTTTGCTTGTGATGGTAGCTACAGGGGACTTCGCTAAAAGCCAGCCAGAAAAAATAAACAAAATATCTCAATTGCAGATGGAGCACTAATATCCCTACATTAATTTGTTGAATTGAAATGTGTCCTTTAATTTGTTGTTTGAGGACATAATCAACTTTCACTCCAATGGGATTAGCTGTCCTAAATTCTACTAGTAGGAAACATTCAAGAAGTGTATGTCAATCATATATATATATATATATGCTGCTGCTGATAGTGTTGGAAATATTCGTTAAAGTTTCTATTTAACTAAAGCTATCTCGTTAGAGAAGATGCAGATGCGTCCCCTCTTGCATCTAGTTAATCGGTGTTCCACTCCCACGATACAACTTTCATCTAGGAAGCTTTGTCTGTAACTAAAGCTTTCCACGTGCGTGAACCAAAGAACCGCCCGCATGCTCAGGATACCATAAACATATAACCTATGACAACTCGAGGATTTTGGAAATACGGAGTCATTTAATTGAAATACCCTAATCCGACAATGATGGGTTGAATTGTAGATGATCGAGAAATAGTTTGTGGGTGAAGTGAAGAAGATATAGAGTAGGCGAAAAAGATAAGAAGAAAATACCAATTGAAACACACGTGTATACAAATTTTGGAACTAGTTAACTTATGTGATGTGGGGTTCATAAATTTTAATTATTGAAAAAGGTTGCTAGTTTTGGTAACCCAAAGTCCAAAATTTGATTATTTCTAAAGATGTTGCTAAGTTTGATTATACCATTGTGAACCATTTTTTGCATCAACATTGTTAACCTTAAAAACAATTGGCTTTTGATTATACCACTGCGGATGGCCTTGCATGCTAATGTTAATGAATTCTTGTATAAATGTTACTAAGAATTAAGGTAGATTCGCAAGGGCGGAACTAGTTGGTGGGTGGGTGTGGCACGTGCCACCCTTCAAACAAACGAAAATGTTTTACTCTAATAAATTAGGCACTTATTGATATTCAAACAACTTGATTTTTCACAAAGCTAATGAAAAAATAGTAATTTAAAAGATAAGTAGTTTGGATTTATAAAAAAAAACATGCTAATGACTTTCATTTAAAGGCCACATGAGAATTGACTTAAGCTTCTACTTTTTTGTTAACAGAGAAACAAAGTCCAGGACATGCAAATCCTGACTTTACACTTAACATTTTTCTTAATATTTTTAATAAAGAAACAAAATAATAGCAGTGGACTCCTGTTAGACAACGGCACACCAGAACCTAAGTCCTTATCCCGCCACTTAATGAAATAGAATGCGTACCTTACAAACCCAAATGATGGTTTATATTGTAGCACTCTTGTGTTTTTTTTTTTGTTTTCATAGGCAAAACAAGTTTTATTAGGAACACTTAACAAAGGGTACATCAAGTGGCCGGGGGAAAAGGGGGCGGGGAATCCAACCAAGGGTTGGATGAAAAAAGGAAAACAAAAATTATGTAGCACTCTCGTGTTAGTCACTTTAGTTGTATAACCCTTTTCTGTAAGTAAATGGATTAATTGTTTGACAATTAATTATTCTTCCACAATATAGGAGCTTTAGTTTGACCAAGAGTTTTGTTTATGCTTTGGTCCAAGCCTCCAAGGCTTACTCAACCTTTTTATAATTATTTAATTATTATTACTAAATATCATGATTTGTTCATTCCTAGTTCATGTTTTATAAGTACCTTTCAAAAAAAAAGTTCATGTTTTATAAACAATTGAAATATACTCATCCATGTACATGTTCATGCATGAGTAGTAAGTACAGCTAGGTTTTAAATAATATCTTGAATACTATTATTACAGACGAAACTCATGGTTAATGTGGCACAATTGATTTAAGTGTGGATTTTATTTTATTTTTTTTCCCTTTTTCAGAGTATGCCATTGTAAAGTCAAACCAAACCAAACAGAACTTAAACTAGATTTTGCAATTTTTTTCATCCCACGAAAATTCGCGTCATTATAATAATTTCAAAGGTTTAATTATAATTTGCACTTTTTGTAATTTACATCAATAATTCATAACCAGAACGACTCGATCATCAGTTTATTATTGAAACGTCCCAAAATCATGTAGTAATGCGTCACATGTGCACCATAGCTCTTTCCGGTAAATTCGCCTAAAATTGTGCTCAATTCAATGGCAAGTAGTTGGAAACGATATATATATTTCGTATTCGTTAGCATGAAAAAGGGGAAAGAATTAGTTAAGCTATTATTGTAAGATACATGTAGCCGTCGTTTTTGAATGTGGTGAAAATGAACTTAGAAATTACCATAGATATTGTACTTGATCAACCTACCCAGTCATAAAAACAAGTTTATCTTCCATATATATGTCTATATATGTGGACAATCTTGTTCATCTATATATATCTAATTCAAGAGGCAAAGTCTGGAAAGCTATTTTAGATTTTTCATAGATGCATACAACATGGAGTACTTAGGAGGACGATGGTCAAATTTTCTTCAAAAAACTCTTAGATCGGCGGGTGTTAAACAATTTAAAAAACACATGAAAAACGATCTTAATATTATTATTAACTTTTGAGGATAAAATCTACCATAATTCGATCTGGGGAAATTTTGGAACTTAAATAATGGTGGTTGCCTAGACTTAGGGGTGAGCAAAAAATCCATCAAACTGCGAATCCAATCCAAACCAATCCAAAAACCTTTCAAACCGAAAGGTTTGGTTCGGTTTTTTAGTAGTATGGTTTAAAAAAATTAGAAATCACGTTATATGGTTTGTTTGTGGATTCACGTTCATGATTATGGTTTCAAACCGATCCGAACCGTATAATACATATATACATATACATATATATAGTTTAATTATAATTCACCAAATAAATATGGGAGCGCTTAGTCAACTACTTTCCTAATTATTGATCCTATTAAGTTCACCGTAATATTTAGTTTTCCTTCCTTGCTAAGATAATTTAGACTAAACTTCTATGTATCACAACCCATTCTAATTTTCTATGATTATTTAGTTTTCCCTCCCACAATATGTAGTTGGTTGCTATCATGCTGCTGCTACTGTCCTTTAATTTGCTGCCTCATTTCAATTCAATAATTTTAAGAATTATCTTTGACCATTTATTTGGTTAACACTATCTTAAGATGTTTAGTAGTTGGCATTCTTAGTTGGTTAATTTTAGTGACATACCTATTCATTTTCTTAGTTTAAGATTTGAGGCAATTGTTAGTATTCTACTCTAAATTAGTTGGTTGATGTTAGTGTGTTTTGGTAATTTGAATAAAATTGGTTTTAATATAAGTTTCTTTTAATTTATCTTCATAATTTTAAGTACTTTAAATATTTTTTTGAAGATGATAGCTTAGTTCGAAGCAAACGTAGTTTAAAACCGAAACCGAACCGTATTTTAATGGTTTGGTTCTATGCCTTTTGTGGGTTGGTTTGGTTCTCCAAATTCATAATCCGTAAGTGTTGGTTTGGTTCTTGATTTATTGTAAAACCGAACCAATCCGGACCATGATCACCCCTACCTAGACTCATCCGCCCCTCCCTTCGTCTTTTAGCGGAAATGTTGATCATGCATTATGTCTAATTTTCTAACAAATCATTATCCTGTAAAGATGGTAACTTATAATTTTGACCAACATGATAAGTAGTAACTTATTTTGACCAAGTTTTGGTAATGGATTGATTAACTTGGTCAAAGCGAAATAATTAAGTCTTACTTTTAAGTTTGAACTAGGATTAATCAGTCAAATTAAAGATTAAGATGGATGCGTATATACTAGTTCTTAACTTAACTTGTGCATGGCTTCACGCTATATTGGGAAACAATTTTGGAAAACTAATGAGTGAAAATAATGGGAAATAATATACAGTTAAAATATATGTGCATGATTTTAAGGGTAGTCCCCTGTTTGTCTTATCCGAATATTTAATACGGTTGTTTTTTTTTTCCCCCTTTTGTATTTTGTTGACCATTCACAGAGAATGCTAATTAGTACTCTAACCATTTTAATCATCCTACCTACTATCCATAATCCATGCATTATGTTTAGTGAAATGTTATTTTCAAACATAGCGGTGGTTAATTTGTTAAAGAGATATTATTGATCAGGGAGACTTTCGGGGTTATAAGGGGAGCGAGATAAATAAAAAAACGAGACTAATAAGGGGAGTAAAAACTTATTGGAAACTGTACTGAGGGTACGTCCGGGGGTGATTATGAGAACCCTATATGAACAAAGCCGATATATGTAAGTGCATTGAAGTGTAAAGGCAAATGCTAAAAACAGTCCACTGGACTATTGGTAAAGTTTAAAAAATATGTTGAGGTATGTGAATTGTGAAAGTGTTTTGAAAATAGTAAAAAAAGTAATAAAGTGTGTTTTTTTTCATTGCTTTCACTTATTTATTAACAATCCAGTAAGCTGCCAATAGATGGACCCTTCTGTAGAATTCTAAGAATACAACTGTAGAACAAAGTATATACATCCGTGTACGGAACGATCCAACGCATGTATGCATTAATTAAATAACTCCGGATACAAGTGTTCCCGGAAATGTATTTTAAAATTGTGTGCTTAACAGTGCTAGCTAGGGTTTTTTTTTTTTTTCCTGATCAAGTATTGTGTGCGGTTCTATTTTTGTCAAAATTCTGGTTGAGGATTGGGCACCTTACCAACCAAATCTTTGGATGCAGACGCCTTGACTTTTGAATATAAAAATGGCCTCAATAATAATTTGATTCGACATTTTCATAACTTCCAGAATAAATAAATCACTTCTCATATCTTCTGATTGAGAGAATCTATTCACGCCTCCGCGCAATTTCAGCTGTCCGTTTCGGTAATCAATGATTCGGATTTAAAAAAAACTCTTCCAACGAATAATTTTTTTAAAATCCGGACCGTCCAATACACTTTTGGACATGCACGATTGAGCCCTGTAAAGTATATTCACGGTTCTGCCGTAAGAATGTTTTCCTCCTTCTAATTATACATCAATCAAAGAAACAATTACCTATCGTTTGAAATTTACTCATTCTTTTTTTGTCAATATGCACTACAAACCTCCTTGATACGGCATTAAGCAGTATGTCAAATTTCTTAGTCAGTTCAATAAATAAAATAAAATAAAATGATTTCTACCTACCACACTGATCTTTCCAATTTTTGTTATTTTGTGGGTTATTTTGACTATTGAACCACCCGTCATTTATGAATATAGACTAATTCATATTATGGGTCTTGGTCGACATGACATCCACAAATTGGCAATATGGACTAACTATGCCCAGGTTTCGGATAACTCAAGTGTCTAGACTTGCTAATTACGTACGTCTTCCCTAATTCTGAAAGACCAATTTTATCGTCCACTTGCAGGGTCCCGATTAGCTGTACAGATTGGCCCCATAGGAATTGATAGCACCCGAGAGATTTCGAAGCTAAGATCTTAGCTAAGAGGGAGCAAACCCCAATGCATAAGGCTTTGACCATTAAGTTACTAACTTCTCTAGGTTAGAAATAACACAACTTCTTCAATTCATGTTTTGGACTAGACGGGATAGTCCAAATCTGCATCATACATGCATTGCTATAATCAATAGTTTAGATTTGCTCAAAGATTTCTGCAGCAATAGACGATCTAGATTTGGATTGTCCCGTAATTTGGACCGTAGAGGATCCAATTCCTTTCTTTTTCCCCTTACTTAGTCCCTTAAAAAATTTATGATCCAAAAATATTCTGCCGTTGATTGTTGAAGCCATTGGAATTTAAGCATTAAGCCACCATAAGGTGGATGAGCTTGAATTTCAACTTATTCCATGGATGGAAATTGTATTAATTACGCCAGGATGGTAGGTGCAAATCAGCCAAGACGAGTTGGGTTTCTTAGTAGTTGAGGTGAGGAGCTTTCATTGTGCGGATCCCGAATGACTTGATTTTTTCAATAGTATTAGCTTATCGATTTGAGTATGGAATTCTTAAAACGTGATTTGAAAATTTAACAAATTTTAAAAAATATGCTTAAACTTGATTCGCTCAGGCAACGAACCGCCAATGACAAACGGGTCAAGTTTGAGTAACTTGGTTCATTTGGTTGGGACATTTCTTGCTCATCATTTTTAGACTATAAAAAAAACAAACGTTGTTCATTTATTTTGCATTTGATTTCGCTTAACTCAACCTTTTTTCGTATTGTCTATTATGATATTCAAGGTACGTTGTTCTCCTTCACAAGAAAAGAAGACCCCAAATAGTACTACGCTGTGGTTGTTGGAAATGTGTAGTAAAAAATGTATTTCCAGAAAAAGTAAAATTACGTAAAGAAAACGAGAATTTACTTTCCTCTGTAAGAAAAATAAATTTCTTGTGTTAAACATTGGCAGGCCTATTTCTGCACCAGAATGTCAACAAACGGCAGGCCCACTGGATTTGCACTATTTTTGGGCCTCGGCCCATCTCCTACTATAAGTGATGATACGTCTTGTACAGGCGCAGCTACTCAGCCCACGCAAGTTGTGATTATAATGAGCTCTCTTCCTTATGTAACTCTGGAGTCTAGGCCTCACGCAACCAATAAGAGGTTGGTTCACCGGTAAGAACTCGAACCCGGTTGCATGAGGCTCGGGTTCAAATCCCCGTAAACATACTTTTAACATTATCGACACCGAATAGGCCTTTATTTACGGTCTCAATGTAGGTACGATGGAATTTCTCTAGTGTAGTGGCAGAAGTGACAGAGTACTACTATATTTACATTCTCATTTCGTGCACATAAAAAGAGTGCTCCGATCGTTTTTGGGACCCGAGACATGCGCAAACGGGATCTGTACGCAGCTGCTGTACCATTAAATTTTCTGTTAAATAAAGTAAATGCTGTACATTCTTAAAAAAAATGTCACCCAAATACTACTCCATGCTCCAATAATAATAGTAATTTTTTTTTTTTTTGGTTCTAATAAAATTTGCAACCCATGAGATGGGATGAGATGAGATTCAGTGATCGACTCACCACCGGCAGTAGCTACTGCTAGATTCCATCATTCAAACATTCCTCCGATCTCCCAAACCCTAATTTTATACCACCACCTAAATCAACAGATCAATATCTATACATACATACACTATAGATATACACACGCAACCCTAGTTCGGGATGGAAGAGTATCCGGAAGAGCTGCGAACGCCGCCGGTGGCGCTGGCGGCCGTGGTGGGGTGCCCGGAGCTACACACGGCGATCTCCACGCACCTCCACTCCGAGCAGCCGCCGATAAACACCCTAGCCCTACCGGACTTCTCGAAGGTCTCCGTCATCGCCAAGAGGACGAAGGAGGGCTCTGATTCGGGCCAATTCAGTGGCATTTTGAAAAGGGATTGGCTTCTGAAGCACCGCACCATGGTGCCGGCTGTCGTCGCCGCGCTTTTCGGATCGGATCATGTCAACGGGGACCCTGCCCAGTGGCTTCAGGTCTGCACCGATCTCGAGAACCTCAAGTACGGTTTCCTTTCCTCCTTTCGCTTTCTTTTCAGTGTATAGAATCTGTCAAGTGTTCATGTTTGGTACAATAGTGCACCCGCATTTTGCTTATGATTGAGTTCAATACAATTAAGTGCCTTTTTTAGAATATTTGTGTGATGTTGGTTATTTATTTGTGGGCAGAGCTGTAATTAAAGGAAGGAATATCAAACTGGTTCTGATTTTGGTTGTGCAGTCCACTTCTAAGGGTAAGTTGTCTTACTTATTTACAGTATGGATCCAATGAAGAGACTGCAACCCGCAAAATTTTGAAGAATTATCATAGTACAGAATAACCTCTGATATAAATCATATAATCTCGAAATTTAAGGGTTTTCACCCCAAATAAGTAGAAGTTCGCTATCTTAAAGTTAGAATCATGGATCCGTTCTTGATACAGATGAAATCAGTGAAGATCGAATGATTGCTCTGCGAAAGCGTGCTGAAGTAGATTCCAAGTACATTGTTCTCTTTGACCCGAACAATGCAATGGAGCTAAAGCAATCCCTCAGCAGGCATGGAGCTTTTCTATAATGTTCAAATTTTATTCTTCTCTTCTGCTATTTGCTACACATTTTTGTTAATCTATGGAAAATCTTTCGCAGGCTGGGGAACACATTCTCAGAATTAGCAAATACATATTATCGGGATGAAGGACGAAGGATCAAAGCACGTCTTGATAGGAAGAGCCTCGGTTCTGTAGAGTTGAGTATCCGCTATTGCTTTAAGGTTTGGACATCGACTTCTCTTGATTTATACCTAGGTGCATTGTTGCAGTTCTTTCTGTGACTATTTCATATTCACTTTTAAGCAATAAATGAAAGTATAGTTTCATTTCCATTGAGCTGACCAAAAAACTTGCACTTGGAAGTTTGCACTTATAGCAGCCGTACATGTCACATGAAAAATCCACCATGAAGGCCTTAATAGTGGTTTCTATCAGTATTTGGAGACTTGCAGTATAGATAATGTGAGGGTGGTCAGTGTTCTGACATGGTACAAAAGATGACCTTAACCAATGGATCCTACAAAAGATGACCTTTATTAAGCGATTGATTCATTGTATTTAGAATTATATTCCATGTTTGCATGCATGATATGGGTGCATTTCTTAAACATGGTGCATTCCCTATAAAGACCTCCACTGATACAAGCAATTATTTTTCTTGTTTACTCCTGGCTCAAATCGCGAGATGTTGGTGCCAATAGCATGATTGCCTTGAGTTCTATGCATCATTTTGTGCTCTGTGAGCTTGTATGCACTGTTCATTGGTTATCTAAACCGTATGAATTGCTAGGTTGCTGTATATGCAGAGTTTCGGAGAGACTGGGTTGAAGCTTTGAGGATGTATGAGGATGCATATAAGACATTGCGTGAGGTATTTGTTTCATATTAGCTATAGCTCGTCTTATAAGTAGTCTTGTTAGTTTGAGTCTTACCTTCTGTTGGCATCGACTCTACACATTTGCTTTTCTTGTGGAGATTCCTGTGTTGGATTTTATTTCATTCATGTTCCTCTATCCAATGCTATGAAGCACCGACACTCATAGAGGCCAGCGTGTCCCAGTGTCCGACACGGGGGACACGGCCAAATACGTATGGGACACGTCACTTGGTGTGTCCAATAAATTTAATTAGTTTTTTTAGGGGGACATGGGAGGGGCACTTATAGGCACACGCCAAGGGTTAAA
>JAOTQK010000023.1:2512740-2555190 GCA_025642025.1 Rhododendron ferrugineum
GTGAATGTGTATTAGTTCAAATATTTTGGGTTAAAAGTATTATATGACATATATATGATAATTGTTTATATATATTTGACCTTCATGCTTATACAGCTAACTATATTTCCACTGGTATAAAATTAATATTATTTTTTCTTTCATGTCCCCTGCCGTGTCTGTGTCCCCATTTTTTAAGAAATCCCGTGTCTATATCCGTGTCCGTATCCATGCTACATAATCCAATGAATAAATAGTAGTAATAATAAAGCTGATACTTTCCGTTCAAGTCATCACAAGTATTTTAACATGGATAGCCTCATCCTCAGTCTTGATGGGATGATCATATTTGGCGCATGAACCTTTTGTGCAGTAACATATAGAAGAGCATATAGTGGTTTCTTCTGCGTATCTTCGGGCTTTGGAATTGATACTGGAAAGGTTCATGCATGAACTGAAACTACTGTCTCTACTTTTTGGCTCAGGGAATAAGCTGTATACAGTTTCAAGTTTCCTAAGTTTATAAACTCCAAAATATAGCAAAATTGCCTAAAGCTGCATCAGAAAATTTATTATCAACATGAGCCAACTGTTGCATTGTCATGGTTGCTGTTAGTTTATATATGCATTGAAGCTCTATTATTGTAACCCATATACAGATGATTGCGACATCAACAAGATTACCCCCAGTTCAGCGATTAGTTGAGATTAAAACTGTTGCAGAGCAATTACACTTCAAGATATCAACCTTGCTCCTGCATGGTGGGAAGGTTGTAGAAGCAATCACATGGTTCCACCAACACAACGCTTCTTACAAGAGGCTCGTGGGAGAGCCTGACGTTAATTTTCTTCATTGGGAATGGTTGAGCAGGCAATTTTTAGTTTTTGGCGAGTTACTAGAGACAAGCTCTGCTTCCATCCAAAGCACGTCCTCTCCAGTTTTAGGTGCTACAGATAGAGTGAGTGAATGGGAGTTGTCTTCAGCTTATTATTATCAGGTACATGGCTTACATGCTGAACCTTCCAATTTACAGTCATCTTTTTCTCAAACAAGACTTAGGCTTATGATATCCTTTCCCGTGTCTTAGACATGCCATCATTACGCGAACTTTACTCATCACTGTAGGACTTCGATGCATGTCAGCAACCGTGGACACCTGTTTGGAATTATGGAGTGACCTACAAAGGTCACTGCACAACAATTACTTTAGGGCAGTGGTAATTAGTATCATCACCTGGCTCAACTGCTTAGACTACAATTGGACACTCTTTTGTGAGCTTAGGCTTATGATATCCTTTCCCGTGTCTTAGACATGCCATCATTACGTGTACTTTACTCATCACTGTAGGACTTCGATGCATGTCAGCAACCATGGACACCTGTTTGGAATTATGGAGTGACCTACAAAGGTCACTGCACAACAATTACTTTAGGGCAGTGGTAATTAGTATCATCACCTGGCTCAACTGCTTAGACTACAATTGGACACTCTTTTGTGAGCTCAGGACGAAAGCAGGGGCAAATGGTTAGGATGATTTCGTAGTTAGAATCCTTCTGCAGCAGCTTCACTGATTAACTCAATAGTGGGGTCCCCCATGAACTTGTGGCACAACCCTCCCTCTTGCAGAAGGGGTGCATAGCCTTGATTGATTATGTAGAGTTGAGAAGGTTTCATATTTCCTATGTATAATATTCTTATCATTTCATCTTGCAACAGTTAGCGGCTCAGTACTTGAAGGAGAAAAGATCTTGCTTGGAACTTACTCTGTCGATGTCAGAAACTGCTACTGATATTGACAGTAACGCTGAATCTGTCGCGCCTTCAGTTTACGTGGGCCAATTTGCTCGTTTACTTGAGCAAGGGGATACATATGTTATGCAACCGTAAGCCTTGTTGTTATCCGTGGTGATGTCCTCTGATTTGTATCATATCTACTCTAAAATGCTGATATTTCCCTATTGGCCATGCAGTCTTTCTGATGAAGAATATGTCCGTTATGCTTTAGCTGAAGGAAAGAGATTCCAGGATTCCTTCGAAATTATGGCACTGCTAAAAAGGTCTTTTGAATCATACACTAATTTCAATGCCCAGAGGATGGCCTCTTATTGTGGGTTCGAGATGGCCAGGGAATACTTTACTGTGAATGATCACCCTAATGCAAAAGAGATTTTTTATAGTATTGCAAGTCTTTATAGAAAAGAGGGTTGGGTCACTTTATTATGGGAGGTCTTGGGTTATCTACGAGAGTGTTCAAGGATTCTTGGTAAGATGAAGGATTTTGTGGAGTACTCCCTTGAAATGGCTGCATTGCCAGTATCATCTATTGCCGGCGTCCAATCCTTAGGTTTCAAGGAATGTGGGCCCGCTGGCCCTGCAAGTCTCTCACAGAGAGAAATCATACACACTGAAGTGTTTGAGCTTGTCCGAGGAGAAACTGGTCTGGCGTCAAATGAAGGAAACAATAGTTTCAAAGTAACTGGTGATCAACCCCTTCGTCTTGAGATTGATCTTGTTAGTCCCCTCAGAGTGGTACTTCTTGCATCGGCTGCTTTTCACGAACAGATAGTCAAGCCTGGGGCACCCATTTCGATTACACTGTCCCTTCTGTCACAGTTGCCGCATACTGTAGAGATCGATCAGTTGGATATCCAGTTCAATCAACCTGTGTGTAATTTTACTATTGTGAATGGCCAGAGACCTAAGTCGGATGAAATCTCTGATGGTCAGACGGACCAAAGGGTTGAGACTGCTCCCGTTCTGGCGCTTTTGACAAATAAATGGCTACGGCTAACGTATGACATCAAATCTGGTAAGCAAGTTATTCTTTTCATGATTGCTATTGGGTGGGGTTTTATTTCTTTCTGTTTTCAATAATCATGTAGTACATTTCCTGCATTATGTCACTAATTGGTCCTCTAGGACGGGTTGAGTTTTGAACAAAAAAAGCACGGGCACAGTCTTGTTGACTTTTGGTGGTTAACAACTTCCTTGTATACCCACCTTTATTGATTACATGCTTATGTCCTTGCTGCTTGGTCTCCATCTAATGAACTCGTGAACCACTGGACTTTCCTGTGCTTATGCATAACAACTTGTCTGTTGCAGAACAAAGTGGAAAGCTTGAATGCATTTCTGTTGTTGCAAGATTGGGACCTTACTTCACTATCTGTTGCATGGCCGAAAGCCCTGCCTCATTGAACGACTTACCACTTTGGAAATTTGAAGACCGTATGGAAACTTTTCCAATCAAAGATCCTGGTCTTGCATTCTCTGCTCAGAAGGCCACTCAGGTCGAAGAACCGGACCCGCAAGTGGATGTTAAACTAGGCGCTTTGGGGCCTGCATTATTAGGTGAAAATTTTGTTGTACCTGTCACCATTTCAGCTATGGCCCACGCCGTTTACTCCGGAGAACTGAAGATTAACTTAGTAGATACAAGAGGTGGTGGCTTGCTCAGCCCAAGGGAAGTAGACCCGACTTCTGCAGACAGTCTTCATGTTGAACTCCGTGGCATATCTGGACTTCAATGTGAAGACGAATCTCAATTTGGTATTGAAAAAATCCGGAAAATTCAGCATTCTTTCGGTTTGATTTCTATTCCGTTTCTGAAAGAGGGAGACTCATGGTCTTGTAATCTAGAAATCAGATGGCATCGCCCTAAACCGATCATGCTTTATGTTTCTCTAGGATACTCTCCGCATAGCGATGACCTAGGCACCCAAAAAGTTCATGTCCACAGAAGCTTGGAGATAGAAGGAAAGACCGCTGTTGTGTTTAGCCATCACTATATGTTGCCTTTCAGGCGGGACCCATTATTGCTTTCAAAGCTCAAGATGGGTCCCGATTCTGATCAAATGCCATCACTTCCTGCAAATGAAACTAATGTACTTATTGTTACTACAAAGAACAATGCAGAAGTGCCGTTGCGGTTACTCTCTATGGTTATTGAGGTAGAAGATGATAGTGATAGCGGGAACTCTGCCACAGTGCGGCAGTCGGACCCTTTGGAAACTTCACTCCTTGTGCCGGGAGAAGGGTTCAAGAAGGTTTTCCCAGTTACTCCTGAGGTAAATGCTCCCATGCTTAAGATGGGGACAGTTTGCTTAAGATGGAGAAGAGATGGTGGTTCTACTTCAACTGAATCTGAAGTTGTGACCAAATATAGACTTGGTGATATTAAAGTGGAGTTGCCGCCGTTGGTTGTGAATTTGGAGTGTCCACCTCACGCCATCCTTGGCAAACCCTTCACGTATTTTGTTAGGATTCAGAATGGGACACACTTGCTTCAGGAGATCAAGTTCTTGTTGGCAGATTCACAGAGTTTTGTGTTATCTGGGTCCCACAATGATAGGGTTTTCATTTTGCCGAGGTCTGAGCATATTCTCAGTTACAAGCTTGTTCCATTGGCCTCAGGTTCTCAACTTCTTCCCAGAGTTTCCGTGACCTCTGTGAGATATTCGGCTGGGTTTCAACCCTCTGTTGCTGCATCCTCCATTTTCGTGTTCCCCTCCGAGCCTCATTTTGAGATGACAGATGTGGGAGTGAGGCCAGAATCTATTACAGCCAAGTAGATACTATTGTAGACCCGGAAACTCTGCATAAATTGGGTGTTAAGGAGAAACAGTAGTCGGATTGCTCGATGTATCCTTCTTGTGAGTGCATGACTCTGGTCGATTGCTTGATGGCTGGATTTACTGTTTGTCAGGGAGCAAGAGTTTTGGCACTCTGTATTTTTTATAGTGAATTTTTGGGATGTGAAGAATTTTGGGCTGGCTTCTCAAGCACATACGTATACGTTGCCCCATCTGGGGAAGCATCTGTCCAATGCCTTTTTTCTAGCAGAGTTGTTTGCTTTGTTAGAATTGTGATTCTTTATGGAAATTGTAATAAGAAATGTTAAAGAGGTTTGAGCAGGGGAGACGAGATTGTAAACATGGGCCGCTAGCTCTCGTAATCTGCGTTGTTTGCTTAAAAAATCCTTATTGTCATACGTCACAGCAATCAGCTTTTGCACAAATTGCGGGAATATCGATAGCTTTGAACACCCTTAATCACCACCATTCATGCATGCACTTTACATGATTAAGCTTTATTTGATCATGGGATGGTTAAGGGTGTTGGAGCATTATGCGACTATGCCCCAGACCGTTGAATAGTTAGTCATGTAGCATGCATTTGCCGTTGGCGGCTTTACCTCTTGGTTTCCACCCCCTATCCAAATCTGATATCCTTATTGTTTTCTGGTAGGTAGAAGGTAAGACTAGCGGATTAATGGAGCTACTAGGAATGTTGATGCTCGAACTTAATGCCCACGATCTCTTGGATTGCCAGTCACTAGTTTACCAAACAAGACAGCTCATATGATCCAACTCAAACCACAGGAGGAGTTATGACCTACATTTTAACTCCACTCTTAGGCATGCTCAATGCATCAGGGTAAGAGGAGCTGCCCAACTGCATAGTTACAAGATGACTTGATGTTCAGTATCGGAATTTTATAAATAGTTTCTCCACATATTCCCTGTAACGCTATAGATACATGTAAAGAACAAGCTACGAGATATTTACAGCAATTTCAGGTTCTTGATTTCAGAGCAAAGATGAGTTTAAATCCATCGCACCGCAAGTATCAGCCACTAAAGAATTGAAGGAATCTCAAGATTCTCCAGGAAGATGATAATACATAAAAATAAAAGCTCGAACAAGTGAGCACTGCTGATTTTTACTGTAAATCAGCAAAAAAATTGGTAGAAGTGTTGAGGCCTTGCCCGCCTTTTCTCTTGGTCCCTGCAGAGCCAAAACAAGAACGTAACGACCAATTACTGCAAAATATACCAAAACAGATGGATACATATGTACATCAATAGAGACGTACAGCTATGTGTGACTTGTATACGGACACAACCATAAAAAGACACAAATATGAAAACATTAGTTCACTTATACTGTATGTAAACGATAGGTGATCCATAAAAGTTAAAAGTCTTGGTAAACACGTGCATATCAATAGAGACATACAGCTTATGTGTGACTTGCATATAACTGCGAAAAAAGGACAACCATAAAAAGACATAAATATGAAAATATTAGTTGGCTTATACTATATGTACACGATAGGCGATCCATAAAAGTTAAAAGTCTTGGTAAACATGTGCATGTATGCAAGAAACATACATGTCAAGATATAGAATCTCCAGCATAGTACCAGTCACTACCAGCAACTTTAGTCATAATTGTATCCACAAATCGATAGATGCCTTCAGTGGTTTTGCAAGGACAAAAATCATTCATCGGTTTATGCTATATCAACTCCCATTAATATATTCTTAAGAAGTACATAACATAAGTGAACAATCGTGTAAAATGCAGAAATTGGATTACTAATACATTTAGGATAACAATTTAAGCGCCATGTATCCTCAATGAAACTAGCCATGAGTGGATCTCAATCTTAGTTCTTCCAATGAGGTAACCAGCAAATGGGAATTTTAACAGGATGGAGAGAAGCAAACAACAGGCAACCCGTGCCAAGTATCAGGTGTAGACCATTGCTTGAACTAATGCATAAATGATGGCTTACATTTACATTTCCAGTTCTAGTCACGCCACACATACGGCACTTTAAGTGGAAAACTATGACTGCAGAAATGAACAATAAAGAATGCAGATTCCATTAAAGAGATCTATTTGGTTAAAAATTAAGATCGTTACATAGACAATGTGATTTATGCAGCTCTGTTTCCCTGCAATTTAAGCCAAAACTGCCCAATGGATTGGGAACTCTTGTTGATAGTCCAAAACTTGTCTACTCGCACATAACTTCAAGCTCGGGAAGACAACATCCCCACCCAAGATCTCCTCTATTATGTGATAGATAGTATCTTTCAATTGCTAGGATCTAGTACTACTATTGCGAAGTGCATTTCATGAGAAAGGCTTCTGGTTTAAACTTTAAAGACACATTATTCTGAATTACCATAAGATTACTTTCCCTAATTTTTAGAAGAATTGTCAGATAAGTTTGAAACTCTAAAAATACCTTTGGAAGATTTTGGAAGACTATCATCCATATCCATCTCGTTTGCCCCATCACTATCACTGTCTACAACAGCTCCATGACTATTTAGAGTATTGGCAGAACGTCGCAGTAAATCATCCATATCCCAGAGCTATAGGGAAAACAATGTAGATTGTAAAATTTCTGATTAAAATAAAAAAAATCCACATAAGAGGGACAGAGATCCACATGCCTTCAATTTGTTATCATGCGATATGCTGCCCAGATACTTTTTATCATGAGAAAATGCTGCAGGGCCAAACAAATAAAAAGATTAAGAAATGCTCCAACTCTCTTTTTTTTTTTTTTTACCAGAAAGAAATAATCTAACTTGAGCAGGGACAGAACCAAGTTACAGTGAAAAGCTTAAAAGAACATCTTCCAATTGCTTAGCATATTATAGGGTATAACCATGCAGATAGACACCAGTCATTGTAACCATGTGGTGAAAAAATTAACCATGGTGGATGATGGTATGATACATCATACAATATCTGGACAGGCGCTCCCCAAATATAATAACTTTTCTGCAAGTCCCAGCAACATCTGAAGGTGGTAAAGGTCCAAATACTAACAAAGGTATTTCAATTTCTTGCTTGAAAAGAAGCAAACCCATACCAAGACGTTCAACGGGATATTTTTCTGAATGTTGCGCAATGGGCTGTATTATTCTGTTTGGTAATATGCCTACCAGGCTAAAAGCACAAAACAAGAGGATATTAGAACTACCAAAATGCTGTCATAGATTTAATGAAAAACGAATCATATCTTCCAGAGAGTTTTCTCACCTGATGAGTCCATTTCCAGATCCAGCAATAACTCTTTCTTCATCAAGCTAAGACGAGAAGAACAGTCATTATTTTAAAGTACAGAGTACATCACAAATCTGATTTGAAACCCAATCAGCTCAAGAGTCAAGAAAATAGTGATTGAGACACTCACCTTTAACAATGCGTCAACAGGGTTTCCAGATAGATCGACAAAGCGATCACTGAAAAACAAGAATGACCATCCGACGGAAAGAACATGAGAAGTTCAAATAATGAAAACATAAAATTAGCAGAAATTCAGAATCTCCAGTTAAAAGGAACAAGACCCTCATCTACACCCATTTTTGCAGAACTTACAAAATATATAGACTAAAATGAATCACCTGCAGTCCTTGAAAAATCCCCAAGAATACAATAGTAGCGGTCCATTTTGTGAACCACATATGACTTTTCGGCCATTCTGATTACAACAAATTACTAGTCAGCACAGTAATAGCAAATATATAAACCAACACAACGGTTTTACGAAAATGCTCTCTTCTCTTATGTTTGATTAAATTATTTCAGAAAGCTTAGTGCTCTATCTTTTCCTCTAGGACTTACATAAGCATGAGATTAAATAGGATGACTAGAAGGGGAAAGAAGTAAATAAACCAAGGCAATTGTCCTCCAATAATAAAAGATAAATCAGGTCCAATTTCACCAAACAAAATGCAGTTTATGTTTGTTGCAGCTTTTATGTCACATTACAAATCCTTTGGAAAAGAAAACGTGTATCCTTTTAGTGACCTTGTGAATCTATTAACTTGTTGAGAACACAATTATGTCATTTACCCAAAAAAGGCATTTTTTTGTCAGGAGTCAGGACCACGTTCAGTAAGGGAGTAGAAGACCAACAAGAATTTATGATACCAAACTTGGCAGGTTTAGCGCAAGGAGAAAAAAAATTATAATGGCACACCAACTTGATACCAGACGTGATGTCTGGAAGCATGTTAGATGTGTAAGTACATGTTCATAGAGAACATGTCTGCATAATTGTGTGCAATACATGTTGCCAAAGAAATAAGTTTGCATAAACAAGAAAGCAGTAAGGCAGTGCAGGCCTGGGGGAAGAGAAAGACTACTTTTTATACGAAAAAGTTGACGTATTACCTTCATGATTACCACAGAAAGCAGCTCCTCTTCAGAAAATTCAGATCGTGTTTGAAGCTGTGATTAGCATACAGAAAGATGGATCCAATGAATGAAGCAAACATTGATAGCCAAAAGAGTCTATAAGCACGATATTCTTGAATCAAACAAATCAGTCAGAAATTCAACAAAACTACCTTGCTGCTCCGAAGATTGCAAACAGAGAGAGTCCCGTCTCCACTGAGTAAGTAGAAGAAAATAAGGCAAAAAAATGTCAAATAAAATCAAACGTAAATATCATGAAGTCAGTCATTCAACATGATTTGAAGAGTGGAAAATGCAGCATTGAGGCAAAAGAATCACCTACTAGTACCCATAAGGAAGATCAAAAAGGATAGATTGGCTATAGTGCACACTCACACACACACACACACACACACACACACACAAGAAAGAAATCCTTGCCGCAGCTAAAGTTGTAAGAATTTACATTCCTCAACTGAACTTCAAATCCGACTAAAAAACGCATAGAAACATCCCTTATTAGTTCTATTAAAACTTTCACAAGCAGCTATATAGAGTTGCAATCACGTCACGTGGCCATTCTTTAGTCCTAACTTTTATCTAGTGACATTTGCTACAGATTCTGCTTGTATGGGGTTGTAGAAGCCTAATAAAACTTATAAAGTCAAGATAATTGACGGGAATTTACAAAATTCATTTGAAACTCGTGGATTTGACTTTTTATACTCAGGGATTTGACACTATTTGTTTTTAAATACGCAGTATAGAGTCTAGAGTGGGGTTCATTCGCCTAGCCCAATGGATTAGGTGACTTTATTTGCAGCTCCAGATCCTTCCAATCACACATGAATTGTCGAAAATAACAAGTGCACGCACTCATAAGTCATAACCATGTAATTCGCAAATAATATACCCTTATCCTAAGTCAAGGACGGTAAGTTATAAGAGCTTGGTCTTGGTGCAAGGCACCTCTTACCCATATACAATTACTGAAGCACACGGATGGAAAAACCAGAAAAACCAGCACTGAACATGCATACTACTTGTTATAAAAAAAAATATAGGATTTAAGACAGGGAGCCGAGTACCTTGTAGCTAATAGTCTCATGGAATCAGATGCAAAAGTCATATCCGAAATGTATTCTTCATGAGCGTGAAAAGAGCTGCAGCAAGTCCGCTGTCTTGTATCCCAAACCTGCACTAGAGTCAAACTGATGAAATACAACAGTAACTCAATAAGCAAACAAATTCTACGAATAAAAGCTTCTCCTGTCCCCTATAGGGTCCCTACTGTAGGAAGGGGAACTTATATGCAGTCCGGACAAAGATATCCCTCAGGCTGGTTTCAAAACTCCATCATGAGAGAACTTTGATTTTGCTGGGAGAATAGGAACATAATTATTTTTTTAATACAGTATGCAGTTTGGGAGCAAGTAAACAAAAACTACTGATGTTTCCACTTAAACAAGGCTTCATGTATGCCAATTATTTTTTATTTCATTGTGCATGTTCTCAATATTTGTTCGACATAAAAGCTATGAGTATCATCCTTCCCCAGAATACGAACATGAGGGCTCATGGAAGCCACCTCACTTGCCTATTGATCAAAAGTCAAAATGCATGTAGCCAATAGAAATGGAGGTGTGTATATTTTATTTTGAAAGTACATTCCTAATCTTCCAATGATATTTCAAGGAATGGACATCCAATCCCAACCTTCAATGAGTATATTCTTTAACGAAGGGCAAGAAAATGAGACAATCATAGCAGAAGAATAAAAAGTCCAATTTAGCTTTCAGCTTAGTCTTTTGCTCCTTTGGAAATCTTCAACATGAACAAGTAATAATAATCAAGGAAACATGCAAAAGTAGCCAAAATTGAAGAAAGATTACCTTAACACACCCTTCGTCATCACCAGATGCAATAGTTGACTCGGTCAAGTTGATTATCCTATTGACAGCATCCCTGCATACCCACACCATAACTTGTCAAGTTGATAGAGTTACCAAGATATAAGATAACTAGGCATCAAACAACTGTGACAGCTATCATGCTTGACGATCCAGAAAATTATACAAAATTCTACATAAGCTAGCCTTAAAATTCCCACCCGTGAGAGTTTTCAAGCCGAGCAATTGTGGACCCTGTTTCGACATCTGTGGCAAGAATGGAGCAATCCGGAGACCCCGTGACAATTGCTGAGCATTCAAAATAGACAGAGGGTAATTCAGTGACTATTTTATACATAAAACCTCATGTCCCAATCAAATCCAAAAAAACAATTAGCAACACACAGCTTAATGCATTACCTTGACCATCGTTGATGAATCTTGTGGCTCTACAGGATTCGCTGTGGGCATTAACTTCCAACAGCCTAAACCAATCACAATTCAACATGAGCACATAATTTCCACAACTACCTTCCCTTTGGCGTAGGAGGTGTAAAGAGAGAAGAAAAAGGAAGGGTACTAGTCAGGTCTCTTACATGTATGAAAACTGAGAAGAGAAATAAACAATTGTGTTCTCTTCCCATGTCTGAATGAGTAGAAAAAAAAAAAGAGTTTTTCCTCATTTTCATTTCAATGGCCAATCTCACCTTTTTGAAAGGGGGAAACAAAAAAAAAAAAACCAATCTATTTATTTTCTTCCCTGTTTTCACTTAACTTCACCATTCTTGATGACAAAAAAAAAAAAACTCTTTATAGTAGAGAGATCTCTTTCTCACCGTTGCATACTTAATTCATGATCCAAACAAAGGGAAAATGCTTCAATACACCCCTCAATTGGCTGTGTATGGTACGCAGTCCTTCATTCTTGACATTTTGGATAAAAATTCCTAACCTCAAACTCGAATTCATAACTTTTTGTATAAAAAACTCATAACACTAATCCAAAAAATAATGAGTTAAAGGGGTGCATGCCGTACACACCCGAAAAGGGCATGTATTGTAGTGTTTCCCTACGTACTATAAAACTCTCTTTCTCACCATTTGATACTCTGTACATATCTGAACTAAACCAAACACGCAGAAATATACACCCAAAAAAAAAAAGAAGGGAAATTAGTGCATACTTCTCGAGTGGTGAATCGGCGGCGTATCGGTATCTGAAAAAGCACGAGATCAAATCGATTAGGTACAATTCGATTCACATGAATGAGGAAAAATTCTAGAAGGCTTACAGAAGGAGGTCGCCAGTGATGAGTCCAGCAGCGACGATCGGGTTCGACGGGTGGAAATCGATGTCGAATGGTTGCTTTCTGTCTCCGAAATCGATTTCCATTGGACACTCCATTGATTGTTCGCGTGTTTTCGAATTCGCAAATCTCTGATGAATTTATGTGTATATGCTTTGTTGATGAGAGAGAGAGAGAGAGAGGAAGTGAGAGGGATTAGCAAAACCTCATAAACCCTAGAGTTAGGTTTTACAGGGAGTGGCGGAACGGTTTGGCGCGGTTTGACCGGCTCGAGCAGTTTGGCGCGGTTGACCGGCTCGAGGAAATAGAGGAAAAAATGTCAAAATATATTGGATTTTTAGATTTGTTTTTCCTTTTAAAAAAAAAACAAAAAAATCAGTCCTAGTAGTGTACACCTGCTCATTGGATAACTGAAAAAGATTATGAATTTTGAGTCTTTTATAATTTTTTAGGATCGAAACGCATTATCTTTTCGATTAATGTTGATTGGGTTTTCAAGCAATATGATTTCAAAATACATATATGGACAAAAATATACTTGCAAATAGGCCTGTCAATAGGCTGGATTCGATCCGGATCCGATAAGACTCAAATCTGATAGTAGTAATTCGGATCCGATCCGAAAACCTTTTTTACTTCAAAAAAAAAAATTCAAAAAAAATTTAAAATAAAAATACAACTTCTTAAACATTTTTTTTCAAAATAAAAAATTAACAGGTTTTTTAAAAAAATTTAAAAAATAAAATTTCGGATCGAATTGATATCCGTTATCAATTCGATCCAATCCGAATTTCAATTACCGGATTTGGATTATCGGATCTACGTAATCAGATTTTTCGAATCGAATCTGGTCAATTGACAGACCTATTTGCAAACTAGATCAATTTTGCCTTTAGATATAAAACATATTTTAAGCACTTATTGTATCTAATATAATATGCATATCCAAAACGGTTAAGGTTCTCGACGATTGGAAAAACAATTTCAATTATTAAATGAGATATAAAACGATAAACAAATCAATAGGTATCAAAATTGCAAACTTCTAAAAGTAAATTATTCTTAAAGCATATGTATCCTCTCATTCCCCTAGTTGAAAACCTTGTACTTTTTATAACTCCTAAAAAATATTCATCATAACAAAAATTATGTTTTTTTTTAACGGCATATAACAAAAATTACATCGATTGGATATCAATTTGATACAATTTTGTAACATATAGATCTTTGCCATAAATGAGTTTTAATTCAGTATTACAGGTTCCGATTAGTATTTGCAATTTTTTTTATCTTAATTGAATTATATTGCAAATTGTATTGATTAATATTTGAACAGGATAAATTTTAATATGATTGATGTTTTAGACACAATTTTATAAAATACTAACCGATATTGATCATTATGGTAGTAGGTCCACAAAAGACCCGTACATAGCCTAATAGACTGTCTAGTGAGAACCAGGTAGGATCCAACCAGTCTTTATAACCAAAGGGTAAAGACCCGTTCTGCTCTCTTTTTAATTTTTTTTTTTTAAAAAAAAAGTAATTTTAAACTCAAATATAATGAAAATAAAAAATAATTTTTTGATTTTTTACACCGTTTAAAATATCTCAATGAGATTTATCAAACAAGATTCATATTGGTAGAAAAATTATTACGTAAATATATGATTTTTTAGTTTGAAATTACCTTCATTTTCTAAAAGTTATTTTTTTAAGAAACTGAAACACCGAACGGTTACCTCTTGGTACTTCCACAAAAAAGGCAAGTATTCGAGTCTCGGTAGAGGCATCTGGGGTTCAGAATTATGAACAGCTTCTGGACTACCAAAAAGCTTTTTTTTTTTTATTCAAAAAAAAAATAATTTCAATTGTAATTTTTTACCTTTTTGATTCATCTCATTATGACGAATTAGTAATTCACAAAAAATTAATTAATGCGAAAAAAATTTAAATTAAAAAAAGTCATTTGGCTAAGTCAAGATGTATACAATATTTTAAATAAAATAAAAAACTGTGCTTTCTCTCGGAAGCCATAATTTACTTTTTTCCCCTTTTTATATCTTCTCCTCTACGGTATTAATTAAACCACTCATTTCCTTTTCAATTTTTTTATATATATCAGTAAAATCAAGTACCAAAAACTTCCATTATTTTCTGCTCATTTTTTCCTACGCGACCATTGAAATTTTCGAAACTCAATTAAATTGTTTTTCCAAGGCTTTTTAGCCGGATCTCGGCTTACTTTTCGATTAAAAAGTTAAAAAAATCCTTGTTTCTTTTTTTTCGATTTTCGTATTTGATTTTTTCTACCGTAAATCAATTAGGGTTCGTCCCCTCCTGTTCTTTCCTCTTCCCCTCGATCTGGTAATCTGTTTTCAGTTTTTAACTTTTCCAAAATTTCGCTTTCTGTTTAGGGTTCCCTGGTTTTTTTTTTTTTGGGTTTGTAAAAGTCTCGTCTTTTAGGGTTGGTACAAGTCTGTTTTTTTTTTTTTTTTTTTTTTAGGGTTTTCACAAATTTTCGAAGCTCACATTGAAAATATCACTGAAAATCTGAGCAAAGTGATCCCAGTTTTTCGTAACAAGAAACTGATTTCCAGTATCTTTTCCAGGCTTTTAAGCAGGATCTCGCGTTACTTATTTTTTGTGTCTTTTTTTAGTTTTTAGTGTTAATTTTTTCTCTGCAAATTAGGTTTCCTGTCCATCTGTTCTTCCTTCTTCTCTTTGATCAGGTTTCAGTTACTAATCCTACTAAAGTTTCAATTTTTTTAAGAATTCCGTATTTGAATTTTGTTTCCTGTCTAGGGTTTATGGTTTGAAAAAATCGACTATGGAAACGTACGGTACAGTTACTGGTAGCGACGGCGGTGGTATTACTGGTGTTGTACATAACAACAACATGAACTTATCTTTCACCACCGCCGATGGCGCGGCGGTGTACAAGCCCGTGATTCCGCCGTCCTCTGCTCCGGCGACGCCTACACAGGCCTACCAAGCCGGTGGCAGCGGCAACGGCTCTGCCGTGGCGGCGAGCATCACGGCCGCCACCACGGCGGGAGAACAGACCAAGCGGAAACGAGGGAGGCCTAGGAAGTACCCTGTTGATGGTACCGTGACTACTCCACGCTTGGCACCGCCTGCACAGCCACGGGCAGAGGCAGCGTTGTTGTCTCCTGCTCCGTTGGCGGCCGTTGCTCCTACGTCGGGTCCCGGGAAGAAGGCAAGGGGCAGGCCGCGTGGTTCTGGGAATAAAATTAAACAGCATGGGAATAGACAGCATGTTGCTCCTCTGGTTAGCCAGGGTAGGCATCTAATTATACTAGCATGTCTCATTTATGCATATACAGAAAGTCTTGAAACACAAGTTGTACAATATGCTAACGTGGCACTGTTTCACTGGTCATTCGGTAGATTGATGATTGTCAATTCGTAAAGAAGCAATGCCACGTTGACATGTTGCGCATGTTGTTGTAGGGTGGCTCACTTGTATATGCAGCTATGTACACATTTTTCCATGTTCCTGACTCAATATCTTTTAACTACTTAGAAATTTGATAGTTGGATCTTGTGGGAGAGTTTATCATTATTGTGTAGGATTTCCATACGAGTATGTGTTGGGGTCGTGGTTTATGGGTGTTTTCCTTTTATGGTATCATGGTATGCGTTCAAAGTTGGGAAAAGATTGCAGGATCTCAAAGTTTTCTTGTTAACTCTATTTTGGTTTATTTTGATTCAGCCTTGTGTGTGCTATATGTTTTTATGTCCCTTTCATTGATTTGTGTTACTGGGAGAAGAAAAAAGAGAGTAAAGATAACAGTTGTAAAAATGGAATCATTTTCAAATTGCTGCCTTTTTGTTACATGCATCAGATAAGATTTCTCATTGCAACTGTAGTTTGATTCTTGGTCTTCTCTTGTTGATACCCTTTTTCAGTTGTCTTGACCTTTTTCGTTGAGAAGGAAAATAGGAACTCTTGACTCAAATTTAAGGTGTTCATTTTTATTTGTTATCAGATAATTGCTGTAAACTTTAGGTAAAATTCTACGAGCTAATTTCATGTGCTCATGCACAAACCTAGGAGTCTCTTGAATCGATACTACAAATCGAACATTGGTGCTTTAGTTGCAGCTGGGTTGCCACTAATGTTATATTAAAGATCTAGTGGGAATATTGTTTTGCAGGTGCAGGGTGGTCACCAGGGGTTGGGTTTACGCCACATGTCATCACAATTGCAGCTGGAGAGGTGGTCGTCAATTTCTCAGTTTTCCTCTGCTGTTTTTTGTGCCTATTTTACCTAGTTCATTTTAGAAGTTTGTTTCAATAGGTTAAGGAAATACTATGTTGATAATCATGCAACTGGATGAAAGACTAGTTTTTTTCTGCTTCATGAGGTTATTGTTGTGTATCTCTCTATGTATCAGCTGTCAATTTCAATACCTTCTACAACAGGGAAAAAAATGGTACACGGCGTGCACTACAAATAAACTCATAGAGTTTGTATACAAAACATTTTGTAGTTCATGTTAGTAAGTAGTAACTTGGATAGGTCCTCTAATTCTCAATCCATGATTACACCATCGCAGTTGGTAATTGGCGTGAGACTTGTTAGGACTTAGCAGTCAGTTACTTAGAACCTTTGGTGTCATTGTTACAAATCTTTTCCACTGTCGAGATGCCAAAGTTTGCATCGTATGTGCCCAATGTCGTTTCAGCTCAAATTTTTTAGATAGGACAAGATGTCATAGATTAGTTGATTAACTGAAGGCCAAATATTGTGATTACATAGTGAAATCAGGTAGAACACATCCTTTTGGTTCTGGAGTGGGGCTTAGTTGGTGAATTTTATTTGAAATCATTGTGGTTTAACTGGTGTTCAAGTGACAAAGTCTGACATTGCCTTCACTTAAAATCATACTTATCAATTATACCTCGATTAAAACCTTTTCCTCTTAGCATTGGGTTTGTTTGCTTCAACAATATTGTCTCAATGAATTTATTTTCCTATACTACTAATTTCCAATTTTGGAAACGTTACAGTTTGCTGAAGTAGTAAAAAAATATTCTGAGTGAGTTTTCTATACAGCTCCTTGAAAGCGCAAGAGCATATGAATGTGAGGAGGGATTAAGTTTTGGAAATTGGAATGACTCCTCAGATCAAGATCATAGTTTTTAGCCATCTTAGGCTTCTACTCTTTGATTTCTCTTTTTTCTGGGTATTAATGGTCCGGGGTACTTAGTGCTTTCCCAACGGTTCAGAATTGTGAGAAGTTGGGTTAAGGGACAGGCTTGCTATGTGCGGGCGTGCGGGTGTTCTTCTAGAAAGCCTAAACCCTAAGCTCAGCTTTGGGATTACATCAACATTAAGTTGCTCGTTCGTATGTACTGAGGATAAGTAAATCATTATTGTTATGTTAGGGGTGTGAGATCAATATTGTTTAAACGGTTTTAATTGTTCGTAGAATTAAGACTTAAGAGTAACTGGTAAATACTAAATACGTCCACATGCCTATTTTATGTCCAAATGGAGATGCTTTTTTGTCAATAATTCACTTATGACCATACCTGCATGTGTATCTTAATTTCTGATAAACGTGGAGTAAAGCTTGAATCCAATCACCTCATGGAATGTGGAAATGCATTTATTGAATGTTGATCATGTTTCTAAGTAAGATTTTCGCTCCTACTTAAGTACTTTGTGATTTGAACACTTGAACTCCCTCATCTATTTTTTCTTTGTCCATTTTGGGAATCCAACTTTGAAGGAGATACGATAATTGCACCTATAAAGCCTCAACTTTCCCAAAATTCCCCTTCTTTTAAAATTGGTCAAAAGACAAGGGAAAACCGGAAAGGAAATTGTGGGTGACTTGGTTCATCAACTTTTCAACATATATAATCATTTTGGGACAATCACTAGTCAAAAAGTGAACAAACAAATGTGGATGAAGGTATTGTTGTTGTTGTATTCCGTTCGGTGGCTTAGCCGGAAATTTACATCAGTGTGGCAACTGTTGAACGAAATCTTAAGGAAAAAATTGCAATAGACAATGACTAGATGGGAGACAAAAATCACCCTCAAAACAAGAACAAAACCTACATGTCCTTTGGTTTGTCTTGCTTAGTTATTTAATCTTTGGAAAATAATTCATCTTTAATGACTTTTGTGCATTTAACTCAAAACGATTTATTTTTAATTTCTAGATGAGAAGAATCAAGAAAGGATCAAAATTTGCTCACTGACCAATGAACAAATAATCAGCACACAAGCTCTCATGGTTGTATTTATGTCTAAAAAATACTTCTCATATTACTAACCTACTATGCTCTGTAGAAGAAAAGTTGATGTTTCAAATACTTGGCAAACTGTGATATAAGTATGTTAAAATTAAAGGTGTGTATGAATTCAAGTTTTTTTTTTTTTTAAATAAAAACAAGAACACCGCAGTGGGGGCACATTCCCCCGGTGGGCCCGTGTTCCCTGCGCCACTGATTGCGTTTGACTTGCTCAACCACCCTGCTCTTTGTACTTCCATTTGCTTATTTCGTTGAACTCTAAGATTACAAAAGGTAAATCTCTAATTTAGCATTTATTCTTCTGTTTGTCAGGATGTGTCTTCCAAAATAATGTCATTTTCTCAAAGTGGCTCACAAGCTATCAGCATTCTTTCAGCCAATGGTACCATATCTAATGTAACGCTCCGTCAAGCAGCAACATTGGGTGGAAGTGTAACGTATGAGGTGATATTCTTATACACTCGTCTATGATATCTTTCTTATAAATTATGTCCGGCAAGGGAGCTCATATCCAGCGTAGCATAGGATTATAGGAAGACTTTGAAGTCAAATCATTTCCTCGTGATGCGTCAGAAAATTTAATTTATATGGACAAAATATGATCTCCATTATGATTAGGCAATTACTTCAAGATCACCTTTAAAATGCTAAAACAGCCAAAGTTTCAACTATTCTTAAGCAATAGTCGAACCATTCACATGTTTGGAGAAAACGTGATCGTTTGATATACATTTTGGTGCAAATCCCACTTATTTATTTCAATAGCATCATATTGGTTAGATTTCTCCTTTATGTTTCTTACTTCTCTTCTTTTTACCATGTTCAATTTCTATATGTCAAGCTGGTGTTTTATTGCATCGCTATGGGGGTGGTGACCTGCCCTCTAGGTGACTTAGTTATCTTTGTTCCAATATTCACTGTTGAACTGTTGAACCATGTCAATGTAACCTGATAACCATCCCTTTACTTCCTCTGTTCTCATTAATGGCATGATGTTCACACTTTAGTTCCCTTGGTTCTGTCCCTGTAACATAAGCTTTGAAATCAATGGAAGGCATTTGACACCAAGGGATGGTTGGATTTACCTTGATCCTTCCTATAAAACTCGGTGAAAAAATATACCTCTTTTAAGTTTGCAACATTTTTGTATGAGAGCATTCAGCAGAGGAGAGGATGCCTTCGGAGACTGTTAAAGGTTTCTCTTTTCACTCTGAACCTATGATCATGGGTCTCTTCGGAGAAGGTTTCTCAAGTGGCCATTGATTGTTGTTACTCCATTTGTTGCTCTAGAGACTTCATAGCTCATTCCTATTTTTGATGGAGTATAATTGTTGAACCTGTTAAATCTTTCTATATGCTCAAGCATATTTCTTAATGCATATTCAGGGACGCTTTGAGATCCTCTCTCTTTCTGGTTCATATATGGTCTCAGAAAGTGGTGGTCAGCGCAGCAGAACTGGTGGATTAAGTGTACTGTTGGCTGGTCCAGATGGTCGCGTCTTAGGTGGTGGTGTGGCAGGGCTTCTTACTGCAGCTGCTCCAGTGCAGGTTTGTTTTCTTTGAGTAAATCCTGTATTAATTTCTTGCTTTCCAAGTCATGTAACTTGTCTTATGATTGTCCATGTAGTATCAATTGATTTTCCTATCTGCACTTCAATAAGATGTGAAGATGCCGCTCTTTTAGGAAGCTCTTAAAATCTGTTTAGATGGAGTATATGGTGTACATAGACTGTTCCTTAGATTTTTCCCATTTGTGTATAATCCGTTGTTATTTCTGGAAGAAAAAGGAGATTTGATTTCTGGACTTGGAATTCATATGGTCTCGCCTGTGCGTTCCCTTCATGATTTTCTTCTTCTCCTCTTCCTTTAAAAGAATGTATTGTTTACTTGTTTCCAACTGTGACGAAACCCTTTGACCTTTTGTCAGTAGCAATCAGAAAAGTATGAATCCACCTTTTAGATCTTTTCTTTTGTAAATAAAAACACCAAAAGCATGGCTGTCTACTCTCTCATCTTCCCCACTCGATCAACAGTATAAATGAGAAATCTCTCTCTTGAAACTTGTCTTCTAATGAATCTGTGCCATCTCTCTGGGATTTTATTTGTTAACAGCACCATGATTCTTCTTTTTAATTTTTCTTTTTCCCCCTTGATACCTTTGCTGCTCACAGGAAGTCATGGTAGACTCTAACGATTCAACACCTCTATGATTCATGTAGTACGCATCTTGTTGATATTATTAGTTTATCTCAAGGCAGTTGCATTTGGTTATGTTGCTTGCAGGTGGTTATAGGTTGTTTTCTTCCAGGTCAGGAGTTAAAACCACCAATCCAAGCAGAGCCTTTAGCTGCCGCTCCACCGAGGCTCAACCATGGAGCATCAGCCGCTGGAAGCCCAGCATCTCGCGGGACCCTGAGTGAGTCTTCTGGTGGCGGGCCTGGAAGCCCTCTTAATCAGAGTACCGGAGCATACAATAATAACAATGCACAAAGCATGACTGCGTTCTCTTGGAAATAGACCAGCGACTGTTAAAAAAGTGGCTTTCGCCCCCTGAACACATGATTCATCCTAGTGTTAAATAGTTGTGTAACTTATGGCTGGCCTTTGTGTTAGCATACTTTGCTACATTGTAATGTAGAAACCAAATTCTTCCTTTCCCCTTCCGGGTGACCCCTGAGCTACTACATAACAGTAGTTAGATTGTGTTTTTAGATCAGTTTAGTAAGGTTGAGTTTTATATTTCAATTGGACATCGCTTTGTGGTCATGTCAATCCTGGAATTCTAGTGGTTGTTCCCCGTTGTCAAAATTGTGACTGGTGTTTTGAGTTAGTTCGTTGTACTTTTCCTCTTTGAGTTTTGCTGAAGGTTGGTCGGCTTGTCAGTTGGTTTCTAACTTTTGATTTGGATGTGTGAGTACAAAAGCACCAATTGTTTTCAATTTATTCAATAGAACTCCTCCGCAGTGGAATCTTTGTTGCATTGGGCAGTTGATCATTGCCATGGGAAAGCCTTCAAGACTGAATTGTACGAACTTGTATTGGCTACTGCAGTGTATTACTATATCTGGATTGAAAGGAATGCTCGAAACCATATGGATGAAGCTGGGATTATGTCATAGAAGGGAATGATAGAGCTAGTATGAGCTCTTGGAGGGATATTCCTAATTCTACAGGAATGTTGCTTTTTAGAACCTGGACTGTTCCTCTGTCAAAGACTACATAGGGAAACTATTTAATTTTTTTTTTTTTTGAACCAGAAATACATATGGAAACTATTGGCTGTATATGTTTTCAGTGATCTAGTTGAATGTCTAGTATCTTGATTTCGTTTCGTTGAGTTCTGGGGAATTTTGCTGAGTAACGGGGAGGTTGTTCCACAGTTTCTCTTGGTGGTTTTGAGTTCCCTTTGGTAGTAAAATCCATGTTTACCACACACCAGAAAAGGAGCACGAGGGGACAGAGAATATTACTACTTGGGAAGTATTGCAATCAGAAGGGGAATCCGGTGCCTCGGCATTTCGATGACAACCAAAGAATAAAAATTATACAAGCAGTGAACTCACAATTCTCCAACAGAGATTACATTTCTTGAGCTTAGTTTACCTATATATAACTGGAAAAACAAAAGGAGACAAAAACATTTAGATGATTTCGAAGTTGAAATTACAGATTACGCCGGAGAAACTCCAGCACACACTAGTTTTACACCTGCCCAGCATCTTGTATCTCTCAAGAGATGAGGAATTCGTCGGCAAATTGATGGACCATTTCCTTGGGTCCTTCTGCTACTAAGGTAAAAAGCCATTTGTGCATCACAAGGATTCTGGACTCATGGACGGTCTGATTCTCGACGGCATTTGCATAGCACCACCTCGTAATTCACCTCCAAACCGATACTTCAACGAATTCTTGGGGGTGATGGACATTTTGTTCATTGAATAGTCAAACTCATCAAGATCGATATCATGATCCTCGTAACTCGCGGCCATTGCATCATCGACGACATTCTCCCCACTCCCACCTGTAAAATCCTCAAAAACATCCTCCTCACTGCTACCTTCTTCGTCATCGTTATCGTAAGTTGTTCTAACCATTGACCAAAATACAAAGTTTGGGCGGATGAACCTGCATATAGTACCCAAAATGAGTTGTCAGGACATTAAAAAAAAAAAGAAGGCAAGGAGGAAAAAGTTAGAATTATACAGAAGCAACGCAAGGTCATTAAATCATGATCTAAAAACTAGATAGCGTGGAAGTTGTTGAAAGATGCAATAATCTGCTCCAGTCAAATATAATGTTGCTTCAACAAAACAAAATGTTGCTTCAACAAGGCAGATTCTTAACTTGTCTTCTCCGTAATTGGCTTATTTTTGTCTCCAGTGTGTTTTTTGTTTTTTGGCAAACACTTTTACAAATCCTAACGAAATCTGAAAAACGTTCAAAAAAAAGAAAGAGGGCTAATTATCCTATTTAGTAGACCTTTTTTTTACCTTTCGGTCAATTTTTTTACTTCGCTGATCCCTCTTGCTGAGACGAATCAGAAAAGCAACAAATTGACCTGAAACTGAAAAGGTTTAAAAACAACAACTAAGCCAATTTGCAGATGGGCATAGCAAATACAAGTGGATTCAAACTTCTGGCCAGAAACCCCATCAAAAGACGTGTGAGAACAACTAAACATTGCTTGCATCCAAAGACCCTCCTTTAAAATGAGCAGTTTTCAACTACATGTAAACGACATTTTAAAAAAAACATTTAAAGGCAAAGCAAACATAAGTGAGAATGACCTGTCAGATTTTTTTAGCAAACATGGATCAAACGGGAAGAACATGTCAAGCCTTTCCATTCCACCAAACGCTCTGGAAAGTTCTGATTCCAACAGATCGTTAAAGACAAAGGTCTCCGACACCATGAACAGGCGAGCTGCTTTTGCCTGCCGGAGAAATTCCTCCACTATGGACGGTAGGCAAACCTATCGAGAAGACAATAAGTACAGATAAGACACTGTAGCTTGCACGAATGAGACCATACCAAGATGCAAATTACGTAATCATGAACATATATGTGCTTGTACAGGTTTTCACAGCAATGAGGAATACATCCATTTTGTAATTTAAAGGTCTGTGAGAAGAGATTGAATAGGGCGCTTAACCTTCAACGAGTTCAATGGATGTTTCAAGATTGCCTCTATTGGCATAAGGAAAAGTTGAGACTTTAGACGAGGAACATCCATTGCTGATCTCATACGGAAGCATAACACGTACATGATGGCCTGCGAAACCGGAAGATGACATCAGAAAACGTGCAACTATTTCGAATTAAATAAAAACTTTACAATGTAAATAACGAGTTAACAAATCAAATTCTGCGAAGTAAATCTGGTATAAAAACATTCAGGGTTCTTGCAATTATAAGTTCTCACTGAGACCCCATTTCCAGTCATATTGAAATGAACAGCAAAACCTAACTGTTTTATGCACCACCACCAACAGGAAAACCATATTGAGTGGAAAACACTACAATGGAATGAATTTTTCCCTTTTGACAGGCTCAAGATTACAATCCCAATCAACGGATATCACATCATGAACAAGAACCAAGTAATATTCAACGTGTTCACAGAACTCCATGGACGCCATGTGTGAATTTCAGCTAAGAAACCATACTATACACATTGCATAAACACAAAATCTTCAAAAACAAAAAGCATCTTTTTAAGAAGAAAGGGCGGCAGTATCTCTCCAAATATTCTCCAAAATCTTATGAAACAAAGTTTATTTTGTGCTTGCCGTTCATTACCTAGTTGTCAAACCATAACATACCTGGCATCCAGAATAGAAAACTCTGTGAGCTTCTGGGTTGATAGTACCATCCTGGTTTTCACAATAATTCCAACACCAACCAACTAGCCTGAAAACCTCAAATATGGAGAACGGCAATTATCAGAAATCCACATTCGCTTTCCCTTATTTGAAGGATGAACACAGAAATTCAATGGCGAGGGAAAAAACTGGAACCTTTGCAACATCTTAACAACAAAAGAGACTGATAGAAATTTTGCACGGGACAAATAACTAGCAAGATAAGCAACAGCACTCATCCTGCAACAGAAGCAATAGAAGAATTAGCAACACCACAGACAAGCACAAAAACAAAAATGCAGAACTAATTAAATTCCAGTTATTCAAGCTCCAGATTTCGACTTCTAACATGGTTGCAGAAATCAATCAAAAAAAAAATGCAGGAAATAACTGCATCACTGCATCAGAAACAGTCACAAAAACAAAGAGTGACTGAAAGCAATTCACTGTAGAATTTGCCTAATGATTAGAGTCCTAGACTCTGTTCATTTTGGGTCTCTAGATTCAACCCCTCTCTCAATGCAAGGTCCCCAATAAGTTTCTCTACAGTTAGTACTCTCATTTCTCTATCTATTTATCTCCACTCATTACCCCAAAAACCTCCCTCAAAACCCAAACCAAACAAAGTAATGTTCCTGACAACCCCTTAAAACAAATATGTTGCCATCCACCAATGTCACATAGGTCTCGAGATGAATGAGGAAGAATGAGTATGCAAGCAAGCAAGCACACTCACAGATCAGGGGCGAGGTACATCCATGGAACAATATGTTCATCAATATATTTATCTCCTCTTTACATAGGTAGGTTCGTCCAAAGTCAATGGAATAGTATGTTTATCAACCTCCAGTCACCACACAAAATCATAGTCCAATGACTATTAGTTTATCACTCAATCAAAGCTGCTTGAAGCTCAGGTAAAAATTGATTGTGTGCACATTATAATTCGTAGAGCAATTTTTCTTCAATAACAGCTGGTCATGTTTAAATTTTATCTCCCTTTGCCATTCTGATCTGCTGCAAGCCTCAAACCAATAGTGATTTGCCATTTAGATTTCTATCCTAATTTGGAACAGAAACTACCACATCTAGCTAGGAAACAGCATTATCTAAAGACCTTTTACGACTGTTGCCTACGCTAGCTTGCTTCTTGTGCTTGCTGAAAGAGTCAAAGTCGTGGAGTCTTCCCCAAAGGGCTCACAAGGAGTCCAATAGGACAACAAAGAGGAGCAAGAAAGGGGCTTGATAGAGGGCAAGAATGAGATCCCCAAGTTCATGAGAAAGTGAATGAGCGAGCCATGCTACTGAAAGGAGTGACTATTCCAACTGTTAAGACGGCTCCTTTTCCCCCAGATCAATGAAGAAGGGATACGTCACTTCATTTTTTAGAAGAACCGGAAGCGAAGCGCCACGACAGGGCGGGGGGACAGGAAAAGAAACAGCTCCAAGGAAAGATGTGCCAACCTCAGGATTCATTACACCTGACCCCACAAGGTTCCGAGACGTCCCCTCATTATCCTTCCACTAGGTTGGAATCAGAAGGTAAAGCATCGTCATAGATTGACATCTCTTAAAACTCGAAATGTGATTAGATATAAAGAGTGCCATGACGTATGGCTTAGGCAGAAAATAATTGTTTGCGAGTTTCTTAGTCCTGGAAATATTGTACTTCACCCCATGATCCCTTTTCCCATGTCGTGGAAGTGCAGCATTTTCGTTAGCTGGTCTGGAATAAGGTGTAGCTATACCACAAGCTGGTGTCTATACAATCTTCATCTAAATTTACATGAACGATCCTACAAATCTCGATCAAAGTGGTTCTCCCTTGTGTTTAGGAGAATGGTCTGCCCAAGAATGACCATTCTTAGCTTTCTAAGTTCGCAGACAATTATCGGCATAATGGTGGTTAATGAAGGCACACTTGAGGCTATTGTGTAGGGGATTGAGTGGGGACGGACACCATCCCTGTGCAGAAGGGCAGTTAACGGGGTTGACTCAATATCAATATCAATATGGCGACCACAAAATCCAGATCAAAATCACAAAACGTATCTCACTGGTAAATTGGCACCATGCTGTACAACAAGAAGGCAGAACCATAAAAGAACTAAATATTCTTATTCCTTACCTCTTAAAAGGGGGATACAAACTGCTTAGAAAAATGTCCGCAAGAATATTAGCGAATCTCGTACCACAATTTTCGGGATCCAGTGAACAGGCATAGAACATTACAAACTGCAAAATGTAAATAAACGTAGTTTAAATGAAAATATGGTAACTCATGCTGCTACTCAAATGTGATGCCCAAAGATCCAGTTAATGTGATTAATACGATAGTTTATGCACACAAATCATACATCAAACATGACACCTGGAATGAGTACCTGAGAAAACTTTGACTTGTACGCACTCAAGACAGTAATCTGAAAGGACTCGAGTAAAGTTTCAAATACCTAATTATTGCATCAATGAAAAGAGGAATATCAATCAGTTATCCAAGAAGACAAAATATCTCTATCAATTAACAGAATGATGTGCTTACTTTAGCCAAATGACCATCTTTAGCACAAGTTTTGAGATGCTCAAACATAAGCACCAACATGCTATCTAATTTTTCCGCAGATGCATTCCCCCGAAAACTCCTCCCACTTGAATATTCTCTTGGAAGCTGGGAAAGAGATATTGCATCAATGCAACAATGAAGGCCGAATACGAGGACAGGTTAGAGAAGCTCAGAAATTGTAAAAGCAGGAACCCAAACGAATTCGTCTTAAGATCCACTTTTTGCCAGAAAAATTAATGTTTACAGCACCCGCCAACAACACCTTATTTTTAACCCAAGAAAACAAACATACCTGCTCACCCTCTTGATCAGCATCATCTAAAGTCTCTTCCACATCTTCTAGCTCCATTTCAAATATGCCTTTACCAGAATCATCCTGTAAAATATCCTCCCATTCTATCTCCACCTGTAAGAAAAACCCAAACGAGTTTAGGACTGATAAGTGCAACTCCTTACAGCAGAGTGTTTTACAAAAGATGTATTAACAACTCACATCCAAATCTATCAGCTTATCCACCACGGCTGCAAGCATCATGTCCCCAACAAGTTCTCCCATAACACTCCTCTCCAATCTTAACATGTTTTCCGCATATATCACGATCATCTATAACAGCAGATGAGTACATATTCAGACAACTGTCAGACAAATTGTTTACAAACTCTATTAAAAACATGAGCAGGATATCAATCGAAGCAAGCAGTAAAAGTGTTCAAGCACTCCAGTGGGCACATCACAGAAGAATAATCATGCATGCTAGCATTTTACTGTTGTAAGGTGTGACAGCCAAGAGTTGTACTTTGGAATGGCTTTTCATGAGCAAACAGGAACCATGTTTTCCAATCCTTCTTTCTTTTTTTATATGATCGGAATACGTATCGCGTATCATAGGATACGTCAACAAAAGTTAACATACAATCAATCTAAAAATCTGTTGTATATACATATAATAAGTGCTTTATAAATGAAAACACTGGAAAATAAGTTTTCAGGATGAGGATTTTCAAGTCTCCCAAGTGGAGTCTATTACATTGAGAGGTTTTCTGGTGCCTTGGTCAAGGAAGGAGAAGAAGAGTGCGTGCTTAGCTGATTCATACAAAACATGATTGAAACATGTTATTTCTTCTATTCAAGCTCCAATGGATTGCGTTTTAGCTTTCTTTAAATGGTTTGAGTGTCAGCATAATTTAATCAAACGATTAGGAAGGGGTTCGGTATTCTGCATCTTAAAATAGGGTATGACTTTTTCTCAACAAGAAATGGTAGGATATGTACCGAATTGAGATATGCAAACATGCTGTAAGATGTGTCATCGTATCATAGGATTTTATTTCTATACAAAAAGGATACGGGGTGGGATACGTATAGTTTTTGGAAGGAGACGATATGAATTGTAGGATACATACTGTGTGTTTTTAACTATGAACCGGAGACATGCAACCCAACTCCAATGTGCAAAGACAAGCTTGTCTATGCATCAAGCAAAGACACCTTACAAAGGTCATTACATGCCCCAATAAAAAGGTTCCATGAAAGTAAATAGTCAGCTCGTATAAATGCGTTCAGCTCATGGTACATGGATCCAAATTCGCAGGCGCATGATCAGGCCAATTATGACAGGAAACCAAAATCGGAGCATAAATAACCATGAAATCAAGGATGACTGAAAAGTCCCCAAAAGGTCAGATTCTATGTTTGGCTGAGATGATGAACAAGCCAAACAAGAGTGTCCACCAGCCACACAATCTTTTAAATTATAATCGTGGTAAACTCTGATTGCTTGCTTTTGAGAAAATATACAATAGGACGGCAACATCCAATATGCTCGTAAAGTACAACAATCTTACACTAAAAACTAAAAAGGTAAACCAATGAAAATCAACATCGAGTTCGTTGCAACTCACAGGTTCCTTATTAGAGCTGTGTGGCATTTTATCGCAAACAATTCGCTTTAATCTCAGCGGTGCAAGAGGAATCAAATCAGCAATGTCTTCCAGCGCAGAATGCACACGATCAAGAACATGGTCCTTCTTTGCAAGACCGCGTGGCTGCTTCAGTAACTCGAAGAAATTATATGGAGGCATAAAATTCCTTACAAGCATGTCCAAGCAAGAATCAATATATTTTCCACTTGCAGCAGCCTGCAACTCAATAAAATAAGATAAAATAAAGATGAATCCAACATAAGACCTTGCAAGTATTACAACATGCTGACGTACCAAGGCTATTATTAGCTCGACCAATGCATCCATCACATCAGGACTATAGTGCCACATGCTCATTCCAAATATCTGAAAGCAAACCCGTCTTAGAACATAGAATAGTCAGCCTCAATGATACACAAGATGCAGCAAAAAGTCTTTGTTTTCACACATTAGCTACTTACAGCAGAAAGAAGCTCATGGTGAACATTATCAAAACAAGAAACTGCTCCTGACAATGCCTTTAGACTTGTCTGCCAAGCAGCAAAAACAAAGTTAAATAAAAACAGATAGTGTAAATGATGACGGTACTTGGGGAATACAAAAATGAAGTTACTATTTTATAAGCTTGATCATAGGAACATACCACAAGTAGTGCCACCTCATCTGGGGCAAGATTTTTTGTGTGATGGATAACCCCAATTAGTTGTTCATAATTTTCGCGGTCACCCTGAGCCATCAAAGTTCAGGATTATAAACATGCTAAGCCTTTGACATAAAAAAACTGCATACTACGCTTCTACATATTATGACAGATCTTCAACTAACCTACTAGTATTACAGAAAACCCTTGACCCTAAACAGTAACAAACTCAATTTCACTGAACAAACACAGGAATAACCCAAAGGGTAGCTTGTAGCCAAGAGAGGAGGGAAAAGAAACCAAATTCTTCATCTCACATTAAGCGATGGATCTGAACTTTCTGGAATGCTTACTTACCATGGTGAATGATGTTAGGGCATCGCGAACAAAACGTACCACCTCCAAATCAGTGAAATTAACATCCTCCATTTCGGTCAGTCCTGCCTTCCCAGCTGCTAATTCCACTCCCATGGTGTCTCTACCAAAAAGTAATACTAATGCTCCAAATGATACCGAACAGCGTAAATATCATAGATTAAACCTGCCAAATGGAAAAACACAGTAGAAATGGCAACTTTTATAACCTAAAACTCCAGTGGTATGCAATATTACTAGACTCTACAGTAATTCCCCAGGATATTTGTCATACTTATCACCGAATTCAGATTTCAAAGCATGTCTTGCATTGCCAACTACTTGAACATGCAAATTCCGAAATATGTTCCAAGTCCTCCAAATCATGAATAGACTCAGCATTCTAATCAATCTTATTTAAATTATCTCCTAGTTGTTTATCTATATTTATTTTCACTACTATGTTTTGTAACACGAGATGTGATATGAATATTTGTGACTTTAAGGAGACGAGTACTAATTCTTTATAAAATACCGGGGTGCAAAACCCATATGGTTTCAAAACATTCATAACCAATAATACCATTGAAACGGGTTGTACTCAAAACTGTGGGGTGGCGGCCTCCCCTTGGGTCCATCCCTAGTCCATACGAAAAAGTCATACTCTTTTAATGCACAATTTCAGAATTAAGCAGTACAATCTAACCAGCTACCATCGACAGAATTTGAAACTGACCCATTCTCAAGTATACATCGGAGTAGAAGATGAGTATGATCAGCTCAGTTAAAACTGTTATGTTTTGAGGTACAGGAAACAATCCAACGGGTAGGTCCATAACTAATTGATACATGCTATGTATGTACATCAGATTATATCATACACAAGGAGTGGAATCCCCCAAATTCCTACCTTCACACAAGCCCAAACATAAGCATAGATAAAATTACTCACGCGCGGATAGAGAAAGAGAGGGAGCTTACGAGCAGGAGAGGGAAAATCGGAGAGTGAGAGAAAAGGGGAGAAGTCTGGTCTGGTCGGCGTTCTTTTGAAGTAAACCCTAAGCCCGAACGCGCTTGAAGTTGCAGTCTCTCTCTCTCTCTCTCTCCTGTCTCTCTCTCTTTGCCGCCACACCGAGTATGGGAAGTGGAAGCTAGGCTGTTCAAACTTCCCACACAAACCCTAACCCTAACTACTCTTAACCCTGGTTAAGTTTTTACACTTTTACCCGATTTTAGACGAATATCCAGAGGGCCCCACCTTTTTAGAATCTCCTCCCACCATGGGAGTATTTCGGGGGTCGTTCTGGCTAATAAGGGGGAGTTCCATTTTCAAAAAAAAAAAAAAGAACTTTTCATAAGGAATGTAATTTTAAAGCTCAAAATTATGTATTTACGTAAATAATTTTTTTACCAATATAGATCTTGTTTAATAGATCTCATTGAGATATTTTAAACGGTGTAAAAGAAAATAAAAAATTATTTTTTTATTTTCATTATATTTGAACTTAAAATTACCTTCTTTTTTAAAAAGAAGGTTTAAAAAGAAAACGGAAGGACACCTAAACCAAATAGTTTTTTTTTTTGAATTTTTTTTCATTGGTTAGTTTTTCGTCAATTTTTTTATGAGTTATTGATTTGTCATGACAATAAGAATTAAAAAAGTAAAAATTATGATCGAAACTTAAATTTTTTTAAATAACGATAAAAATAAGTCAATAAGTCTATTTTTTCGTCTTTATTAAAAATATAGATTTCGATATTAATTTTTTACTTTTTAAATTCCTCTCATCATGACGAAACAATAATCAACAAAAAAATTGACGAAAAATTACAATTGCAGAAAAAATTCAAATGGGGACAAAAAAATAAGCCATTTGGCTTATTAGGCCGAATGATTAAACTTGATTTTTTACACAAACCCTTAAAAAATATTTTAAAAATATTGAGCGGCTCTAATCTTTCAAGTGGGACCCCAAAATGGGTGCCTCCGAACGCGGTGTGTATTTAGTGTACACCAAATGGTGTACCCATATCTTTATTGTTTATGTACCAACAAAAAATACTGCTATATCTTTAGGGGAGTGATTTTGCCACTTCCCTTTTTGTTAATATCACTCCCCTTTGTGTCTTGATTTAATGATTTATTTTGTGAGAGAAGGGAAGTGGTATTAACAAAAAGAGGAGTGACAAAATCAATTACCTATCCCTTTTAAAGAAAATGACGGCTCAGGACGTGTTTTGATACCCGTGAAGAACAAGCTAAGAACATTTATTAATGTTGAAAATATCCTTAACAGGTATTAATTATCAAACACGTCATTGGTCGTCATTTTCCCTATCTTATATTGTTTCTACTGACAGATAAAAAACAGGGCCCAACAAAGTGGGCTGGGGGAATCCCAAACCCAGGCCTTAGATTTGGGCTTTGCGTTTCTAATATATGATAGCTCTGTCTGTAGCCCAGTCCAAAATTTGGACGGGAAATGGCTTGGCGGCTGGCGCTAGTCCAAATTTGAGTTCAGTTGACCCAGTGGGGTCATAGTTAATTGTGCTTGGAGGACAAGCATAGAAAGTGGAGTGGACATCACTCATCCGCACTTCACCAAGGAAGCAGCCATTTGCCAAAGATGGGAGGGTCAATTTGTTATGTTTATTTATTTATTTATATATACAAAACACATCTGTCAAGATATTTTGAGAGTTCAATCCAACCGCTCACTTTGGGGAGTTTAATTAAAGCTAGAACAAACTTTGATATGAACTCAAAATTAAAAAAAAAATTATATAAACTGGCTCCAAATGAGTTTATAGCACTTAAAAATTGTTCCTTTTGGATTTTGAAGGAGGTTTGAGTGGAGAGACGGAGATATAGAAAATGTATAGGGACCGCTCAGGATTTAAAGCCCCCAAACGAACAAGCTTTAAGAGATTTTCAATATGAAATTTTAGGAGGAAAGAAACCCTTAAAGCCCTAAGCATTGACAATCACTTAATCATTCTTTTAAATAACAATAATTTAAAAAGTAGAAGATGATGATCAAAATTAAAGTAATTTTATTAACCAAAAAAAAAATACGAAAGGTCTTTCTTAATTTTTTATAATTGAGGTTTATGTTGGTACTTTACTAATTTGTTTTGTTCATTGAGGTGAATACATAATTTCGAATTATTTGTCGCAATTTTCTTTTTTACTCAACACGAAACTATTTTTAAAATATTACTACACTTTCTAGGTCTCATTTGGCATCATAAGCCAAATGAGTTTTTTTTTTGTCTTTATTCAAATTTTATTTACATTTGTTAGTTTTTGTCGATTTTTTAAGAATTATTGCTTCTTTGTAATGAGGATCTATAAAGTAAAAAATTAAGATCAAAACCCTTTTTTTAATAAAAACAAAAAAAATTTACTTTTTAAATTCTCGTCATGAAAAAGTAATAATTTTATAAAAATCGACAAAAAATTAATAAATATATATTTTTTGAATAAAAAAAATGCGCTTATTTTGGCAGACAACGCACTATTTACACTACTCTATAGAATCAAATCGAGTCTTTTCCCCTTATCTGCAAAACCCTAAACGCTTATAAAACCCTAGCTGAGCCTTGCCATTGGTGAATACGGGCCGGAGCTTTCCGATCAAAGCTGTCTGTAGAACTTCTCTCTGGTAATCCATAAAGAGATCCAAATAGGCATACATCTGTCCTTTGCATATGTATCTCTGATTACTCGAAGTCGTTTATTTCTTCTCTGTGTCTTCCTGAAATCGACTTTTTTGCAGGTCCTGTAATACTCCGATTCTTTGCACGTTCAGCTGATTGTCTTATCGTCATGGCAACTAGTAAGTTATATTCACACCCCCTGATATGTGTATATACATATAGAAGCACATCAATTACTACCTCTTGTGGCTCCCCAAATCTTCATTGTTTCCCTAGCTGTATGTTGATATTTTATAGACTAGACACCCGGGCACACGCGATATGTAGCAATCTGCGTAAAAGAGGGGTAATTTATGATTGGGGTGGAAGTTTTTTTCTTTTATTTTTCCTTCTTGGTAGTTTCTTTAGGCAGTTTAAAGGGGTAATTTAGGAAGCTAAAGCGTGAGCCAGTCCCATAATAGTTGTAGAAATGTAATTGATTGGCTAAAATGTGAATGGGTTTTGCGTAGGACTTCAATTTGAGAACTCGTGTGAAATTGGGGTATTCTCAAAGCTGACCAATGCCTACTGTCTGGTTGCCATTGGGGGTTCGGAAAGCTTCTACAGGTTTGTTTGGGTTTTGGGAATTTGTGAGTTTTTCATTGCTTTCTTTTGTTTTGTATATGGCTTTCGAAAGGCTGTAATGCTTCAATGGCTGGATTGTGTGCAGCACATTTGAGTCCGAGTTAGCAGATGTTATTCCCGTGGTTAAAACCTCAATTGGCGGTACTCGAATTATTGGACGACTTTGTGCTGGTAAGGATTTTGAAGTCTTTTATAGTCTCGTGGAGGAATCATCGAACACTTTCTCGCAAAACCATGAGCTTTAATCTCTTTTTGTATGTATCCTCGGTTGTTATTTGTAGGAAACAAAAATGGGCTTCTCTTGCCTCACACCACCACTGATCAAGGTAATGCTGCAATCTTCTTTTGTTGTTTTCATTTGTAAAGGTAGGAGGTCCCAATACTTGGGTGAGTCCTGTAGGGAGGAATATTTAATTCCTCCATATCCTAGTAGGTTAGAGACTATGCTTTTTGGGGTTGTGATGGGGTGCTCTGTAAAAAGGGCACGGTGTGACAAACATGGGGGGATTTTAAGTAGTATGACATTTTCATGTTGCTTTGTGTTACAATAGTTCTTGTGGTTCCAAAATTACCTCCCATTGCTGTTTTTTGAAACCTGCGGCTAGAAGTCTATATGCCTCTGTCTATGCATATACAATTGTAATTGTACCAGTTTTTTTTAGTTTGACGGGGTAAATAGTACTATGTCTTGTGACATATATTCTCTTCCCGTGTTGTTCTGTCTTTGGGAAGTAATTAGCGGTTACACATTAATCTTGACCGACTGGATTAAGTTGACATGTAAGTTTGCAAGAGAAGTTCTAGAATGTAGATATATTGAGACAATGGGATCAACCTGACTAGATTACCTAAAGGTACTGGGCAGAACTCATTAGTCGTCTACATTTTGGTAATCACGAGATCACCACAGGATGGGGGATAAATTCAGTTGCACAGCTCAAACCTCATTCGAGTCGTGGTGTGTAACTGTGTATCCTTCTTTTGTTGTTGATAATTTTGAGAATATATATTTGGTGGTGGTTGTACTTTACCAAGATTTGAACTTTTATAGTTTTATAGGACATAACTCGTTGTGGATCTTGCATCTGTCAGATATCGGTGGTGATGAACATGATTGTTTGAAATGTAGTTTAAACATTTATAATTTTGCTGAAGTCACCTTTGATGGGCTTTTTTCTGGGCTTATGGACTCATCTTTCTACTACTTTTTCTTATTTGAAGAACTTCAACACCTGAGAAACAGCTTGCCAGATCAAGTTGTTGTTCAGCGCATTGATGAGAGGCTATCAGCTCTTGGGAATTGCATAGCATGCAATGATTATGTTGCTCTAACACACACTGATCTTGACAGGGTATGTTTGACTATTTATTTGGTGCAAAAGTCATTTTGCCCGTTCCTGTCCCTAAAATAGTAGTAGCGATTAATGATGTCTGTAATATGTGTCTCTGTTCTACTCCAATTTGTCAATTGCAGCACTTGAGCTTTCTATGCTCCCTAGACTTTGAGGCATGTGGATGTTGTTATCATGTGGTCTGATAAGTTATGGTGATGAAATAGTTTATTGTCATTACTTAAAGGGGTGGGAAGTTAGTTTCAAGCTCCAAGAAATAAATTTTCATTTGATAAAGCTGTTTTTCCTTGCCACTTTGGTCAAGTGGTGCATTCCTGAATGCTCAAGAGGTTTATTTTGGGTTAGCAATTGATAGTTGTCGTCTGGTGTTGCATTCTTTAATGCTACATGGGTTTGTTCGGATTAGCATTTGGTAGCTGCCTTACCTTGTCCTGACTTTTGATGATGACTTTTAAAGCTGCATAACACATCGATTGCCTTAACGTCTATAACCCAAGGAGAAAGGCAGCCATCTGCATTTTTAGGTTTTGATATGTTCATAGGCAACTATATGTTGTATTTATGTGGTTGTCAATCTTCCTGTCCCCTTCTGTTTTGCAATTGTCCTTGGAGAGATCATATTAGTCTCTCTCCCTCTCTCTCTCTCTCTGCACCTTATGCAACTTCCAAATTGCCCCCGAGTTCCGGTCAATGTAGAAATTGGGGAGGAATGGAACTAAAGTTATTGAAGGAGCACCACAAGTGAACTTTGCAGAGTGGATATCCACATCCTGTGACAGCATTTTATTACCTACGTTCCTGGATATTTGTTAGTTGTTACCTTGAATATATTCTCGACTAATTGCAGCATTCTATTATACTGGTCATTGGTGGCAGTATACTGCTTTTGGGAATCACATCATTATATTGGGTTTGAGTAACAATGGTTTCCAACATTTTGGTATATGTTAGCATCAGCAGGCTTTGGACATCAGTTTCTTTGTATTGACGCAAAACATCAGTTAGGAAGCTTTTTCCACGGCGCTCATGTACTGCCTTTCTATGCAGGAAACCGAGGAGATGATTGCTGATGTTCTTGGGGTAGAGGTTTTCAGGCAAACAATTGCTGGTAATATTCTTGTGGGCAGCTACTGCTCCATCTCCAATAAAGGTGGTCTGGTAAGAACTCTTATCCTTCCATCAAGCCATTCTTTAACAATCAAGTTGTGAATATTGTATTCCATATGGTTAATGTTTTCAGAATTAGCTTTGCTGAATAGTTTTCGGAAACTGTTATTGCACACAAAACAATTGTTTTTACACGAAAATAAGTTACGAGAATATCGTAGCCATTTTTAAGTGAGGATAATTACAAGATGTATTTCCAATGTTTTCTTGAAAGTTGGATCTTTTCCGCAGAACATCATTTGAAACCGTGAAAGAAACAAGTTTCTCATACGTATTCCATAAAATAAAAACTGAAGAAAGCACCTTCCGTTTTCCCCTGCTGTTTCCAATGAAAGTTTATTTTGGAGCAGGTCCATCCTCATACGTCCATTGAAGATTTGGACGAGCTTTCAACCCTCCTTCAGGTTCCTCTGGTGGCGGGAACTGTGAACCGTGGTAGCGAAGTAATAGCTGCCGGCTTGACAGTAAATGACTGGACAGCATTCTGTGGATCAGACACCACAGCAACAGAGTTGTCTGTTATTGAGAGCGTCTTCAAGTTGAGAGAAGCCCAACCCAGTGCCATTGTTGATGAGATGAGGAAATCGTTGATCGACAGCTATGTTTGAACCAGTCGGCCGTTCTTGGGCATTTAGTTCCCTGTCTCAACCGCATTGCCCTTGTTTCTCTAAGTCGAAAACACTTGCTCTTATATTTGATGTTTTTAAAAAAAAAAAAATATTTGTTCTGTTTTTGTTGACACTTATTTATTTGTTAAGAATCATCTGCACCTGATGGGGTTGTCTGTTCTGAATTGCGCATACCTGAAAATGTGTATTAGTTTTTACTTTTCTATGTACCAGATAGATGTCATAATTGTGAGTTGTTTTATTTTGAAAATCTTGCGCTTTCACTTGGTTGGGGATTGCCATGGGGCCGATGGTCCTAAGCTGATATCGAAAATCGCCTCTTTTTATGCATTTGTTGACATTGAGATTAGACAAATCTTGAACGGCTCAGCCATTGGAAATGGTGGAATACCATCACCCAGTTCTCAGAGAACCCTAAAAGCCTCATTCTTGAACAATGCAAGACTATCAAAGACATCAACCAAAGCCACGCCCAGCGCACCTCATCAAAACTTGCCTCATTCAACACCCGAGAGTGGCCGAAAACCTCCTTGAATCTGCTATCGTACTTATCCCAAAACTACCCACAGACTATCCTATCTCCATCTTCCGAAAACTCGAAGAACCAAATTCAGCCGCTTATAATTAATCTCATGATCAGAAGCTTCACATTGAAGCAATCACCCAATGAACCCATTCTTTTGTTCAACCAAATGTGTGAACATAGAATTTCCGTAGTACCCAAAAAACGGTTCAACCCGATGAATTCACCTTCCCCTGCATGTTGAAAGCTTGTTGTAGACTACATGCTTAATTTGAAGGGGAGAGATCAAAAAGTGGCCGGTGGAGATCTTTACTATGAAGATTATACGAAGAAAAAACTCTGTCTTCGGTCCCGGTCGAGACATCCTCTGATTTTGTCAAGATGAAAAAAGATTTTATTAATCTTTGAAAACAAATTAGAAAGATTAGCCATCCAAAAGAAAATAATGCCTTGGAATTGACAATTGGGTAACAAATAAGTTTGATCAGAATTCACAATGGGGTGATGGGTCCTTATAGCATTCCAAGTTACTGCAACTTTGACAGTAAACGAAGGAGAGGCAACTCACGTAATTTGGTCTGCCCCAACATTTGGTTAGAAGAAAAAGAAAGTAAAGTAAAGAATAGTAGAAAAAGAGAGAAGGAAAAAATGGAGATCAAATTAAATAACCACTAGCTAGCAATGTTATTGTGCCTCTCTTATACTCCCATGCACACGGGCAGAGCTCGATTCTCCTAAGCACTCGTCCACCTCCCCAAGTCCCCTTAAGATAGAGTAGATTAGGATTAATGAATGACAAAAAAAATTGTTATTGTATACAACATTTTTGGATTTTTTTTAAAAAAAGCCAATGATTGAGTGTCACGTGGCAAGTGGGCCTGGGCTCCTGATCAACAAAAAAAAGTCAAAATCAAGTGCGTCTAGGTTCATGGTCAATAAGAAAGTCAAAGTCAATCAAGTCCTAGTGCAAAAAAAATAAAAAATGAATGATTGAGAAACCAATATTTGCAATATGACAACGATACATCAAATCTACCCTACTCTATCATTCAGTAACAATTTCTTACATTTCATGACTGCATCCACGGGCCATTTGGAACGATTTTAGCAGAAGTTGGAATGGGAATCATTTTTGATACCATCTGTATTTTTTTTTAGCAGGGAATGCAGTTATAAATAGAGGAAAACATGGTAAGCTAAGAGCTTCAAATTTCAAGCATTTAGTTTACAGTAATTACGAGGTTTAAGTTCCTGCAATTTAGTTTATTTCTTTGTTTAAGCTTCTAATTACGATATTAGCAGGCTTTTAATTAGCGTAGTTTGTTTTTCCATTCCCTACACCATCGTTACTTGATTTTCGCTAATACTAGTGGCGCGCGTTTGGTTCGTTTCATATTAATAATATTCACCGAATTTGAAGTCCTTTACAAGTAATTAAGGCAACCTCGGATCACTTTTATAGTCTTTTCCAATGGGTACGTTGTAACGCAATCGTTCAGTTAGAAGTTAGGAATAAGGCCTTATAGTCTTATTCATAGTTAGACCACTTCATGGTCTTGGCACGCCTTCGGAATCACTCATCACCCCCTTCGCCAGGAGGTATATATTGTGCCCTTGTCGCTTTTTGAGGTGGAACAGTTATAGAGCTAGGTTCCAAGCATGATATATCTAAGTATAACACAAAGGTATATATATAACTATTCGATCACTTATTACACTTTAGTTTTGCCAACATTACAAGCAAGACAGAATTGAATTGAAGCCCTATTAGGCTTTTCTGTCTCCCCTCGAAAAAAAAAGAGAAAGAAAAGAGAGAAATGAAGCAAACTCTTAAGACCATTTCAGAATTTGATTTCAACTAAGGGTAGTTCATTGGATAAGGACTAGGGTATGACGTCGAAGAAGGGAAAATTTCACTAGGGGGTTGGTTGATCGCGGAACTGGCGATAGGGAAAGTTGAGGTGCCCGGTGGAAAACCGGGGCCAACCTCGGTACCATAGTTGGTCATGAGTCCTTCATTGCTATGAAAATTGTTGTGATGGTTGTACATGGCCGGAGTTAGGCTGCCGTAGGGGTTGGGAATCGGTACTTGGGGAGGAATTAGTTCATCGGTCATGATCGGGTTCGTGTTCATCTGGGGAGGGTATGGAAAGAAGCTGGAATTGACGGTTTGGATGTCGTGGATGCTCGGCCGGCGGCGGTCGGTCGGAGTGGTGCAGGTCTGTCGCCGGAAGAATTTCTGGGCATGGCTGGCAACTTGGGTTGGGGTCTTGGTCACAACATAGTACCTTGATATGCTCCTCCAATCCCCTTTTCCATATTTGTTTAGTCCCATGAGGAACAACCTGCATGTACAAGGGCAAAAACGGAAGAGTGAAAATTGTGTGTATGGAAAAAGCCAAAATGAGGGGTTGAAAAGTGGATGCGCAAAATAGGAAAATGCAATTAAATTTGTGTAGGTTAGACAAGCAAAAAACCAAATGAAAGGGAAATATTAATAAAATGAGAATGGAGATTTAACAATATTAATTAGTTGGAAATTGGATTTGGGGAGAAAATATAAACTCAACAAAGAGGAAAGTATGTTTAATTATAGAGATAAGGTAACAAAGATATTATAGTAGAAATGTTCGTGTTCATATTTGAAACCTGTCAAGATTTATAAAACATTCTTTTGCCGAGCAAAAACAAAAAAAAAAATGTAATGTTAAATAAAAGGGATTCTTCGAGTAGAAAGTCGTTGTGTAAAATACTCGATCCTTGAATAACAATACGAGGCTCTATCTTGCTTTTTTAGGTAGAAATTTATCTAGAAAGCATATTTTATAATTTCAGTAAGTGGTAAAATACACTAAACACTCATTTTATGCATGAATGCTCTTTGGAAATTCTAAACACCATTGCCCTGCAGGAAAAAAAAATAGATTAAGAAAAATGAATATTTTCTAATGTCCTAGGGTTTTTTTTTTTTTTTTATCGGTACGTAATGTCCTAGGGTTGTTGATATCATTAGTATATTAATCCGATTACTTTCCACATCATGCGGTTGAATAATTAAACACCAATTACCTAACAATAAAAAGGAAAAGTAGATGAACAAAGTTTGATATTTTCTTATGTCCTAGGGTTCTTGATATGCTCAGTAGATATGATATCAGACTTTTAAACACATATCCGCACTCGTTTAAACAAATCAAGCAATAATTTGTATGTGATGTCATTTTAGATTTTCACAATATATAGATGAGAACAAAGGACTCTGAATGAAACAGAAAGAAAACTAATAACGCGCGATAGGAAAGTATGATCGATATCAACCCAAGAACTTGAATATCAATGGAAACATCGAAATGAAAAATGAAAAACTCAATGAACTAATTCATTGCTAAGAATTAAGAATCCAAAGAAGTCGATGACATGGTCCTGAGTAAACCTAGATAACTAGAAAATGATCATATGTGCACCAAAAATCAGTTTCATCTTGCACAAAAACCTAGCATGCAAATCTTATTTCTTTCTTTCTTTTTTGTTTTCGATTTCTAACCCAAGTATGCAATTTCTCCGGAAGAATGTAAATTTTACCAAGACCATGCAACCATCTAAACATGTCAATCTGTAATTATGTCCAATAAAATCAACAGATTATTTTCAGAAGCAGTTTTTAAAAATTCAATTTTAAAAACTTTTGCAACGCGCTTTTTATATATATAAAAACACCGATCGGTTTCGTATGTCATGTTCAATTTCAAGAAAAACACTTTTAAAAAATCAATAAACATTTATTGTTGGGTATTTTTCAAAAGAAATCTTCCAAAAACTGTTTGCCACATAAGTTATTTTATACATGTTTTTACAAAACAAGAACACAAAAATAAAAATGGTACTCCCTCCATCCCAATTTAAATGCTCCCTATGAAAAACGGTGTAACTCTGACCACAAAACCATTGAATTTTTTTGTTATGTTTTCCTGAACTTTTTTGCACTGTTTGAAAGTACTCACTGAAATCCTTTGAACGTCGCAAAAAAAATTAAAAATTAATTCTGAAAGTACTTTATTATTTGATCAAAGTTACATGGTCTCTCATAAGGAGCATTAAAATTGGGACGGGGGAGCACCAAACAAGCTTTTATATATAACCCTAAACTCTCAAATAGTGAAAAGATTCTACTAGGGTTAAGAAGATCATGAATGTTACTGGTGTTCTTCTTCAGTCCATGGAATGGCTCTCTTCCTTTGATTCCCACTGCATGTCTTTCTAGCCACCTGCTTAGAACTAGATCCAACTATCTCTCTCCTAGTCTCCTCATCTCCTCCACCTTGATTATTCTCCACATGATCATCAAGATAATGATCATGAGGTGTCACATATCTGGGCATTGGAAAAAATCCTGCCTCAATCATCTCCAAATCCTGAAGCAAGCGCGCGTAGTGCCTTTTGATGTCGTCCATTGATTTGGAAGGAACCCTAGATGCAACATGGTTAAAGAAGGCTGGGGAGTCAAGGCCGACTTCGGCCAAGGCGTTCTCAAACGCCTTGTTTTCTTCAAAAGTCCATTCTGCTGGATACTGGTATTTATGATGAACTTCAAATTGGCTTGCAAAAGTAGCTGGTGCGAATATGTCTGACCATTCCATTCGTATCTACGGTTTTTCTCCGTGTCTATATCAAAAAGAGAAAGACACACACACGAAGAGG
>JAOTQK010000023.1:2555290-2577306 GCA_025642025.1 Rhododendron ferrugineum
GGTTGGGGTGTGGGGGAGAGAGACTCTAGTAGATGCTCAATGCATGGAGGAAGAGATCAGAAAAAGAAGGTGGTTTCATACATATTTACTTGTGCGTGTTGTGGAGAGAGAGAGAGAGAGAGAGAGAGGTGGTCAAATGGAGTGAAGAAGGAGATAGAGGTCTCTCTTGTGGTCTTCCACCAACTACCACATAGGTGATAGTTGTGAAAGGTTTTCTTCTCTTTGGTTTCTTATACTTCTTATAGAAAGGACAACTTCTACTGAAATTACAAATTTGGGCATGAATAAATCAACAGACCAGATATTATAGTTAAGTGTTATAAATATGGGAGGATCTTGATAGATGTATATTTATTTGGCTCCCCAAAATGAAAGCATCCTTTGAAATCGCTCTCAAGAAAAAAGCAAAGGAAAAAAATTTAAAGCGGAGATTTAACCTCCTCTTTCCCAAATTGATAGTCCATTACAAAAATACGCGCAATTTTTGAATTAAAAAAATAAGTACTTCAATGCATAATTTTTCAAATTTTCTCGTACCAAATTAAAGAACTAATTGAAATCTTTAATTCGGTCCGAAGAAATTTAAAAAATCATATATAGAAGTACTTTCTTCCCTGATTAAAAAATTACATGCGTTTTCGCAGCATACGACATATCAATTTGGGACGCGGGGAGTAAAACAACATTTACAAACCAAAAAAGGTTAAAGTTGAGTTTGAATATTAGTATTTCACTTATTGTTATCGCAATTCGCAAGTACAATACTGAGTACTCCAAAGAAATGCTATAAACTCTAGGTGGCTTCAAGGGGTGCTTGCCGTAGTTGCAAAATCATTCGTTATAAATTTATGTGAAAGCATTAAAATTCATATCCAAATGTTATTTTCAAGGTGAAGTTAAAGAGTACTACAAGTTATATATACAGACCCAAAGTGAGATGAGTAGTGCAGCATTAGTCCTTTTCTAAACAACATTTTTTTTTATAATTATACGGTGTCCGGGCTAGTTTATGTGAATCTTGACTCCCACTGCCCACTTGACAGGTTACGGCCTAGAGTTTTGTTCATTGGTCGAATAAGCCCCAAAGAAATTGATAGCATATATGATATTCCGGATTTAAAACTTTAGGAGGAAGCAAACTCCTAATAAGTTTTTGACTTTATGACCACTAGGCCAACCTCTTGCGATTCCTTTTCTAAACAACATTGGCCTAATACGGAGTAAGTGTATTCTTGTGATCGAAGTTTACTTGGAGTTCAGTACTCTACACATGGTTAGGTAATGACATAGTGCATTAACAGTTAAATTCAAATGATTTTTCCTTCATTAATTAGAAGAGCCATATGCTAGCCTATTTACTGAAACTTTCACTATCTTCTTATTCTGCATCATTTGTGTGGGGCGACTCCTAGTATAAAATTTCATTTCAAATAAACCGATGCGAGATTGAATGGAAATGAATGTTATGAAAAATACTACATTTAGCAGAGAAATATTCTAGAATGCACGTCCACTTACCATAATTCCGAGATGTTGTGGTGAATGATACTAACCAAGTAACCATCATATAAATATGACATTTCTAAGAGAGACAAAAAAAAAAAAAAAAAACCCTACACTATGATCTAAAGAAATTTTGAACATGAATTAGGTGATTGACCGGACTCATCTAGCTCTCGTCCACCCAAAAACAACGCAGGTGATCGATGGGTTCAAATCCTATCGAATTATTGGCAAAGCAACGGGCACCTTTCGTACTTTTTTTTTTTTAATCTACGCGTCACCTTTAGTACTTGAAAAAATTCTGCTTACACCGAGCGAAAATAACGAAAGACTTAAATGCATAGTAGTGGTTGAGGAAGAAGGAAAAAAGCAAGAATACAGACAAGGAAATCATTTGGAAGGCCATGCAATTATTTTCAAAACCAAAATAGTTTCAACTGTACGCGAGCGACCCAGAAAATTTAATGATTTTTTGAGCGTCATTTTATTTATTTATTTATTTCCAATTATCTCAAAATATGCCCACGTATGTGGAAATTTGCAGCTTTTAACTGCCAATTGTGTGAGACATGTAAAGGGGAGGGATCTATGTTGAGAGTCAACTTAGGGATAGTGTTTTTTCCTCTCTAGTCTCCACCTGCATGCCTTGTTGTTTTTGTACCTTTTTGAGCCCTAAAAGTTAGTATTAGGGGCCTGCTTGGACGGTGCAAAAAGGGGAGGGGAAAAATAAGAGGGGTGTATGGGAGGGCCCCACCCCTTTTCCCCCGTTTGGTAACCCATTAATTTCCCTGATAATTTCTTACCCCGTCCTCGTTTTCCCCTGTTCTACCGTTTCTTCGGTATTATATTTGGGCTCCTCTTGGGGTCCCTAAAAATAATCCGGCTTTGGAGGGGTGTTTTGTGGGCGAAAATACCCCTCATTATCCCCTTTCTCCATCCATCATTCAACCAATTTCTACTCTCCATTCTACCCATAATCATACTTTTCATTCAAACTTATGCTAAGACTCCTTATTTGGAGCACTTAATTTTTTAACTATATTTTTAATATATAAATGGTGTAAAGAGATTGAAAAATTAAGTATTCCAAATTTCAATCCGTTTGAACGGATGGAAAGATTTTAGTTTTCTGATCATTTTATCCTAAATGGTCATAATTAAATTTTGACTCTAGGATTTTCGTTGATTAACTCTAAGAAAGTCGTAGAATCAAATATCTCTTAGGCTAATCAACGAGAGCCATAGAGTCAAAATTTAATTATGACTATTTAGGATAAAATGATCAGAAAACTAAGATCTTTCCACCCGTTCAAACGGATTGAAATTTGGAATACTTAATTTTTCAACCTCTTTACTCCGTTTATATATTAAAAAATATAGTTAAAAAATTAAGTGCTCCAAATAAGGAGTCTTAGTATAGGTTTGAATGAAAAGTATGATTATAAAAAAAATTTGTTTAATAATAATACTAAATTCGTTAATTTGTTAGTAGAAATAAATATTACGGCTTAAATTGTGAAAGAATAATTAAATTTGCAATTACATATAAAACGTAATACATAATTAATTTAGGGACTGCACAAGGGCAAAAGAGTCATTTGACAGCTTTTTATATCATCCACCCTTCCTTATACCCCATATTAATCCTCCATCCAAACTAAGTATTATTTAATCCCCCTTCTCTAATACCTCATCCAAACAACCTACTATTTAATCCCCCCTCCATAAACATCATATCAATGTGGGCCATCACTTATTAACTAATACCCCCTATTATCTTATCCCCCTTATTAACTAATACCCCTAATTTTTTCCCCACATCCAAACGGGCCCTAGGGTTTGGAAAGAAAAAATAAGCACAAGCTCTTCATAATCTGCAATTCTTAAAAGTTAAAAGTAGGGGAGAGACTTCAAATCACAAGGTTATTGAAGAGTTGGCATTTTGTGTGAGTGGTTAACCATATTGTCATCAATTAATGGTAAGAATTAATAAAAATATTTATGCATTTGGAATGTGTTGATGACGATAACGACGTACTGGAATATTGTGGAATCTGAGCGACAGGGTCGGCGGTTAGTTTGGAATATCTCAACGACGATAAGAAAATGTTTTGAATGCATTAACGACAAAATGGTAGGTTTTGGATGTAGACCGTAACGGTAATGTTGGAATGTGTCTAAGACCATAACGACAAGTTTTGAATGTCTATATTCGCAACAATAGCAGCGCGTGTCTAGAATGTAGGATTTCAATGGCAACAACGGTGCGTTTGGAATGTTTTGAAGACAATAACGATGCGCATTTGGAATTCCAAACTTAATTGTGGACCACTTGGGGCGGATTTAAGTATAAGCCAGGCCCTAGGGGGTTACGTGCGCCCTGATTTCTTCACACTTGCCCTAGTGCCCCCAAGAGATTCGTACTACCTTTCATATGTGCCCTTAAAAAAAGATTAACTTATTCTGTTATTCTTGTGGAGAGGAATTGAAATACCGAAGCAAATTAATTCACTAAAATATTAAATGATATTGCGTGCACAGAAACATAAGACACCTAAGAATCCTCGCAAACTACCCGACTGGTCAACCTGACACTTTTGATTCGATTTTTTTCTATTCTTGGATCCATAATTCCATATATAAATAACCCATGTTGTTCATCTACACCACTGAATTGGACCGTTGATTTCCTGGGTCTTTAAAAGGCTCCGTTCTCCTAAGATTCTTATTTTGTAAGTACTTATTTTTTACTTTACGAAACACTATATATCACCTTTAATTTTAAAAAAAAGTACTTATTTTAGTTAGTAAAACACAACCTAATTTCTTTTCACTGACTTCTCGTTTGGCATTATGTGGGCAACAAATTTGCAATGGATGGGCATAAACCCAATAAGGCATCCGGGAATAATGGGTTTGTAAGAAATATAAGAAGGAGCTTAAACTTGAAAAAAGAAAAGGAAGAGTTCCTCTATGGTCAAGTGGTCCAGTCCAGGGCCCTTCTGTCCCGATCATCAAAATAGATCCGGAAGAGCCCGGAAATGACCTGGACGGAAAACAAACCCTTAAAAAGACTAGAGAGGAATAGAGGATCCCAAAGCGAAAGGGTATATAAGAGAGTCAAGAGACTATAAGCTTAGATGCATATTACATCATTAGTGTATATTGAGTAGTTGTGAATCTTAAAACATCCTCATGATTGCGGCACGCAAGGACTATAGGTATTAAATCACGTTGTAATGATATATAGCACAGTTCTTTCTGGACAAACTAGTAATTATTCTCCCCGACCATAATTTAGCTCATTTTTTGTGATCATGTTATTTTTTAAAATGAAAAAGAAAGTACATACGGGGATAACTTTTGATTTTTCACTACTTTAAAAAACAAATTGAGGCCTTTAAATTAGTGCAAAAAGAATTTAAAAAAAAAATCGATTCAAAAGTTCTTTATTGTTCTGTATAGAAAAAAGTATTCAATTTTGAAAACAACTAAAATTATTGGACCGAGAGTGTAATGGCAACAATAGTAAAGCATTACCAATAAAAGTCTATTAGTTAAACGAAAATGCTATTGGTACCGATGGGTACCGTAGGGAAAATGCACCGACAGCTGCGCCGGGCCGTCTCCGGCCACCGGATGGCCGATTCGAGCCGTCCAAATTTTTAAAAAAAAAAAAACCGAGTGGGCCAACGTGGAAATCAACGGCATCCGAAGTGTGTAGGGTGCTTGATCCGAGCATCCTTTTTTCGTGTATATATCCGGTGGCCGAAGACGGCCCGGCGCGGCCGTCGGTGCATTTTCCCTATACTATTGGTCGGTACCAATAGCAGTATTCATTAGTTAAAGCTAAACAAGTAAGAGTATCTCCAACGATGGATTCCCTTGGCTCATAAAATAGAAATAATTAATGCCACTAATTTGTACTAATAGCAATATTATTCCAACCGCGGACTAATTATTACTCCTTAATTATCATCACCAACTTTTGATGGTAAAGATGACAATGAAAAGTTTTACCAAGACAAATCACCACCGTTGATCGTTTACTTAAACTTATTGTCAAACTTGACCTCAGTTAATTAAATTTCAATAATTTCCTCATTTTATAATCCATTCTCAGAAAATGAGGTTGGCGTTTTTGAGTTCAGAGGACATAACTCAAAAGGAGCCCAATAGGTTCTTTTTGCATTCTTGAATTTTCCCATTTTACTTTCAATTACAAAAATACCCAGATTCAATAAATCCCAATTTTACATAACTTCTATCCATAAATCTCAAATTGGGATATGTGCAGAATGTGGCATTCTTGTACCTTTTTTGTTGTCTTAAATTTTCAATTTGTTTAAACCGGTGATTAATAAGGTCTCAAATAAAGAGCAAATACTTAATTTTGAGAACCCTAAAGACAAATTTAATTATGTCATTTTAGAATAATATGATTAGAATAATAAGATATTTGCACCTGTTTAAACAAATTGAAAATTGAAACACTTAATTTTTTAGACTGTTTATATATTAAAATATATGGTTAAAAAATTAAGTGCTTCAATTTTCAATTCGTTTGAACCAATACAAAATGATCAAAAGGGTAAAATGGTAAAAAATCAACTCATAATTCATTTTCATCACATATCTTCCAAACACTACTCCTGTTGTAAAATGCATTATGCGCATATCATTCAAACATACTAGATTCAAAATACCTTCTGACTATAATCCAAAAAATCAAAAAGTTAAAAATGAAAAGCCAAAAAGTAAGGTCCCAAACACTACATCTCACCAACATCTCACCACGTGTATTGAGACTTGAACTCAAGTGTTGAGTGAGGAATTTAATTAAACTACTTACCAATTCATAGTTTTTTCTTTGAGCACCAAAGGAAAAAACATGTTCGGTTCTGGTAATACACCAAAAAATGGTTAAAAGCTTCAATGCACGTCTTGCCAATGCAAATGTAATTGTACGTTTGCAAATACCCGCGTTTAATCACTGTCATGTCCACTCGGATTTGATTACCGAGAAATTTTTGGGTGCCAGGTGGGTATCACGTGGGCACGTCCACGGTCCACGTGGTGTTCAAGCAGCGCATCCGGACCATCCAAAATTGTGTTGGATAGTTCAAATTGAAACTATCTATCTCCTTTCACCCGACCACTCTCTCCTTTTTCTCTCCCCAAATTTGAGCTGTCCAATGGACGGTTGGAATACACTCTGCTCGGGCACCATTTACGAATATGTTATGCCTCTAAAAGAAGTCTTGAAATTAGTAATATTAAGAGAGAATACTATAAATTCATTTATACTAGGTACGTAATAATCTCTGGGCCAAGTATAAGAACGAGAATTCTGTTCAAAAAAAAATTTAAGAACGAGAAAACAGATCAGCGAAAGCACATTTCTCGCGGTTTTGAACTGGTTTTACGTCCCTCTCTCTCTCTCTCTCTCTCCAGAAAAATAAATGACAGATCTGTATAAGAAACCCTCTCTCTTTCTCTCTCCAAGCAGTGTTCTTTGAGTTTTTTCGCCATTTGAAAAATGGCACGATGAGATTACAGGTTAGAAGCTGATCAAAATCTACTCCCGGTACGCTCGAAAGGCTTGTTTTTTAATCCGGGGAAACTAGTACAATCATAACAAAATTTCAAAAATTGTAATTTACCAAAAAAATAATAATTTCACAATTGTTCTTCCTTTGGCCAAACGTGTTCGAGTACATGTCTGCATGAAAACTTATACACATGCACTTGTAAATTTCTGGGTTCATTTTCTTCCTTGCATTCCAAGTCTCCATATTTCTGGGTTCTCTCTGTTTCTTGAAATTTCAATAGGGGTCCATTTGATTGGTTGGATACTTGGATTAGACATGAGATTGGTTTTTGGCTTTGCATATGGGAGTTTATTTTTGGCCTTTAAATGCGATAATTGACGGAGGATGTACGTATCCGTTGGATTACAAATCCCGTGTTATTTCATTTTCAGCGTTTGAATGCAACAATTGATGGATGATTACATACATGACACGCAACACCAATCTTACAAAACGTGAGATATACAATTTGAGCACGTAATTTGAAATTTTCACATTTTTCGTGTGCTCCTCAGTCGAAGGAGGAGGATTCTTTTGCAGCTTTGTATAAAAAGATATATAGCATCATCTTGTGGTAAATTCTGCTAGTAGCGACCAATATTTTCGATATACAAATACATTCGTGTATACGTATACCATTTGCCTGCAAATAAGCTGGCATTGATTCCTCGACAGGGTTCTGAAATATCAGATTCAAACAGCTATAATTGAGAAACACGTCTCATTTTCATGTTTACAGGTTATTATGAATCGTTGATCAAAGTGGAAAAAAGGATTAGAAAGCGTCGAACCAGTAATTGAACTACTCTATCGGATCAAAGATTTCGCTTTTTTGAAAATGATGAGGGGGGCCGCGCTAGTAGCTATTGCTGCTGCCATTGGCAACTTGTTACAAGGATGGGACAATGCAACAATTGCAGGTATACATTCCATTGCTTAACACTCTCATTGTTCTGTACTGTGATATAGTAATACAGTTCTTAGTAACTTAAAATTTCATTTGAATCAATTCTCCGCCCTCGAAATTAATGCAGCATACTTGACTCTTTATTTTGTTATTCACTTATTCTGTTCACTGATTTGGATCCTTTCATGGCGTGATCGATGTGTACAAAAATTCATGGATCAATTTACCTTTTCTCTTCAAACCATTGGTTTTGGTGGTTTAAAGCTAGTGAATCTCATTGCCAAAGTAAACACATATTATCTATTGCAGGGTCCGTTCTTTATATCAAAAGGGAATTCAAGTTGCAAACTGAACCAACGATCGAAGGGCTAATAGTAGCCATGTCACTAATTGGAGCCACAGTTATTACAACATTCTCTGGACCTGTATCAGATTCTGTTGGTCGGCGTCCTATGCTTATAATTTCATCAGTTCTTTATTTCCTCTCTGGTTTGGTAATGTTGTGGTCTCCCAACGTCTACGTCCTTCTAATAGCACGGCTACTGGATGGGTTCGGAATTGGTCTTGCCGTTACTCTGGTTCCTGTCTATATATCCGAGACGGCCCCACCAGAAATAAGGGGATTGTTGAATACACTTCCACAGTTCACTGGCTGTGTTGGGATGTTTTTGTCATATTGCATGGTTTTTGGAATGTCACTAATGGATTCACCAAGTTGGCGGCTGATGCTTGGGGTTCTTTCTATTCCTTCTATTGTTTATTTTGGCTTGACAGTATTTTATCTACCTGAATCTCCGCGGTGGCTTGTCAGTAAAGGGCGGATGGTAGAGGCCAAATGGGTACTGCAGGGACTGCGCGGAAGAGAAGATGTCTCAGGTTCGTCCTTTGATGCTTTTTCTAATATATATTTACATGCTGCCGCTGTTTTATATAGAGATACTAGAGTATTTAGTTAGACCTTCTGTATGCAATTGTTATTTCCTCTTGACTGAGCTTGGTCTGCAAAACGCAGAAGTCAGAACACAAAACATACACACACAATGAAGCTATTTCACTTTTCAGGCCTTTCACTACTGATCAATGACCATGCACCTAAGATGTTTTCTTTCCTAAGTCGTAAGCCTTCGCCACAGTCAACTCTCCTTGCCGGCAGTTCTTGAGGTCACCCCTACCCCACACGTAAGCTTGTGAAACGGTTGTGGGAGAGGATGTAGGAATTAGCCCGAGTTGCACGCAAGTTGCCTGGACACCCTGCATTACCCAAACAAAAGAAAAAAATTATTGCAAATTGATTCTTACCTCATGATAATGATGCTACTTGCTAGCATTGTTTGTTTGGAAACCCTCACTAAAAAGCTACATTTTCTATAGTTATGTTCTCACGGTTACTGCAATCCCAAAAAAAGTTGCAGCAAATTGGTGTGTTCTCATGTTTATGCTTCTTGGCTCAATTAGCATTGGCAATAAAAACCTCATAATAGGAAGGGTTGGCGAAGTCTGTCAATGGAAAGTTGGACATATAAACTGGGCAAAGAAAGTATCTACTACTTTCTAGCCTGAGTTCATCCAAGTTTTATTCTTGAAGTTGTTAAAGGATATGATATCCATGCCTGTAAATGAATGATGATACGAATATACTCATTGCCTCATTGGAGTAGTTATATCAATTTTTTTTTTCCCTAATTGGTGCATTAGTTCTATCTGAAGGGGCCTTGTTTCGGAGAATATGCTGTGTTTCTGGAATTCCTAGTGAAAATGGGATAATTTAACAAGTGCAATACATAGAGCTACTCTGTAATCTGCAATGCATCCGAGAGTATAATGAAATCCATGTGGAATGCATAGTTGACAACTTCTATAAACAACGTCAATCCACGATCAATCCACGTTGACACCTTCAATAAATCTTGTGAAAATTTTTAGTCCACCACTTAAGCAGACAAATTCTCCCACATTCACTTGTTCTGCACATAGCAGATACTTTACACCGCATATGTAGATGCAGATACATCCGTTCTCATCTAGAGCTTGTAGGGCCGGCTCATAAGTTTTGGAGGCCGGAAGCAAACCTCTTGAATGAGGCCTCCCTATATTTTTTTATACAAAAATGGTCTACAAAAAGTCTCATAAAAAAAACCATTACAAAAGAGTAATTCCACCATTATAAAAAAAACCATTACTCCTCATGCGTTTCTTTTCTTTTTCTTTTTCTTTTTGATCGTCCCAGTGTTTCTAATGAGTAATTCCACCGTTTGGGCCTATTTTGTGGCTCCTAAATTTCAATTCAGCCTATTTTGTGTAAAGGAAGCTCAGTGCAAAAAAATTTTGGACCATATATACATACATATATATAGGGACCCCAAAATTTTGAGGGCCCCCGTTTTTAACATTTTTTGGGGGCCCGAAGCACGTGCTTCCTTGGCCTCTCCCAATAGCTGGCCCTGACAGCCTGCCTGCAGCTAATGAGATTGAATGTAAGAACTAAGGGTATTGTCGAATCAATAACTCAAATCGTTTTTCAAGATTTTCCATGTAATTATATCTACTTTATGTCATTATCTTGGATCTTTACTTAGGCACAAGCCAGTAATCTCTCAAGTTAGACACAACCCAATTAGTAATCCCTTCATTCTTTCTGTGCATATGGTAGTTTGATCGGTCATGTTGTGGATGCCTTTTCTTCATTAGTACTATAGAAATCTTGCAAAGTAAAGCAACATTTATGCATAAGAACTTCAAAGAAGGAAAGGCTTTTAATGACGTGTATATGCTTTATGGTTGATTAGATTAGGAATTCAATTGAAAAGATGCATGTAATGTCTACTTCATTTGCGAGATATATAGAATATATGGTAGGATGGATCTTTTTGTTCGAAAGAAAATCCGAAACTTAAATTTCCATCAACTCAATGCATATATTGGAGCACTGTCATTTATTGAAGATTCAAAACTGAAGTTATAAACATCATGAGGTTTCTGATGAATAACTTTTAAGAGAGTATATTTCACAATTTGTAAATGGGATTCCCTTCTCAATAGTTGGATTTTTTTCTTCTAAATCTTCAGGTGAAATGGCTCTGCTGGTCGAAGGTCTGGGCGGTGGAGGCGGAGCATCAATAGAAGAGTACATAATTGGACCAGCCAATGAGCTCAGTGACAACGAACAAGCTCCAGAGAAAGATCAAATCAGGTTATACGGAGCGGAAGAAGGAGTCTCTTGGATTGCGAAACCCGTAACGGGTCAAAGTACTCTTGGCCTAGTCTCCCGCTACGATAGCATGGCAAACCAGAGCACCTCTCTCATCGATCCAACGGTCACTCTCTTTGGAAGCATCCACGAGAACCTTGGGGATATGGGAGGCAGAAGGAGCATGCTGTTTTCCAATTTTGGAAGCATGTTCAACATGGGTGATCAAGGTAATAATAAAAAGGAAAACGAGGATGTGGAGAGCTTGCACAGGGAAGGAACCGACGGTTCTGGGGTCGACTCGGATGACAATCTACGTAGCCCGTTACTTTCACGCCAGGATACTGATGTTGAGAATCCTGCTTCCAATGCTATTGAACAAGTCAGTGGTATGGACATTGGCGGCGGTTGGCAACTGGCGTATAAAGTGTCAGAAGGCAAAGGTGAAGACGGCAACAGAAAGGGGGGAGGAGGACTTAAGAGGATATATTTGCACCAGGAAAATACCACTGGTTCCCGCCGTGGATCTGTTCTTTCGCTCGTTGGTGGTGATGTACAAGTAGAAAGTGAATGTGTTCATGCTTCTGCTCTTGTGAGCCAGTCTGCTCTTCCTTCCAAGGATCTGATTAGCCAGTTTTCGGGTGAAATCGAGAAAGTTAAACCGTCAGCCATTGCCAAAGGGCCAGGTTTGGCTGATCTTTTTGATCCAGGAGTTAAACATGCATTAGTTGTTGGTGTAGGAATTCAAATACTTCAGCAGGTAAGGATATAACTCCTATCTTCCTTTTGTCATAATTTTCACTTTTTTCAACACAAAATTTGATGGAGTCTCTTCACAAATGAGGGGAAATTCCATTCATCCCTTGAATCTGGGAAAAAAAACTGCTCTACGAATTCTGATATTGGCAAAATGTATTCTGATTTCTAAGTTAGATTAAAAAAGTTTCAATAATTCGCTCCTTTTGACGTACAAAGTACATAGAAGAACTGTGATTCTTTGAATTCTCGATAGCTGTTCACCAGGCATGGCATTATGCGTCTAGCTTAGCCAGAAATAAACACACACACAAAAGCAACACTTTTAGGAAGCCCCCTTTAATGAATTCCTGCTCTTGCTTCAAACTGTTTCTGCTATATCTGCTGTGGAACTAAGGCATCTTTCTAGTTGTTTCGTTTTCTTTTTAGTCTAGCCTACTTTTAGTATCTTCTGTGAAAGCATCAGCTAAAGAAATTTCGATGGAGCGACATTACAAAATTGGACAAATGGATCCAACATGCATTTGGATTAAGGAAACTACACCATACCATGAAGCATGCCTATGCTTAATTTTCAATAAAGTGGTTGAAAGATTGACCAAAAGCATAAGGTTTTGTTCTCGTTATGTACTCCACGTGATCGCATGATTCTTGTGGATATGTGCAGTTTTCTGGCATAAATGGTGTCCTCTACTACACTCCACAAATTCTCGAACAAGCGGGTGTGGGAGTGCTTCTATCAAATTTGGGTATTCGTCCAGACTCTGCATCTTTCCTTATAAGTGGTGTCACAACTTTGTTGATGCTTCCAAGCATCGGTGTCGCTATGAGATTAATGGATGTTGCAGGAAGAAGGTAAATATATTTCCTTGTTTTGAACCTATGTTTTTTGTTGGAAATGGGAATGTATGCAGGAAAAGAAAATAAATGAAAAACAAAAAGCAAGAGTCTTTTCCTACGAGTTTTTCCCACTGCAGAAGGAAAAGTTTAGGCTATATTTCGTCAAGCATTTAGGTAACGAAAATGAGAAGGAAATGAAATTCCCTGTTTATGAGTTTTATGAGTTTAAGTGTTTAGATTCCTTGTTTCATTACCCAAATCCTTGTTACAATCTTAAAAAAAAAATCTATAACGATAAAAGTACCAAAAAAAAAGGAAAACCGATAACTGGGACTGGACACTCACATATAATTTCAGCATTTTTCAAAGTAACCAAAGAAGAAACATAGTCTCTCTTTCCTATTTTCTTCTTTGTAGGCTTTGTTTGGATCAAGAATTTGTAGGGGGACTTATTGATAGAAAAAGAAAAGGTGAGGGAAATAAACTTCCAATATTGGACCTAAAATTCCCCATACTTTCTTTTTCCATACACAAATTCCTCTACAAATCCTTGATCCAAACATAGCAATGGCCTTCCAAATCCATGAAACACAAACGGAGACATCACTTGACTCTATATTCTTCCTATACAGGTCTTTGTTACTATCCACTTTACCTGTATTACTACTCTCACTCATCGTACTAGTCCTCGGCAATATCATCAACATGGGCTCTGTTGTCCATGCCGTAATCTCAACTGTGAGTGTTGTCATCTACTTCTGCTGTTTCGTAATGGGCTTCGGTCCCATTCCCAACATCCTCTGTGCAGAAATCTTCCCAACGCGCGTCCGTGGCGTCTGTATTGCCATATGTGCACTGACTTTCTGGATCGGAGACATCATCGTTACGTATTCACTCCCTGTGATGCTCACCTCCATTGGTCTCCAGGGTGTGTTTGGCATCTACGCTGTAGTTTGCACCCTCGCGTGGATTTTTGTTTTCCTAAAGGTTCCTGAAACTAAGGGAATGCCGCTTGAAGTCATCACCGAGTTCTTTGCAGTTGGTGCAAAGCAAGGTGAGCCAGGAGCTTAAAGTGTTCGTTGGTTTGATTTCTCTCTGGAATATGAACTGCAGAATAGGCTGCAAAATTTTGTTTTAACATTGGCAACACAGTTGGAGTTGAAAGCTATCTTTCTCAAGGTTAGGGATGGTCGATTTATTCGTTTTTCGTTTGAATTTTGTTCAAGATTGTGTCTTTTTGTTCTGCAGTCATAAAGATTTTTGTTTGTCAACATGAGATTATCAATCGAGTTGTTTGATGCTTGAGCTTTTATTCGTGAACCCTTTTGTCATTCAGCCTAATTCTTGGCACTAAATGTTTCTCTTGGTTGTTTTTAGAATTGCCATACATGACACCTTTGAAACACTTGCTTGGTTGATGAACACGTCCTGGAAACTTCAATTTCTCAAGATATCATTTTCCGCTGAAAGTAAATTAATGATGAAACATGTTATTTCTTTCAGAAACTGAAAAGTGTTCTGCAAAACTGGTTTTGAATAGCACAACCAACAAAGTTTACTTGAAGAATCGACTCATTATGCCGATCAAACAAAAAAGAATTGACTCATTATGTTGTAGCACTCACCCTGAATTGGATATTTGGATGCATATCAGATTGATACTTGTAAATAATTAGACACAGCCCACATTTCATTCACTGTATATAACCAAGCTCCTTTATTCCAATAGTAATATTTCTTCGAAGTATGTGGAATCTTACAATGGATTTATTGGAATGAAGTGGGAGAATCACCAGGATGGACATATTCATTTCTACTTCCCTCACCAGGGTGTGGGGTTGCACTTGTTTCGGTCCCTAAATCATCATCAATTTTCACCATCAAGTTTGTAGTCGATGGCATATCTACTTTTAAATAAGACGGTTCAGGGTCCTTGAAGGAGAAGGAACGGGTAGAGTGACCGGTAGTCTTGAAATGGTGGAGCGTGGCTTCTCCGGGGGAGGGTAATGTTGAACTTACTGAAGCTGCTGGTGGGCTTCCCCCTAGGCTGGAATGAGCTGGAGATTTTCCTCCCCCTTTATCCTGCTTCTTTTTTGCAGCCCTGTGCCAGTTCTTAAGGGCCTTGGATGTTTGTTGATCAAATATAGATTTCTTCATGTGTGAGCCCATCTGTGAATTCCACCATAGGAGTAATAGGCCAAGTCAAATTATGTTATTAAGGTTAATGCCAAGATGGAACTAGATACTTTTTCAATGTTATTAGAACTGATTTAGGTAGGTTGGTCTGAAAGAGTTGGGGAAAATTGGTTAGTTGCTAAGAGCATGAGAAATGCGGCTTCTTATAAAACCCTTGACTATAGGAGCTGGCTAAGTAGCACAGACATGTGACACCGACACGACCATGATACAAGTACACCAACACGGACTTTGAAAAGTACATGACACGACAAGGGATGGACATATTGTGTTTATCTGCACATATATTAACATTTGAATCAGTTGTAGCGGAAAACTAAAATGCCATATTAAACAAGTTAAAACCATTCTAAACCAATTGTTCTTGTTTTAAGATTACATCACCAGTTTTGTCAAAACGGTATTATGTTTTACCGATGGACATGAGTCTCTCAGTGTCCAACAACCGTTGGTTTCCGACATGGGCACGTAACTGTCTTAAAAGTGTCCATGCTTCCTAGGGATCAGTGTCACCCAAGACTTTTCTGATAATAAAGTTCGCTGAACGAAAAAAAAAAAAACTTTTCTGACTGCCACAAATTAGAGGGAGAGATTTTCATCGGAGCGAGTACCTGGGCTACAAGGGCATACAGTGGGAGGGTAATGTAGCTGCACAAGAACAGGACTCCAAACCTGTGAGCCCAACAAAGTGCATTCAAGCAATTCAAGGTCAATTGCAGTGTTTCAGATAATGTTCTCTATAAATAAGGTAGCTTAGAGACAAAAAAGACTTGCCCTAATGCGATTTTCACAATCACAAGCTTGAAATTATCATGGAAGCAAGATTTCAGCCCAAATGAGTACTGTATACAAAGCCAACTCCTATGTTATTTACGTTGATCATTAGAAATCAGATTGTGATTGGAAAGTTTAAGATATAGAATCCTTACCCATATCCACAAGAAATATGTAATCTGGAATGCATTCTGCAAGTAGCACAAAAGCATTTAGATGTCTTGTCAGTAATTGAAGGAAGACTAACATGAAAGTGAAGAATTGACAAAACAAATCCAATTAAATAGTTCCTATATTTTCCTCATACGTATCCCAACGGAATGATATGACGCAAACATAAAAGGAAAAGACCAATAAGGGGAAATAAAACTCTCATCTGGATTTTGAAAGCTGAAACAAGAAATGCACTACAACATTAGTCGGTCTATTAGGCCATATACCGAATTATAAAAAAAATATGCATGACAGAGGACACATCCTAACCTGAAACAAAGCAAAGTGGATAAGATTAAGAACTAGTTGTGGGCGACCAAACCAGAAATACTTGTCCGAGCCCTGTACAAGAGGAATCCCTTGAACTACTGCATGTCTTTCTGTGGTTTCAAGAGCCATCCTTGTCAAAATAGCTTGGAGCTTTGTTCCAACAGCTAAGATTATCTGAAAAACAGTTACATAGTCAACGCTCGCCTTCTATATTAATTCCAAACAGACAGTAACTCTATGGACACGGAAACCGGCAACAGAGAATCCTTACAAACAGAGGAATTAAGGATGCCCAAAACAAAGCCTGCCACCCTGAAAGAGATGATAGATGGTTTATAAGAAAATTAGCCGAAGAGTGAAGAATGTAATCGGAATGGATGTATCTATGAAAGAAAGAGTGCTCACCATAGACATTGAGGAGCAAGAAAATCACAAATGATGCCCATAAGACAGGACTGTCAACACCATGAAGATACACCAAGTCAGGATTTAGGAACAGAAATGCCTAAGAAGCACACACGGGCACATGAAAAGACACGACAGTCACGACACTTGTGGGACACGCAGAAAGTATGTTGTTTGTATGTACTCTCATACATCATTTAGAAGGGTAAGTAATTGCCAAGTGTTATTTAATTAAAAGTGCAATTAAACTTTATATTCTAAGGTACAAAGAAGGAAAATATGTAAAATACCACGTTTCAATTTAATCATTGGATTCCTGGGTATCTTAAAATGTCAAGTTTCAGAGTTTAACAAGATTTTCGGAAAAATAGTTGGACAGGTTTGGACGTGTGTCTGGTAGGTGTCTAGACGTGTCTGATGAATGTTGTGTCCTCCAACACGACATGCCACCTTTTAAAAGGTGTTCGTGCTTCTTAGAGAATATGAGTCCGCTTAGGAATGATTACATGATCAAACCCTCATTTCACTCCAGAAAAATCACAGCCGTAAACAAGAATATTACCTGACTCCCACAATGGTCTTAAAGTCATCTTCTAATGATCTTTTGATATATTTTTGGAAGTTGAATTTGATTCCAGGAGCCAAATGGACCTATACAAGCAGTATGATTAGAAGACACGAAGGCAACCTGAAACTGCTTAAAGTTTTTTCTAACATAGAAACCTCACATGGATGAATCCGTTGCGCAAGGTCAAGTAATCAGACTTGTTAACAGACCTAAAAAATTGCTGGAAGAAGCATCCCTGCACATTGAATACATCACAGTGAATCCTGATTTGAGTGCTAAACAGTCCCTAGAATGTCTCATTAATTTAGAGATCACATTAAAATGAAAAAGCCAAGATAACATCCTACAATGTAAAAGAAGACGGGAATCGTGGTCCAGAAACTTGTGTGTGCTCTCACAAAAGTTGTCTCATGAGCAAGCCTGAACCTCAAATGATGGGATGTTGTCTCTTGCTCCCATTGCTTCCATCGGCGAATCTGTATCTCGCAGTTTAACAAACATGGAGAAATTTTGAAGTTTTTCATTAGTTCAAATGCTTACTATAGGCATATTGCTAACTTTGACTCCAAGAAAACTTCTTGCAGCCATCCTCTCTATTATTCTAAGGAAATGTTGTTGGTTTTGTTACTGAATAAAACTAAAACAATGACTCGAGAACAAATCATTGGATGGTCAGCGACGAGTCTCTAACCACCCAATTCGCTAAAAACATCATACCAGCAATTCATATTGAAAATCATTTTCAAAGTATTAACCGAAACACACTAAGGAAAAATTAGGGCACTTCAAATTACCTTTAGTCTCCCAAGCGCCATTGTGACAGCACTGTATATCACATGAAAGACTGCTAAAAAGAAAATGAGGATGTGTAACTGATGCAGTCCATTGACAGTTATGAGTGGAACCTTCCCCTGGTGACAAAAAACAATTTGACATAAGGAAGAAAAAATTGTATATGTCATTTTCTCACAAAATGGCAAGTTATTGTCCTGATTTTTGCAGTTGAACCTAGTAAGCATCCACCATCTTATCTAAGATTTTTATAGATCAAATGAATTGAGTTTCATTAATATCTAATTAAAGATAATCTTGACATGTATAAATTAGTGATAGAAAAGACAAGTCGAGGAGTCACTAGTCAACCGAAATCTAATGAAATGTTTCGCTTGGATAAGAACCAAGTTTTCTCTTCTAGTAAAAAATCGTTTTGAACTATTTTACCATTCACATTCATCACTAAGTCCAATCAATAAGATTAACTGCACTACATTGGTTTCTGGAAATGAAAACAATTGTTATCTCCTCCTGTTTTTTCGATTAGTCATTTCATAGAATAAGTCAGTTTAGTAACCCTATCTATAATAAAAATCGGTTGACTAAGCCCTTTATATTATAACTTAAACATAGGAGAGATTTCTAACAGTATCGCATTGTCTACTTGTCTGAAACTTAACAAAGGCCAAATCTACAAGCTGGAGAACCAAGATGAATTGACTAGCAACTGCCAGTGCCAGAAGCACGCGCATTCCATACTGCAATGATGCCCTTTCGATTTATAGGCTTCAATAGGGATAGAAAAACGGGGGAGAAGGAAAAAGAATCCAAAAGAGATGCCATAAACTATCATCACTCGTCTTCTTTAGTTTCACAACTCCTTTAAAAAAAAAAAAGGCAATAGGAGCGCTTACTGCCTTGCACGTAGTACCATAGCCATCAGCAGCTAAGACTCTGTGATCAAACCATAAAAGCCTCCTTCCCCCAGCACTGATTTTGTCCCTCGCGGGACATGGCAACATAGTATTTGCGATGTTATAGGGAATACATATCCGTGCAATGTAATACTGACTAAATGTCAGGAGTAGCGAAATGAAACCGAGAACCATCAACTCTGCAATAACCAAAAGTAAGTTATCTTTCAGGTTTAGCCAATCCTGCCAATAATGAAACAAAATATGCAAATGAAGTTCAGAAAAGCATAATCATTAGTGTAAACAAGTTATGTCGTGTTGTTTACCTGCTTTAACCTTCTCTAGAGCTTCAAATAGAGCTGTCTTGTGCCTTTTTGTGAACCACTGGAGTAAGATTTTTGTACAGGGTCAATACCTCTATTTTGTTAATTAGAAGAATTCAAGGAACTATGAATTTACTCTTTCTTAATATCAGAACAATAGAAAAGATTGATTGGTTGACAGGTTTTGAAATTCACTTTCTTGGTATTTTCCCATTTTTTAGAAAACATTAGAAATATATTTTCAAATCCTGGGAAACCATTTTCTCTGAGAAATGAATAATATAGATAGAGAAACAAATGATTAATTTTTCTTTTAAAAACAGTCTCTGAAACAAAGTTGACTATAAGAATACCACCTAAACGTGATTTCTAAACTTGCTTTCCCAATTGAAAGGAAAAGGTCATATTAACTCAACCAAATGAAAAACATAAATAAATAAATAAATAAGATCACACCAAAAAAGAACTCAGCTATTCCTTTTTTTTTTTGATAGGCACAGCTATTCCTTTTTTCAGGGTAATGCAGGGCGTCCTGGTCCCACGCCAACTTGTGTGCACCTTGGACTAATCCCTAACAGGCCTTTATTCACACAACTAGTCCTTTATTCATTACCCACGTTTAAATTAGCAAAATTTCTAGTCTACAAAAAGGAGAAACATCAACCAATAGAGCTAATTACTCATTTCAGAGAGAGAGAGAGAGAGAGAGAGAGAGAGAGAGAGAGAGAGAGAGAGAGAGTAAAAAACTAAGAAAACCATAAGCAAAAGAACAGGGTTTATGATTTTCCCCGAACAGAGAATACACTCACTATTGACAGAAAAAGATTTCGAGCAGCAATAGCTAAATATTACGTGGGTTTGATTAATTGAATGTTTATAATTACCATTCCAAGTTTGTGGAGAATTTTTCCCAAGGCAATGGAGATGATGATGATGACCAAACAGACCCCAGCAACAGCCCATGTCGGCGTCTGACCAAGCTCCCTTGTTGTACCACTGCCGCTATTCACAGCCATACTCAACTTTGAGAGAGAGAGAGAGAGAGAGAGAGAGAGAGAGAGAGAGAGAGAGAGAGAGAGAGAGAGAGAGAGGATTTGTGGTTTAAGAGTTCATAGAGATGACAGACTGCTAAAAAGAAAAAGAGCGCGTAAACGACCTGAATGAACAAGTAGGTGGTTGGTCAAATTATAAAGAGATTGTCTTATTCACGAGGAGCCGTAAGACATTCACGAAGCCGCGCGATCTGGACCGTCCGTTCCGGCTTTGGACGGTCCGGATTTGAATAAAACTTTTCCGGATTTAAACTCTTCTCTGGAGAAGTTTCATTTAAATCTGGACCGTCCAAAGTTGGAACGGACGCACGCTATTCACCTCCATAAACTCCTGTTCACGGAAGCTCCGTTAAAAAGATTTTTCCAATTATAAAATGCTGCTTCTTTTTATTAGGAGAAATTACGTTTGACATATACCGGTTACTTCAGGAGTGATAAACGACCTGACTGAGCCAATTACTCGGTGGTTGGTCATACCAAGTTTGAAATACTCAACAAGTTTCAAAAATATGTTTGAGGTTAGGTTATTTGTAAGACGAGTCGATCTTAAACGGGTTTTAATCGATCCAATTTCGAGTAGTTTGATTTTTTATGCATCATAAGCCAAATGAGCCGAGTATTAGCTTGCTCAGGCTGATTTGAAAGCTGAACGAGCTAGCTTCACAAAAATGTTGAAAATTTGCTTGCTTATGTAACAAATTAATTTTGAACGAACTTTACCCGTGGTATCCGGGTTGTGGCAATTTTAACTGGAACTCGGGATCCTGTAGTGCGGGCTGTCCTCCAAGGCTGTAGGGCGATCCGGCAGTCCATTTCAACCATGGACAGCTCGGATCAATAGAAGCTCAGATTTAAATCTGAGCTGTCAGCATCAAAATGGACGGCTGGATCGGCTGCCCTATAGCCTGAAGTGATTTCCAAATTCCTTTTAAGTACTCCCACCATTTTGATTTTTTGGATTCAATGTCAAATCGATCATCTTCACTTCGACACAAAACAGTGACAGATGGTCAGACGGAGGAATTTGATGAAGAGTTGGCCAAATGCGAAAGTATTCGAGAGACGCAGACAACCACAATACCGACCGCTATTCGTCAAGAAATGCAATATAAATCTCATTGGTTTTACTACACTCGGGGCTGCAAATGAACCGAGCAGTTCGTGAACCGTTCGAGGCTCGATTCGGTGAAGGCTCGTTCGAGTTCGACTTAAACCCAGGCAAGCTCGGCTCAAGCCTAGCTCGTCAAACAGCTCGAGTTCGCTTAAGAACTTAACGAATGAAGCTGAACATCCTAAAGCTCAACTCGGTTCATCTCGTTTGCAGCCCTAAATCGACACTTTAACTCTCTTTTTCTGTCCTTCCACATGTTACGGCCCAAGACTCTCACACGGTCACATTCCACATTAATTGATTCATTGTTAAAGGGAGAGTTAAGAACCTGATGGATTCATATGCCTAATAAATTTGGTATCTGTGTTTTTCAAAAGATAATTCTACTACAAATGCACATTAATAAACACAGCCTAGCAATTAAGCTACTAAAGTTGACGAGCCATGCATAAAGGTACATGGTGCACGAATAGACCAAAATGGGAACTTACCAAATAATAGACCAGCCCTATAAGCTTGACCTCCACAAATATTATTTACCATAGTTTGAGTACATAAGTTTGAGGAATGAAGTTGACTTGCTCTATGGTTGATCCCCTAGTATATAGTTTATCATCTTTAGAGGGAGGCGG
>JAOTQK010000023.1:2618297-2631047 GCA_025642025.1 Rhododendron ferrugineum
TTTCCGGGTCTTAGGGCCCCATATACCCACAATATATTTCCGGGTACTCATGACCCCGTATATCCATTTCAAGTTCCGGGTACCAAGACCCCGTATGCCGATTCAAGTTCCGGATACCAAGACCCCGTATGCTGATACATGCGTTGCTTCACATCATATGTGTTTCTAAGGCTCTAATTGCACGATTTTGAAAATGAGAGATTGACATGAAGTAGACGGTTCCCATACCAATTCATATTTTCATTTGTTTCCAAACTCGTTATCTTAACTCATTCCTCGTTCTTCATTGCATCTTGTGTCAAGTTCTCGCGTCACCTCTATGATTTATCCATTCTCCTACCTAACAATCAACCTTGTCAACATACACATTTGGGTTTAACGAATTCACTTCATCCATTTTAACGTCTCATAATATCGCTAGTTATTAAACGAACGCACCTGTTAAGTTTTAGGACGATAATTCATTCCATATGAGATTTGAGTTCAACGCAACGAGAACCGAAGAATGAGGATGACCAAGGAATCGTTGGAGTACAAACAACCATGTTGGAAGTGATTTAGAATAGCTAGAAGTGATCGGAAACCAAAACGGTGAAAAATGAAACATAACAGTGAAAGCTGGAGATAAGCAACAGGTATCGATACCTAACACAAAGGTATCGATACCATTTGACCAAAAAGCATTCCAGACGAAAGGGTATCGATACCTTGAAGGATGGTATCGATACCAGAGTGTTACCTGGGATTTTAAACACAATGGTATCGATACCCTGAGAAATGGTATCGATACCAGCTCGTTTCGAGCAGATTTTCTGCAGATTTCTCTCAAATCAAAACCCAACTCAAACAACAATCCAAGACACGAATCATGAACAAACCCAATTCAAGAACATACAAAGAGTGAGAGAAATCCCTACCTCAAACTTGGTGACCGAGCTCCAAACGAGAGATCCGGCCTCGGCCTCCAAAATCAATCCCAAGCCAAATACGAACCACCGAGCCCCTACGAACGCGATACGATCCCCAATACACGAAGAGGTGAAGGTTTGGAGGTTGATTGATGAAAGGTTGAAGTTGTATTGGAGGATTTTTGAGTGCGAGAGAGCCGAGAGGGAGAGAGTGCCGAGAGAGGGAGAGATCGGGAGATAGAGAGAGAGAGTGTAAGGAGTAAAAATACTCCTCTACACACATACCCACACATATTTATACCAACATAAACACAAATTGCACTCACACCCTCCTACAAACAATTCCATCACTTTAACCCCAAATCACATAATTCAACAAATCCCTTATTTATTCCATTTTCTGACATTAATAAATTCTTTAAATAATTTTCAAAAATACGGGTCTCTACAGTGGTTGATGCTAGCTAATGCGGACTCAATTATTTCCCTGAAAGTAAGGAGATTCCTCCCATTCCAGAATTGCAACAATACTATAATGCAACCATTCAATGTTTCATTTATCAGGATTTCTGGGCTCCACACTAAAAAATTTCTTCTTTCTCCCCTGGGATCTTGACTAAAGAGTGATATTCTTCATAACTGCTTTTATTAGATTATTGACTTGATCTGTTTTGGTTATGAATCATTTGAGATACTAGTTAGAGTTGGTTGCATTATTGTATAGTTAGGTGACTGCAAATGAACTGCTAAGTTCAACAGATGATGTAATTCTAATTACAGGGAGTTTAAGAAGACTTTGAAAGGACGTGAATTTGATGATGATCACGTTGCTCAAATAAGAAGAGGGATTGTAGTTGCAAAGGGTGATTCATGGATTGTCGGTTAATCTTGATCGGGTTGGATTTGTGATGCATCCCCGAAATATGTTTTTTCGATGAATATTCATGTTGTACTTTTTTGTTTTTTGCATCTACCGTATTCCACTCATGGATGCCATTGTTACCACGCATGGATTCTGGGAATCTGGCTCTCTAATCACTTGTACATGCTTGTTAAACATGTGGATTTGTAAGAGTTTTGACGCGGGGGACAAATATCGTTTCCAAAAGTATGCTCACATCCATTTATAGAAAAAATTATGCGTAGCTTCACGATGACTTTCAATGTATCTTATTTTCAGTTGGGTCAAGTTTGTTGGACCAAGAGATTCCTGGTATCAGGACCCTGATGCATAATTGCATATAGCTAGTTACAATTGGTCAAATGGGCTCGCTTCGTCTTGGCAGATGGGCTATTTCCCAATTGGATTGGATAGCCAGATTGTTTTATGGTCCATTTTCTTGCATTATTTCCCTTCCTCTCCCCTTTTTTACTAGCTTGTTCACTCTGCATCTTGTCATCTCTCATTCCTTCAAGGTCGTGGTTGGGTTTTTCTCCAATGGGAAGTTTATGTTTACCTATTCTGGCTATTGGATGTTTTGAAAACTCGTATAATCATTTCGAGTAGCAGTAAAAAGAAAAGAGAAAATATTGCACATCAAGGATGTGATGATATGTAAGTCGTATCGTACTTCCCTATAGATCAATAAGGCACTGGTGGGAGAAGAAGGCAAGATTTGATGAGAAAGCTGCCAAAATTCATATGTGATGAAGAGAAGGCCTTAGAGGTGAAATCTTGCTCTTGCATTTCGAATCCATTTTAAAAATACTTGTTATAGTTTGTGTGTTTCATCTTTTCTATTTTTCTTCCTGCTACGTACTTTTCTTTTGATTTGAATTCACATTATGCACTCATTTACTTGTTTTCGTTTGCGTGATTTGAAGAGAAGAGAGGACACATGTGAAATACAGAACTAGAAGATAGTGCAGCTTTCCTCTGCCCTGGACGACGTCTCTTCACACCTTCGAGGTAATGATGCTCCAAATGGAGCTTCCTGAATACCCATATGAAGCTGAGGCTTCCACATGACAGTATCTTCTTTGATGTTTTCATGATCCTAAAGTCCTTAAACTTTACTCTTATTTGCAGAAAAGTATGTTTGAAAGAAATCCCTAGAAACTTCATCAGTGAATTCAAGTTCAATGCATCCTGTATAGATCGATCAAGCTTCTGGGAATGGTAATTAAGTTCATCAAAGTTCGCTAACACAATGTTTACACGAGTAGTGCCGTGGTGACCACATTTGTACTCCATAGTTTAGTACCATCTCATGTTGTATGTGAAACAAACTGCATCAGCTCACAGATTGTACATGACATCTATGCTGTGTTTGGATGGCCTTAGATGTGGTCAATCTAAGCATTATCATGTTTCCCATAGAGAATGGGGAACATTGGGTGGCCTAAATGAGATCTTCATTTTCTTAGACATCGTTTCAAAGTTTTAGTTGGTCCTCTATGTGTTCATAACTTTATTTTCCATTCTTTAGTGCCGGCCGTACAAGTAAAATCCCATATGGGTTCGTTATTTGACCAATGACCAGATATGAGCATTCGATTAAATAATACATCTAAGCTAACTATATACTCAGTATTTGATTAAAATACTTACGATACGAATTATACATGTCTCAGATATTATATGGCAAAGGGTACGATGTAGGATATCACTGGATAGGTAGTAGTAGTACTAACAATATATTCATTCACTATTTACCCTGACAAACGAACGAGCCCTTGAGTAGAAGGTTGAGACAACAAAGGGTGAGTTTTGCGTCGCTCTCACGCTTTACATCATTTAGAGAGAGATGTGCATAATGGCGGGGAACACCGTACCAACATCTTTTGTCACTTCGACATAATTAGTAACCAAAGATTGTTTGCCAGGTTGGCTTTCACATGAACAGATCATTGGGACTCTTATTATCATGATTCTTTTCATGACCTTTCATAATTTGCCTCACTGATGGTGTGTGCTTGTTGGGTGGATTGGCCCAGGAACATCATCTCCACTTGTTCTTTCAGCTGCCCGTACTCTGCTAGTGTTTCCACCCTCCGGGGCCCTTCTTTTATTTTTATTTTTTTTTGTAATGAAGACTGTCCCGATGAACCGTGACTAATTTCTCCAGCCCTAATTTCCACGCATCTTCGTGAGGTCAGGTGGCCCCAAGGACAAATCACTGCCCCGGGAAATCGATCACAAGCTCTCTCTCGCTGCAGTCGTATATAATGTCCCGTGCGATAGGAATAGAAGGGTTTTTTCAAAAACAGTCCCTTAGCTCTATGCTATGGAGATCATTTCCTGTAGCCTATGTGTGTGGGTTCCACACATAATTGTTATTGGGTGTGTAAAATTGTGTACGTAAATGGGTGTGGTCATAGAATTTTTTTGATTGCGAGTTACTCAGCTTTTTGCCAATCTACACATCTCAAAGGACCTTTATAAACTCGTTTAAATATACTCCTAGATTTCAAGTATTTTTTTCTAGTAATTCGACATTCGGCTCACTGAACCGACTAATATTTCAAGAGTCCAATCTGATCGTCCCTTAACAAGACCCCAATTTAATGTCTGGATAAAGTTTCATAAAGATTGGCCAATTAATACAGGAATCTATGGCATATCGAATTCCAAACTAAAGGCTTCCTACCATTGCACTAACCCAGGGTGAGATAGTGATTTCATTGATACATCTCCTTAATTGTTATTTCGTTAAGGGAATGTATTGAGGTCCTGTTCCGCTAAGATTTTTGAATTTTTTCTTGTTTTGTCTTCATTCAAATTTTTTCGTATTTGTTAGTTTTGCGCTTGACTTTTGTGAATTATTAATTCGTCTCGTCAAGACGAATCAGAAAAGTAAAAAATTATAAATTTTACCCATATATTTTTTGGGCTTTATCTTAGATATTTTAAAATTTTGGGTAGAATTTATAAATTTTTTTTCGATTCGTCTTGACGAGATGAATCAATAATCCACAAAAATTAAGCGCAAAACTAAAAAACGCGAATTTTTTTTGAATAAGAACAAAATAAGAAAAAATCCAAAAATCTTAAAATGCCCTTAGCAAAGCTTAACCAATTAATGTAGGAGTAGTGTTGTCCGATGAACCAATTAATTTATATAGTTCCTTTCTTAATTACTCTGACCTGATCCCCATTAAACTTGCGTTTTTCGACAAAGACACGTTTCTTCTTTCAAATATGCCTAAACATTTTGCCCGTCTAATCACTGTCGTCTGATCTGTAAGAGTTTTGTCAATTTTTTTTTTTGAGAGTTTTGTCTCTCCTTTTTGTGAGAGCTTTTAGTTTCGTTTTTGGACAAATAATACGTCTACAAATCGGGTTCTTTTAGATCTTCACAATGGTATCTTTGTTAACCGTGCTCTACCCCTATATGATGTCTTTGCTAGAGGAATTCATGGTAGCTTGTCAGATCTACAGTTTTGAGAGTTCATTGACACGTTCATACTTTGTTAGAGTTCGTTTGATCATCTGAATATTTGTTACTATTTTTTTCTTGACTAGCACTTTATCTCTTTTTTGAGACTGTTAGGGAAAATATGAAATTTCAACAAAATGTGCGTCAGGCGAGATGCCTAAGTTGAGGTGAAAGATATCTACTGCCTTGTACTATTCTGATGATTAGTTTGACTTGGTCCAAAATCTTTACAATGAATTTCGTTTTGTAAGTGGCATTGGGTTTCTATCGATACAACTTCTTTATTTTATTTTATTTTGTAAAAAGAAAAAAGAAGAAGAAGAATACGTGTAATTCATGATGTAATTAATTGTTGGAGGGGTAGAGTCGGGACACGTAAGCTTCCCACGGCTTAATTTGACTATTAATTATCACCTCACCAAGTTGCTCTCATGCCATAGCTTTAGTTGTAGTGATCAACTTGTCAATGTAGATCCCCATTCATAAAGAGTACAAGTTACATTAGCTTCTGCGTATGCAATGATGAAATCAGGAGACAATAATTTTAAAAAATATAATTATTATGTGGAAAAAAAAATTTATCCCCAACTTATATAGTCTCGCCACTGCTAGGTTTTTTTTCTTATTTTTTATTATATTCTAATCATTAATCTTCTTCTTTTTTTTCAAGAAAGAAGACCCAAAAATTATTCTAAAACCAAATTCAATGGGCCAAAGTGAAATAATATAAATGGTGATGTGTAATTAAGAAAAAAAAAACTCCATACTCTAACCCTAAAACAACTTAATTAACATAAAAAATTGAGGGAATTTAATTATAATGTCACTCCCCAAATTTATAATGTCACACCCAAAAAGGGAGCGCGGTTATCAATTTGGGAAATCCATATAGGAATCTGGGGAGTGACATTATAAATTTGGGGAGTGACATTTTCGATGCCAAAAATTGAAATTAGTCTTTTTTTTGTACTCCATGTGCAAATGACAAACATCATTTATAATAGTTTTTGTTATGTTATTTTAATTTTTTCTGGAGCCGATGACTATTAATATTATAATGCATCTGTTTATTTTTTTAGTATACATTTCGTCACTTCTAAGGTAAAATCCTGGTTCTGTCCCTATGCGTATGGCAAGTATTTATATCCTAGGGTTTATATCACCAATTACTGAAATACTCCTATTCAGATTTCTGCCAAGGCCAAACATTCCACGAGACTAAACATTCTAAACCTAGGAGTCACTAGAGGGATTTGCCCGGTCTTTAACTTAAGGGTCCCGAAACTAGTTGAGATACAAAAACAAGCTAGCTTGAACATTCGATTAAAAAAAAAAAAAAAGATTGACTACAAAGACTGTACGATGGCGGGGCCGTAATGTAGTAGTCCCAGTAGTAATAATCTGCTAGCTTATACAGTAATATCTACTGTATCTACGAAGTTAAATGACTTCATCACCCATCGTCTGGATATTAGTTCAATTGTCAATAGCTTATAATATCCACGTGGCGCTCGTTCTATCACTCCGTATTTTCGAGACACAAAAAATATTGATCAGTGATAATACCAAAATTGTTTTTGTTGTTGGTGCCAAAATTCCAGTGCATAAAAGTCTTGTACATTTTCCATTCAGATAAAAGAACAACCATAAAAGAAAAAAGAGTTTGGCTCTCTCTCTCATATTAAATTATTGCTCTTTTCGGAAATAGTGTTACTTGTCAAATATAATTTTTGAATTTTTCACTAAATCGAAAACTAATTAATCCCTTTGGTTAGATGATAACGTTTTGGGAAAAAGCATGTAAAAATAAATTATTTCTTGATAAAAATAAAAAGTAACACGATTTTAAAAAAGTAATATCGAACGCATTGTGAGGACTGGCCCTACCAATAGCATCCCATCCCAAAATAAATGTAAGTGGACCAAATTAATCTTACCAATAATTATTCAACCACAAAGTGTGCGGGCCCCAATATGAATATAAGTGGGTTTGTGTAAATATTTATGTAAGTGTTTGTGGCTATAGAATGATTGTAATCTGACTATATTCTCTCTCCCTCTCATGCATGTCACACATGTTGTGGGCTTTCTAGCTTCTATAGCAAACAAGAATCATTGGTGAGTACCCTGATAGTAAATAGGGGGTCGTGACTGGTGTGGCCGCGCTAGTTTCTTCTGAGGTTGGGTTGCGCAGTCTGGTCCAATTGTAGCTCGGCTGTAGGACTGTTCCTCGGTTAAAAAAAAAAAAAAAATCATTGGTGTCTCTACTGTCTAAGGTATTGGACTTGGAGTTTTACTCCCTTGTAATGTAAGCCTCAGGTAGGAAACCCCTGGATACTATCAATTTTTTGCGATTAGTTAAGTATATTTTTTGTTTTACGGGACAAGTTATTCTCTCACAATACATCACATTTAATTTTTAAAAAATAAATAAGTACTTATTTTGGTTAGTGGAACGAGAGCCCAAATGCTTCTCTTCCCTGACCAGTGGATGATAAGATTGGATCCCGAGAAAATTGTTAAGGTGTGTGTACGTAAACTAATACGTAAACCCCTACGTTTTGAGTAGAGCGAGACATCAACACCATATATATAATTCCGCTTTGGTCCTTCAACTTCTCGATGTTACTACAATGTACGTAAAAGACCAACTGATGCCCGTAACAAAATGTTGTTTTAATAAAGAATCCAAATGACAGTTCTTCCAAAAACTGATCCAATCACAACATGTTGGCCCCTCATAGAAGTCTGTCCAATCACAAATTTCTAAGAGCTCAATTTTAGTCGAACTAGGTACGCATAAACTGATCCAAATAACCGAGGGAAATTAAAAAAAGAAGAAGTTAAATTGCACAAGACTATCTTTTATTGGGTTCCTCCGGACGGTACCCTGCGAAACTAGTTCCCGTCCGGCTCTAAAAACAAGAAAAATCACAAGTTGAACTAATCACTTCAATAGAATTTGACAGTGGTACCATATTGTTTTTATCCATGTGATGCATATGTACGAATTAATTCATAAATATTTTCCCAATCATTGTCACATGCCAGCTGGTTAATTAATTATTTTTGCCTTATTGGACCACATATGTTTGTTGTTTACACTAGCTAGCTAGTTGCATGTGGGAGTGGGACTCATGGTTAGACAAACAAATTAGGATTTTGCTTTCCAGTCCCCAATTTCAATTACTCCTTGATCATGATTTGCAACAGTGCTGGGGTGGGCCTCTGACCATCGAGAATGTGTGCAAGTATTTGTGCGCGTGCGATTATGCATTTTTTCGCGATTCCTTTCAGATAGAACAAGATCTTTCTTTTCTAAACACATATGGTTAAATGCTGCCTTATTGGACCACATATGTTTGTTGTTACTAGCTCCTCTGGTTGCATGTGGGATTCATCGCAAATTATTGCAGGACCCATCCTTTGTCTGTTACTCCATAATTCATAGTGATTGTTAATATCGCATGGCCCCACAAAATTTGGATGGTTGACATTGATTGTTCACACGTTAATTAATTAGGTGGTATTTCAACTAATCAATTATTTTGTGTTTATTCAAATTTTTTTCGTGTTTGTTAGTTTTACGCCAAGATTTTATGTATTATTGATTTGTCTAGACAAGAGAAATCGGAAAAGTAAAAAAAAAATTGACTTTCTCATAAATATTTTTGGAAAATATCCAAGCAAAAATATTCACAAAAATTATGACATTCCACAAATATTTTTTGAAATATTCAAGAAAAAGCTCACAAAGTCAGTTATTTGATATTTATCAAAAATACTTGTGTAAAAGTCAAAAAATTTTACTTCCCCGAGACGTGCGATGGAGTATAACCATACTTGTGTAAAACATTAACTATTGAGACGTGCGATCAATTTTATAACCGTAGAGACTTTTCTGCAGTCCAACCACGGAGAAATCGGTCCACAGGCTCGACTAATGGTGAGGTCTACAGCACTAGATCGGAAACAAAATAAAAAATAAATAAATTTAATAATGCCTCCGCGCATGGCTCCTTCTGTCCTGTTGTTGGGACGGTGAGATATGGCTCTGTCTCTCTCTCTCTCTCTCTCTCTCTCTCTCTCTCTCTCTAGATTCAGGGGCGATGAATTTTCCTTATTTATAGGAGATAGAGGTTCTACATGGAACAACCAGATAATACTACTACCTTCAATCCATACAGTTGTATCCTATGCCAATTATTGTGCCAGCATTATATCCACACACACACATAGATAAATTAGTACTATTTTAAGGTGGCGTGGTGCTGTATAAATTGAAATTGCCGTAAGAATTGGAGAGTCCAATGGCTTCCTCTCTCTCGAAGCCATTGAGTCTCCCTTCGTCGTCCTCCTCCTCCGCCACTCTCTCGCTCGCGACGGCGGTGACCTCCAGGGTTTGCCTCTCTCAACCCAAATTCGATTCCAGGTTCGTCACTCTATATATATAATTCTCACGCGATTTTGCATGAATATTAATTTGCCTATGTGTATGTGTATATATATATGCATGTATACATGCCAAAAATGTGTATATCTATGCATGTTTGCGAGGAACTCTCAATACGCATGGCCCCATATACACAGAACGGTTATGGACACGGTTGTGTTCGGATTTGTATTTTAAAATTGCGTTTCTAGACTTTTTTAAGGTATGCGAATGCGCTAGAACAGAGTAATCATCGTTGTGGAAATGGTGATTTAAATTTTATTTTGAGCACCACAACGTACAAAAATAATATGCGGAGAAATTGGTGCGAGAAAAATCAACTGTTTGGTTGAGATTTATTCTGTATATGATCTCTCTCTGTTTGGGTACAGATAATGATCTTAACTATACCAGCTTGAATGTAGGTCACCCGTTAATTCTGCCTAAATTTTTTCATTCTTTTGTGCGGTTTTATATTTTCGTGTATGTTTTGATATTTATTAAGGCACCTTTATTAATGGTCTTGAAATTTAAAAATTATTTTCGACCAAAAAAAAATTCAAAATGCCTAAATCACCTGTAACGACCGAGATAAATAACGGGAACCGGCACCGGCCCTGTCATTTAACATATAACCGGTATATTGGAGTGTCAATGTATTGGAAGCTCAAAAATCGTTACGTACGTATGTATAGCTCATGAATGTGTTATTTGATGCTACGTGCACTGATTTTGACGCAGAGATTCAAATACAAATAAGTCGGAATTGTCTGATGCGCGTGGATCTCTCATTATTTTGTGGAGTCAATGTGTTTCGGGTGGTCCTGAACACATTTTTGTCCGTATATGTGCGCCAAATTATTTGTATCGACAAGTATTTTTCTCATCTTTTTTTTTTATTTTTTGATCGTAGTATTTTTCTCATCTGTGTATGGGTTAATTAACCATGAGGATCCAACTAGAGTGGAAGTACCCCTTAATTTTGAAGTCGGATGCTGCAATTATCTGGCTTTTTCGAGTTCTTTCTTGTTACTTCTCTCATCACAAAGTCTGTTTGGCTATAATTGAATTTGATTTATATTGACCGCATAAAGATTTGGTGCGTGTAGAACTGTCTTTTTTTCTCGCTCTCATCTATAAGCTCCAACCACGCAGAAAAAAGGATGATGGGCATTGTCTCTTTCATTTGGCTCTCTCTCTCTCTCTCTCTCTCTCTCTCTCTCTCTCTCTCATCCGCATAAAGAAATGGTGCGTGTAGAACGGTCTTTTCTGTCTCTCATCTATAAGCTCCAACCACGCAGAAAAAAGGATGATGGGCATTGTCTCTTTCATTTGGCTGTTTCTCTCTCTCATCTCTATTAGCTAAACCACACAGAAAAAAGATGTTGGGCATCTGCATCAGCTATCAAACAAGAAAGGAGTAGTAAGGGATAAACGAGTTAAATGTTTTGTCTTTTTCCTAATTAATGTTTTTGTAGTACTGTATTAAAGGAGTTAATTAGGACCTGCCGTGTTGTACTCTTCCACTTTCAAGATATACTTAAGGAGCCGTTTCAGTTTTCCTTCTTTTTCTAAAAGTTTTTTTTCTTTAATTTTTGAACTTTAATATAATGAAAATAAAAAATAATTTTTTTAATTTTTTTTGCACCGTATAAAAGATCTTAATGAGATCTATCAAACAAGATTCATATTGGTAGGAAAATGATTTACGTAAACACATGATTTTTGAGCTTGAAATTACCTTCTTTTTCCAAAATTAAGTTACTTTTTTGCAAAAGTGGAACACCCCCTAAGTACTATTTAATTGGGTTTAATTATTAATTATTTGGTCACTTTCGTAGGTGTTTTTTTTTTTTTGATCCGCTCACTTTTGTAGGTTATCAGCTGCTTTCAATTGCTTCCTACTTCTAGAATAATTAATTGGTGTAACAATAGTTGATTTATTTATCTTTTAATGTGAATCTAACATTTTAGAAAGAGAATTAATCTAAAAAGAGAACGTGAACTGTCACTAGGCTTTCTTTGTGATGTTGAGAATAGCTGTCTTTTTTCTTTCTCTTTTTTTGACTTTTTGCTGAAAATTGAAGTTATTTGTGATTTATTTTAGACTTTTAGCTTTTCTTTGGTGAATTAAAATCCAAAAAAACGTAATCGGCTACGAACAAAACTTCACTCTAGACATCAAATGAAATTCAAAGTGTCAGCATGCGTTAAATTCAAAGCAGATCTTTTTGGTATTATAAGTCCATTAGTGTGCTTTGAAGTTATTTTGTATTTAACATTAATTTGAAGATGCATATATAGAATGTGTATGACATTTTCCCTCAAAGTCTCAACTCTGCTTTCTTTCATAATGAACTGTTCATTTTCTAGATTTTTAGGTGTGAACTCAACTCATCCTTCTGGTTGTACTCCTTACTTTGACTCTTGTGTTTAGTCTGAACTGGTTGGTTGGTTGGTTGGTTGAATTAGATTTGTGGAGGAGCTTAAGGAAAGAAAGAAAAGCAAATGTATTTGTGGAGCTATTTATTCCTATTTTCCTCTTTCCTTCAAAAGTATACAAGTACAGAAACTCCCTTTGTTGTTATTCAAGTCAAGACAGATGGTGGCACCTTCATGGCTCTTTCCTTTCCTTTGAATCTTGAACTCTTGGACGGAAAGAAAAAGAAGTGGAAGAGATTCAGAAGGAAAAAAAAAAGTTGGATAATTCTCATGCATAATCTCTTCCAAAAAATTCTTCCACATTTCCGGGATCCAAACACGACCATGATTGTAGTCCACATCTATGAAATATGCTCTCTCTTTGCTTGTAAAATTCTTATAAAGGTTTTGCTGAACTTTCTTGTTATCTTCATTAATCCTAGTGATTAACTGATTAACTCTCTTTTCTATGTCTTTCTTCCTTACAGGACTTATCTTCTCTTCTACTAGGAATATATAGCTTTAGAGATTCTATTCTACTTAGTTCACGTAGGCAGCAGCACTTGCAGAATTCGGAGTTCAGAGGAGGAAACCCGACTTCATTTGCAAT
>JAOTQK010000023.1:2650269-2690642 GCA_025642025.1 Rhododendron ferrugineum
GACCGCATTTGCAAGTATCCAAACAGTGTCATAGGCATAGAGACCATATGTGTTCAACCCAAAAGGGCCATTACCCGCTAGGTTATTTGTCAAATTCTTCCACCTAGAAAGAAAATTCCTTTTAATTTCAGAATCTGGGGTGTACATACGCAGCGTGATTAACCCTTGGATATTTTCCACTGTTCCTGATGGCGAATAAGTGTCAAGGACAGTAGAGAGCCAATTTGTAGCTATCCAAACATACCCACTTTGCATCATCCCAAGATGATGTGCCACATCAACTACATCTATACCCCCAGTGGGATAAGTGTGAACAATCAGAATCCTAGATTCAGCTAAGGCCACCTTAACCATTACATCCATGATGTCACTTCGGCTGGCTTGAGGTTTCATTGGTGCTTTGTAAGAGATTCGACAGCGTTTTGTGGCAAGATGGTTCGCTAATGCAGATATTCCGTTCCTCCCATAATCATCATCGGTGTAGATTGCTATTACATCTCTCCATTTGTAGTACTCGACAATGTCTGCAATGGCAGCCATTTGGTACCAATCATCTTGTGTTGTTCTCACGAAGAACGGATACTGAAGCGAAGACAAGGTGGGGTCCGTTGCTGCAAAGGATAGGAGAGGGACTTGGAGATTGTTTGCAATATGTGAAATGAGATGAGCTGTGACAGAAGATTGAGGGCCGATAATGGCCACAGTATCGGTCTCCATGACCTGCAAAGCTGTTTTAAGTAATGCAATCAAAGATTATAGGAAAAGATTAGGATCACAATTGAGATTATAAGAGCATCTCCGATTGTTCCCCAGTCAAATGGCTTTCTGAGGCTATATTTTAGACCTGAATTGTGACAAATTCTTGATAAAGCAATGTTGTTCCTATGATGGAAAAATCCTAAATGAAATGTTATATGTGGATCCCATCATAAGAGACAAAGGGGTTGCCCAATTTCGTCTATATCTAACCCTTCTGCCAATTGTGAAGAAAAGGTATAGCAAATTAGCAATGCTAAAATAGCCATTGGATGATGGAAAGTTGACCTTCATACTATTTTTTCAGTAATAGCAATTCTTATACCTTACCACTAGAGAAGCTCTAGGCCTTGTTTGATTGGGATATGACTAGCTACGCCATCCAACGTTATTCCATGTTTGGTTCCCGAAATAGCTGTCGGGATTCATAATCCGAGGATTACTTTTACCCCTATATTAGGGTACTATATGATCCCAATGGGGAGATGGGATTAAGTGGGATTAGGGAGAGTGCGCGGGAAACTCATTTCAACGAGGTATGAAAAATTGCAAAAATAACCTCATAAGTTCCCTACAGTAAAAGTCCTGGAAAATTACAAAAATGCCCTCTCTTTCGGAGGTAATCCCGCGTCAGTCAAAGATGGGATTGGGACGGATTAGGGTGTGTTTCTGCTATATTATTGGACTACAGGCTAATGGCTACAGGCTATATTAGGGTGCGTTTCTAAATGGTATTTTAGTTGATATGTGTGAGAAGAATGATCTGTCTATAAATCCGTGAAAACATATGTTTTCGTCTATTTAGTTTAGCGGAAACGCCCCCTTAGTATCGGAACAAATAGTCGAGGGACTACCAATACGAGGACTGTTAATCCTCTCTATTTTAATCCACGAATCAAACGACGCCTAAGAGTCTGAGACTGCTTTTTGACGATAGATGTAAGAAGCTAAAAAAAGAAAAAAAGATAAGAAGGTAAAATTGAGCAAGCTAGATTTCTTTCTTTGATTATCTATCATTTTCCTTCCCTTACCCAATTCCCTCCAGAATCCTTGATCCAAAACTAGGCTAATTCAATTGTCTAAGTGAGGAAACACGAAGGAGAAAATCAACAAACAAGAAATGTGCAAGTGGTGTTGTATACCTTCAATAATGCCCATAAACCCACTATAATTGGCATCAAGCATAGTCAGTTCGAGCTTGGTTCCTCCAAGAACAACTGGATCGGAGTTCACATCATCAATCGCGGCTTCCATCGCAACTTTCGCAACTTTTCCGATGACAGAATCAAAAGTGATTATGGACCCAATTTTCACAACATCAGGCCTTTTAGAATTTTGTGTGCTCAGTCCATCCAAGAAGTACCCATTGTTGAAAAACACAAATACCAGTACCCAAAAAGGACTCATGGCCAATTGTAATCACAAACCCAGAATTTCAATCTGCAAATAGCACAAAAAAAATCTAGTTCAATATACAGAAGAGTGAGTTTACAAGTTCCAGCACTGGAAAAAGCTCTAAAGAAAAAACTATTCATAAAATCAGGAAGAACCTATGGAAGTTAACAAAAAAGGGTATAAATCAAAGCAAATATGAATAACGCTTGGCAAATGTTGCAAAGAAATAAGAACTACCCATCAAAGCAAGTAATCAATAAAGAACAAACATTTGAAAAAGATTGGAAGAAAAGACAATCAGTACGGAACATAAATGGTGAGAGAACTCACAAAGTAGCTTTCCATCCATTGCCAACACCAAAGAGGGACAGCAATTTTTGCTTGGAGCAGGGGGGTGGGGGGGCGGCGGGTGAAATAGGAATTTGGAAGGAGGGTATAAGACAACAACAAAAAAAAAGGAGGACCACAAAAGAATGTTGGGCTTCCCACAGTTTCATAGTCCAAAAGCGAAGGAAAGCTTGGGTCCAACGTGAAATGAGTGTTTTCATCACGCCTGCTATCTTGGTTGGAACTTGGAACTGAGTGCTGGCTGCATTGCAGGATTTCCGAATTCCCGATCAAGTCTCACACGCTTGAGGGAAAAGCTACAAGTAGGATTTGCTTTTCTTGTCCGGATATAATCAATAATGCGCAGATTTGCCTATAGCAATACCACATATATGTTCGTTTGATGGATATAAATTTCACAAAAGGCATGTGATGAGATCTAAAAAAACAGCAAAATTTATAGTAATCATTTACCTTGGAGAGCCAGCCAATATTATTTGTAGTGGTCCGAACCGGCAGACCTGTCAAGGCCATCGGACCAGCAGGCCAAGAGGTTGAGCGCTTAGGCCGAACCGAACTATTGGTTGGACCGTAATTCGTTGCGAGTAAACCCAAGCGCCTAGATCCGGACTACTGGGTCAGGCCGGATCGGTGAAGGTCCTGCGCGAGTCGGAATCGAATCCGCGTGAAAGCTGTAAGATCAATTCGGTCACTTGACCACCACAAAGACACTCGGTGTGTCATGCATAACGTTACTCTAAGGAGCGGCATGTGTTACTTGTCAAAACTTAAAAGACATTTTCATGGGCTTTACTTTTTTCGCCGACTTTTTTCCCGGCGAAAGTCAAATGCATCTAATACTATTGGCCCCAACTGGGCTTATCACTCCACTTGCGACATTTCATGGTCTTTACTACATTAAATCAATGTTTAAAATTTGGTAATATTCATCAAATGAAATGTGAATTTGGCATTTAATTTGGCCATTTCCAAGTTTTGTTTTGTTTTTTTTATCGAATTTTCAAGTTTTGATCATACTCTCCTCTATTTCTCTCTCGCGTTTGAATTCAGATAAGATAGTTTGTCTCAACGTGTTTTGTGACAATAACTAAATTTACATGATCATTAGTTTCAGCGTCTTGAAATTAATTAATGTGCTCATAAAATAGCCTGAACATCCATTTAAGAAAAGAGATTAATTTGAATTTGGCTTGTCTGCAGTCCAAATGATCTCAATTGTCGAATAATGTTTTTAATGGTCCAGATTTATTTTCAATTTATTACCTTTAAATTTTAATAAAAGATTTTTACGGATAATAGATTCAACAAATTTGAACCATTGATTGTCAATAAGAACAGTTCAGATTAAACTGCACATTCTTCTTTGCAATTGACCGCAAAGAAACCGGATTAATTAATTTCCACTCATTGAGGGTTTGGCAGGAGAGAGCTTGGAAGAACATACACGTGCTTCTTTCGGTCCTTTGCTACCATGGAAAACGTGGCTTTTCATGAAAAAGGAAATCCAAACAAAGGGGATGAGAAGATAGCTTTTCTGGATAAGAAGATTGGACTTTTGGGTCACCATCTCTGTTGCGTGCAGACCCTAGATGTTGCCGAGCACCTTCTTGTCGAGCGGGTGCATCAATTCAAAATCTCATGACTTATTGCAAACAAATTTCTCTAGTTACAGATAAGTTCGATGATTCGGAGCCTCATTTTATAAGTTGGATTTGTATCATTTATTTATATAAAGAATAATTTGAATATTATTCAAGTCACATGAGTCGCACATTTATTTGGTAAAGATGATATAATTATAGCATTGCAATCTCCAAAGTACGGTATAGTTTTTATATAGTAATAAGCCTTTTTTGTGTACCATTAGCTTATTTAATCTTATCCATATCCTCATGGGTGATGATTTAAAATAAACAAATAAGATTCAATTCGAGTGAACTATTAAAATCATTCGTGACGAGGAAAATCGAAAAAATTTAAATATATTGATCGAAGTTGAAAAGAAATTTAGGGAATATTTTGCAAGAGAAATTTGTCTCCCGTGGATCATTCAATTATCATAATTTCATACTTTTTATATATTTTCTGTCGAGACGAATCGTTAATCTTAAAAAAAGTTACACAAACATTTTTTTTTTTTGCTACGTAAAAAGGGTGGAGGAGGAAGAGACCGGACATAGCAACCCTACCTTGGGCATGACTATAGGGAATCTAGACTTGCGGTTGGCCCTGGAAAAGAAGCTGCAACTATCGCCCCACCGAAGGCTAGTGAACTACAATCGGGCTTCGCAAAAGAACCAAATTCGAAAGGGCATTATTAACACAACTCGAACCCAAGAGGCCGTGACCTCCTGAGTCCTGACCATCTGAACACTCTGAGAGTTAGCGGTAAACTACTAGGCTATCACCAGTGGTGTGGTAGATTATCATCAACGAAAAGACTACGCCTATCGACTCCCTAGTTGGTGAACTCCCACCGAAATCACAAGTTTGGAGTAATATTTTGTAAGTATCCATAAACATAACTCATGAATTAGGTATATTAATTGCATTTAAAGAATCCAAACTTGTACCCCAAACTTATATCCCATGAACATTTATTAGCGGGACCAATAAAACAATCCAAAACGGTGTCGCTTATAGTTTCATTGGGAGTTTACCGACATGGGAATCGGTGGGCGTAGTCTTTAACACCTGCCACTTGATTGGATCCAAAATGGGCCCATTGTACCGACCCATGATGTGAACACAAGGCCAGCCGGTCAACTAGAATACCTTCCGCCCTTGGCTATCCACGTGTCAACCACCCACATCCCATTCCCCCCTACAGGCTACAACGGCGACCGCTATAGCTGGGATCTCCACTCGCACCCCAAACCCCATATATTTCCCATTTCTTGGTTTTTTCAGCCTCTCTCTCTCTCTCTCTAACATTTATCTTCAGTTTCTCCGTACTTTTCTAACACTCATATTCTGTACTTCCTCCCGGTTGAATCTCAAATCTTGTTTAGTAGTTTCTTAGCTTTTAATCTTTCACCTTCCTGGGATTTGTAAATGCGATCCATTTTTGGTGGGTTCCCTCATAAAGATCCAATTTTTGGGCAAGTGGGTCTGTTTGTTTCTCGTTAAAATCGCATTAATAAAGGCTCATAATGGGTTGTTGTCCCGCAAAAATCGGTTCTTTTGTCGTCTTTGAATCGGGATCGAGGAAATAGCTGGACAGTTGCTGTATATGTGCTTTGAAAAGATGAACGGAAATGCTGGGATGGTTTTGATCTGGATTTGAGTGTGTAAGCTGGTTATGGATTGAATGTGATCTATTGTGGGGGTTGAAATGGCTCCGGGGACTGATAATACGCCACCGTATTGTACTGAATCGGATGGTGGGTGTGGGGAGGAGAAACTGAGTCCCGTGGAAGATGAGGATCCGGAATCGACGGAGAATTCGAGCCAAGCTAAGGCCGGGAAGCCTCCGAGGAACCTCTCTGTTATGCGGCACAGCATGAGCCAAGCAATGCTGGTTGGTACAACTGACTTAGTGAGTGAAATTCATTTCTATGGCGTTGGAACATATTGTATGCCCAATTAGTAGTATGTGTTGATTTTTGGGATTTGATGCTGCCATTATGTGGTATAGTTGTTTTGAATTTGTGCGAAAGTTGTTGATTGAAAGGCATAGATACTTTACTAAGGCCAAAAAAGGGTTGTTTAAAATGTTTATGTAGTGGTAGATTCTAGAGTTTACATTGATGTGTATCACATACCAGTAGGTGAATTCGTTTGAGAAAGATCCCTGATCCTGTGTTCGGATTACGATTATAATGATATGTGATTTGGGATCATTTTGTCGTATAATTCTGTGGAAACCTATGCTGGAATCATTAGGTGAAATGCCGGGTTCGAGCTACTTTATTTAAGGGTCAAAAAAGGGTTGTTTCAAACATTTCTGAAGTAATGTAAGTCAAATGCGATTAGGTGACTCCTTTGAAAGATCCCTGAGACTGTGTTTGGATCATGGATTTGTGGAGGGACTTAGGGAGGGAGAGGAGAACATAGAAGGCAAGATAAGATGATTAGGAAATTAAGAAGTTAACTTGTTTCCACAATTCCTCATTTTCGTTTCCCTTGGTGAATTTCTCCCCATATCCAAGATCCAAACACATGTTGGAGTATCAAGTTTGGGATTTAAACAATCGGAATACCGCGTTTTGCGTTCTTTGATTCTATGTATAGATGTACTTGCTTGGAGAAAACCATACCTAAGTATCACAGAAGGTACTCAGAGACCTCAATGGCCAACTATGCTGCGTTTACATTATGCGACTATGGAAGAGTGTACCCCCCTATTGGCTTGGTTGTTTCATTGCCAGTCTGTGAAGGTTATAGAAGTTATTGGTCCTCCATTTTGATGCAATTTGAAAATGCAATTTTAATCAACTAAGTAGACCTTTTTCACTTTGCAAAGTGTGCCTGTAGCGCAAGTGAATAGGTCTGAGACTGTTTTTCTTCTTTTGGCAGCAAAAGAATTTGCTATGTTCATTTAAGGTTTTGTGGCCTTGTGATTCTGTATTCGTACTAATTATTCCTACATGCAACCTGTATGTAGGAATCGACTGTTGGTGTTATTGCCATGAAGTCACCATTTGGTGAGACCTCCGGGTTTTTACCCATCTTTCGCTCAGGTAGCTGTTCTGAGATAGGACCAAAAACATATATGGAGGATGAGTACATTTGCGTGGATAATCTTCGGGAACATCTTGAATCAGCTTCAGATTTCCCTTCTCCGGGAGCATTCTATGGGGTGTGTAACTTATGTCAGTTTATTATATTACTATTTTGTTGAAGCCTATTATTGACCTTGAGGGGAATTAATTGTGTAAGTATTGATTTCATTCCATAACATACAAAATCCAGATGTTGGTTGATGAGAAAAATAGGCCAAGGATTCTCTGGACCCAATTTTGCAAGTACCCATGTTTCAAGTCAATATGAGCCACAAGATCATGTTCGAATCTCCAAACATAGGTATGTCAAGGCATGATCCAGTGGCTGAGAATAACTAAGAACATGGGTACATGGAAAAGTGGGTAAAGTGGACCTTGGCCTAGAAAAATAAGATGATTTGGCCTGATTCCCTTTTTGGCCATCTTGTCACCCTTTTTTTTTTGTAGCGTTGGCGCAAGTGTTTCGACACATCCAACCTGACATAGACACATTGAATATTACCTCTCAGGCCAAAAAGAAGGCTTGGCCTATCAAGGAGTTAATTATTCAATTGTTAATTCATCCCTCAAATTACTCAACATCACTTGATGAATTTTGTGATTTGTTTCACAGGTATTTGATGGTCATGGTGGTGTAGATGCTGCATCATTCACTAGAAAGCACATCCTTAAGTTTATTGTTGAGGACTCCCATTTCCCAACCGTGGTGAAAAGGGCCATTAGGAATGCTTTTGTAAAAGTTGATCATGCAATAGCAGATGCTAAATCTCTTGATAGGTCCTCCGGCACCACTGTTCTGACTGCTCTTATGTTGGGACGGTGAGGAACTGAACTTTTGATTGATGCTCTTGTAAATTATTGAATTCCTTTCGAACTGACCTTATCTGAATTGTTTCTGTTGTCTATTTGTGCTTATAAGTTGATACATCATACTTCATAATTAGAATTCTCTTCCGGGTTTTCTTTGTAGCTGTTTAAAGATGACCTAAGGGCATAGTTGACAGCTTCCCTCGCCACCCTAAAATGAGGGGGGGGGGGAACAACCATTCATACAGTCCAGCTTGTCTGTCCCTTTAGATTCTCCTGTTTCTATGTCTTTCGTTTTTGTGGATTCGGTAGCTTTATCACTGACCTCCTAATCTGGCTTCCAACGTAAGGTACTAAACCCACCTAAATGACTCGCGTTGGGGATTTACATTGGCGTTGGTTCAATTCGAGTTGAAATTTGTACATTTTACTCTGATAGAGTAGAGCTGCATTTATCTGCATCATATGCTCATGCTCAGGGCCCCCTTTTTTTCCTCATAAAAATGTATGACAAGGAACACATGGTCAAATGTTGTATCCTTTCACTTCTTTCTATGTAAGGGCAGAGGGGGAGGGCTAGGGGTGTGGGGTGACCCCACTGGGCCGGAAATATCTCTTATGATATCTGTCATTTTTATTGGTATTTCACATGTTTGACTCACATATTAGAAATTGTCCCAAAGACCCCCACCAAAATTACAAATTTTGCCCTTTTATCATTGCCAAACGCGACTCTAGGTATTTGACCTCATTGTCCAGAAACTCTGGCTCCACCCAATTTCTATTCAGTTTTTTCGGTGCAATTATTTGTCTGAAATTATACCCTTGTCACAGGACGATGGTAATTGCAAACGCAGGTGATTCTCGAGCAGTTCTAGGCAAACGAGGAAGAGCGATCGAACTGTCCAAAGACCACAAGCCCAACTGCACATCTGAAAAACTCCGGATTGAGAAACTAGGAGGAGTCATTTACGACGGATATCTCCATGGGCAATTATCGGTGGCACGTGCTCTTGGGGACTGGCACTTGAAAGGTCCAAAAGGGTCACTGTACCCATTGAGCTCTGAGCCCGAATTGGAGGAGGTTTTCTTGAACGAGGAAGACGAGTTCTTGATAATGGGCTGTGATGGGATTTGGGATGTGATGAGTAGCCAGTACGCGGTAACAATAGTCAGGAGGGAGCTTATGCTTCACAATGACCCAGAGAAGTGTTCAGAAGTGCTTGTTAGAGAAGCGCTCAAGCGCAACACATGCGATAACCTTACGGTGCTTGTGGTTTGCTTCTCACCGGACCCACCCCCGACGATCAAAGTGCCTAAGATTCAAAAGAGGAGGAGCATATCAGCCGAAGGGTTGGATCTTCTGAAGGGAGTATTGAGTAATGTCTAAGAAAAAAGACTAGTTCTATGGCTTGTGCAGGCTACAGATGTGTTTGGATCAAGGAATTGCGGAGGGATGTATATGAATAGACTGAGTCAGAAAAACTCAGTTTGTTCGTTGATTTCCGATCTTTGTAGTTCTCGTTGATGTAAGTGCCTTCAGAAATTATACAATGCAAACGCACCCTGAGGTGGCAATATGCTCGGGGGGGAGTTTTTCTGAGTTTCTGCAGTTGGTCATTGCTGATTCTTGAGGTGAAAACCCTGTACATCTTACATTACTGTATCATTTTGAATTTCGGAGCATTCATTACTTGTGAGCTCAACGGGGGCAGCCCGGCTGTACGGCTCTGGTACCGGTGCTCATCAAGTTGAGGTTTCAACCCCTCGACACGACTCTCGACTAACTGTTTTCCCTTCTTAGCAGTAGGCTCTTTTGACTGTTGTTCTTTAGGAATAATTCTATTTCTGATCTGTATCTTGAATCTAGGACTCTAGCAGCAAGGCTAAGAATGCCAATAAGTTGAGAGTAGGTATTTCCACCCAAATTTTCTCCTGATCAGTTGTCACGACATTCATACCAATCGATATGAACCACCCCTATTGGGATTTGCATATTGAGAAATCTAAACTGCGCATGCTACCGGTTTGTTTCATACTCGATAATATTATAGTTTTGTCTTTTTCTTATTAATTTAGGGTGTCCCGTGTCCGGCTAGCTTACACGCATCTTGACCGATTCAGGGACCTATTTTCGTCTACTCTTTCTCTAAAGATGTCGTGGAAACTATCAGATGATGAGATGAAACCTCCCTCCCTATGTGAGAAATAAATACTATGTGTGGCTAACATGTAGAAGGGACATGGACTCTTTTTTTTTTTTTTTGAAATGCCATTGTTGTCAACATGTTAAGGGCTCAGCCGCTAACATATCAACAAAATAGAGTGTTCAGATGAAACAAACTTCTCACAATCGCAGTTGTGCGTTATGCCCAGTCGTTACCTTCAGGGTCCCAGAAGTAGTCGAAATGCGCGCAAGTTGGCCCGCACATCCGGTTATAAAAAAACAATTGCAGTTGATGTGGGTTTGAGTTCACTTTTTATGGAGATGGAGTTACCCTTGTGATGTTTTGGGTTAGGGTTAGAATAGAACAAATTCTTTGTAAAAAAAATTAAAATAAACAAACTACTACTGATGTTCCCACATGGATACCGTATCATACCAAAGGTTTTTGGGCTTCTAGTGCTCAAGTAAACCCTCTAGTAGTGCTGCAAAACGGAACAAGTTGTTCGCAAGCAGTTTGAAGCTTGGTTCATTAAGGGCTCAACTCGCTTGCTTCATGTAGTAAATAAGTTGAACTAAAACGACCCAAGCTCGAGTTAGCCACACCTTGCCTCATGTAAATAAGCTCAAGTCGTTTAGTACTCAAACCAGACTCGAACCAAGTCTGGTTTGAGCTTGAAGTTCACCGCATTTCAAGCTGGCCAAACTTGAACACCTTGAAGCTCGGCTTGTCTTGACAGTCGATCTTCACAATTGTACCCCTGCCTCTAGGTCTTATGTATTGAAATCTGAAAATTACAAGTAAAGTTGCCCGTCTAGTTTTTTTTGTTTTTGCTAAGTAAAAGGGTGAAAGAGAGGGCGACCAGGCATAGCAACCCTCCTTTGGGCGTGACCATGGGGACTTCAGATCTATTGCGGGCACGGAAGGAACTAAAGAGCCACAGCAACTACCGCCCCACCGAAGGGCTAGTAGACCACAGCCGGGCTTCGCAGGCTGACCAAGTTTGAAAAGGCATCATTAGCACGACTCAAACCAGTCACCTCCTGACCACCCGAACCCTGTGAGGGTGAGCCATGAGCCACTAGGCTACTGAGTACCGCCCCCGTTGGTAAAATGGTAAGTTACCCGTCTAGTTGGGTTGAGGTCTGAGAGCTCACTGCCCTTGGGCCAATTCCCTAGACACCAAAATGTTGGCCCATTACACTACGAGCCCAATCAAGCCCATTCCTCATTCCTCACTCCTCTCACACACACACACACACTACAACAGCACAAATCCATGAAGACGCTTAAAGAGATCCTGACCCGACGGCCAGTGGCGGCAACCATCCGCCTTACTGTCCCGGCCGGCGGCGCGCATCCAGCTCCACCCGTGGGCCCCGCCCTAGGTCAAAAGGCATGGATTATTGGGCACCGAGTGCAAGGACTTATCGAGTTTCACCGGCAGTAAATTGAGACGAAGATAAAAGCCTATACAACTATGATTCGGATTCGCTAAGCAACAACGTCTCAAGGGCACAAGCTAGAAAAGGATTGTGATGTACGACCTACTCGCAGTTTCTTACATATTTTTTTTGGAACAGTGATGGATTTTGCTACGATTTTAGGGATGGGGGCACGACAGGTTGCAGTACTTCCGGTTCTGGCTATGCTTCGAACTCAAACACATAATTCGAATTGTTCACTTTTCTAGTTTTTGATGTGTACACTAATCTCGTAAAAAATCAATTCAATCGAAAATTGAACACTTAATAAATAAATAAACCATGTTTTCCTTTCGTACATAAATAGAAAATACACTTCTAAAAATGCAAAGCAAAATTACTTGAATCGATCTATAAGCGGAAAGGAAGATGCTGCCGAGCGGCTCATGGCTGCTCATTTCGACACCGACAACTTAGATCTAATCCGGGTGCGTTAAAATTTGGAACGTCTGTTGCAGGATGGCATCCCCGGGTAACATGATTTTTTCAATCATTATTGTTTGCGTTGATATTGACACTGACAACAGAAGTTCTATTTTCCATTTTACAATAATGGAATTGGGGGGTAATAATGGCAGTTGGCTGACGTATATCAACTTCCTTGCCAAATTGATAACGCCACTTCACCTAATCCCGACCCAACCCCACGCGCACAATAGCCCAGGGGGCAAAACCGGGAAACCAAAACCACCATTGTAATGAAACTTTAAAAAAGACGACCAAAAACAAATGGAACTCAAAAGGGAGAGAATAGTGGAGATGGTCTTGTTATAGATGTCCACTCACGAAATATAAACAACTCCCAATTCTCAATTCTCGTAAGGGTTCGTTTTTTCGTCGCAGAAATGTCGTTGCAAGACGCTTAACACGCGTCCCTATAAGAAAAAGATCAAAAACCCGCATCTACTAGCAGATTTATGAGTTTCGACACCTGAACTGATTTTCTTGCAACTCTTATTGTTGTAGTATTAGGTTTTCATTTTTGTTATTTTAATTGTATTTCTTGTAAATTTCCTTAAAAATAAAAAACTGAAAGGACAACCAAAAACAAATGAGCTGAAAAAGGAGAGAAAAGTGGAGCCGGTCTTGGTGTCGAAGGCCCCTCACCAAAAATAAACACCTCCTCCATTCTCCCTCTCTCTCTCTCTCTCTCCTCTTTCTCTCTCAATCTGCAATTCCACCTCTACAACGTAAACATACACCCACATTTGTCTCTCTCTCCTCCCCTCTCTCTGAAAACTAATTAAACTACACTGGACAGCGAATATTGCTGAATTGATTGCGAATTGACAGCCGGATCATTCGGGCTAGAGAGAGAGAGAGAGGGATCATGTCGTGCTCGTCGTCGAGTGGCTCGTCGGAGGAGGACGAGGGAATCGATTCCTACCGCAAAGGAGGCTACCACGCGGTCAGAATCGGCGATTCTTTCAACGGCGGCCGTTACATCGCGCAGAGGAAGCTCGGCTGGGGCCAGTTCTCCACCGTCTGGCTCGCTTACGACGTCCAATCCTCCGTATGTGAAATTTTAAGTTTTTTTTTTTCTGATTCCACTTCCTGTTTTGTAGTAAATCCTTTGCGTGGAATCTAGGTCTTTGGTTTGATCTGTTTTGGATAGTTTGGAAATTTTATTTTTTTCAGTATTTGTAATGATTGTATATTTATTTCGCTATCACCAGGGGACTTGTAGTTTGTGATTGGTAGATTCGTCAATAATTATTGAGCGTTTCATACCATTTACTGCTGCTTCTTCTTTTCTTTCTTTTTTTTCCCAGTTTGGAGATTATTTATTGATAAGAATGAATTTTGTAACGGTACTTTATTGCCGTATTTGTCTTATGTTGATGCTGTGTCGTAAATAAGTTTCCTTATTGAGATAGGTTACATGTTTGACTGGATCAATTTGACAGAGTTTTTTCTTTTTCTTTGGTTTTAAATGGAGTGGAGTCACTCCCTCTGATCTGCTATTTTTGAAAGCCCGTTGAGAGTAGAATTGGTGTATGCTCTAGGCTAATGTTAAAGTGCAACTTGCGGCGACTTAATCTATACAACTGCCAATATCTCGAAAGAACCAAAACATCAAGGCTGCTGATTTTGCCACTCCAATTTTTTGTTAACGCCACTCCCTGCAAATGTATTTATTCAAAAATACACTTGCAGGGGAGTGACGTTAATAAAAAAGGGAGTAGCAAAATCATTTCCCAACATCAATCACCACAAAGTTTCAGGCAGTTTTCTATGGTTTTCAGCAGCTTGTTACATAAATTGTCATGGTGTGTGTTAGTTGATACGGTTGGACGTGTTGGAGATTAATTCAGAGAAATTGTTTTTGGATATTCAGTTATTGTTCTAGTGTTTCATTGTTGCCTGTTGGGAAATTAGTTAGTGGCTTGGTGCCCATGCATTAGTAAACGGTGGAGTTTGAATTTTGTCACTTATGTTTTATGTAGTAAGAAGATTATGTTTGGAAACAGAAAGAAATTGGATTATATTTCTATATTCATACTTTAGAATCATTTAAATCTGTGTTTGGAAACTAACTGACTATCTAAATTTGCATCGCCATAAGTGAGGTGGCCACCGTTTTCACTATCCGCAATTATGGTTCTTCAACAATCTTTGAGACGGACACAAGTGAGGATTCTACAACGCCTATGTTGTGCAATTTATTCTCTTCTTTTCTTTTTCTCACTCTTTATCTTTTGTTGTTAGCTTTGTTAGATTACTGGATGTTAGATGTACCTTGAACAATTTTTAGGATATTATGACTTACATTGTTCCGGTTTCTCCTTGTAGAGATATGTTGCTCTTAAGATCATGAAAAGTGCGCCACAATTTGCTCAAGCTGCCCTCCACGAAATCGAAGTTCTTTCTGCCATTGCTAATGGTGACCCCTCAAATATTAAGTGTGTGGTAAGATTAGTTGATCACTTCAAGCACACTGGCCCAAACGGACAGCATTTGTGCATGGTCCTTGAGTTTCTTGGGGATAGCCTTCTCCGGCTGGTCAAATATAACCATTATAAAGGCCTCCAGTTGAACAAAGTAAGGGAGATATGCAAATGCATTTTGATTGGGTTGGATTTTCTGCACAGAGAACTTGGTATAATACACACCGACTTAAAACTTGAAAATATTCTTCTGATTTCCACAATTGATCCTGGGAAAGACCCAATTAAGTCTAGTCTCGTCCCAATTCTTGAAAGGCCGGAGGGAAATCCGAATGGCGGAGTCACTATGAGTATTATTGAAAAGAAGTTAAAGAGAAGGGCAAAGAGAGCAGTGGCGAGGATATCTGAAGGACGAGACTCTATGGTAGGGGTCAGAGAGAGTCCAAAATCGGAAAGATGCTTGGATGGAATTGATATGAAGTGTAAGGTTGTGGATTTTGGAAATGCATGCTGGGATAGTAAGCAATTTGCTGAGGAAATTCAAACAAGACAGTACAGAGCTCCTGAAGTCATACTTCGCTCTGGGTACTCCTTCTCAGTAGATATGTGGTCATTTGCTTGCATTGCCTTCGAGCTTGCTACAGGAGAAATGATGTTTACTCCCAAGAGTGGACAAGGATTTACTGAGGATGAGGTATTATGTCTTTTTTGTCTTTGTTTTTTTCCGTCTCTTTTCTGGTTCCAGTGTTCCATGCACGAGTATAGTGTTGTTGGTGTCAATACATTGGAATGTGCATAGCCCAGTGCCCCTCCTACATGATCAGCACATCCAGTTGACATCAATTTTTGACAAACGTGTTAATCTTATCTTTATAAACTATAAACTTGAAAAGCTAATGGCTGAAGATCAGTAGAATCCTTCATGTTGCACATTGTGTTTCCGGTGATTGTACATTTTGTCTTTAATTTCTACTTTTCAGTACGTAGAATTCAATTGAACACTATAAAAGATACAAGTGTTCCCCCAGAACCGATTCAAGCTCCAAAAAACTAGCAACACTACACCAGCCAACAAAAAACACGAACCCACCAAAGCCACCTAATAGAAACAGACCAAAGGGGCCAACTACTGTTTTCATTAGTTGCAGATAGCCCATTGGATACTCAAGTTACACAGGCAGCACGATGTCGCATGGCTATGACAATTATGATAGATCTCCCTGCCTTGAAAACATTTTTCCCCTTGTAGTGTGAATCTACTGGGCCCAAGTCTATATTTCTGTCGGACAACAATACCCAAAGTGGACTTGGCATTTTCAATGTGTAATTAAAGCTCCCATGATTTGAATGTCCTATTTAGCACCTGGACTTTCGACAGTGTTTTGAATGCAACTGAGAGATCGTTGGTGATTATGCGGGGTTGACTATAATACCATAGTGTGTTGAACAATCATGTTAGTATGATGTGCTTGCTTCATTCCATTTTAATGGAGAAGTTTGTTGGGTTCTTGTAGGATCATCTTGCTCTAATGATGGAGCTACTCGGAAAGATGCCACGAAAGGTGAGTCACATCGTTCCTTCGCCATACCCTGAAGCTATATTTCGATCAAGATTTGGGTCACAGAAAAAAGGAACTGAAAATGTTGAAGGATCAAAGGAACGCTTGATCCTTCTAACTTTTCCTTCTCCCCTTACCCAAATCCCTTGTCCAAATGCAGCCTATGAAACATCCTATGGTGACCACTTCCCTGTAATTTTTTGTTGACCACAGATAGCAATTGGTGGGGCCCTCTCCAAAGACTACTTCGACAGACACGGGGATCTGAAAAGGATCCGGAGGCTGAAATACTTGTCGCTTGATCGATTACTGATCAACAAATACAAATTTTCGGAGACTGATGCTGTCGAATTTGCGGCGTTTCTTTCTCCACTTCTGGATTTTGCTCCAGAGAAGAGACCAACTGCTCAGCAGTGTCTGCAAGACCCATGGATCAATTTCAGGAATCTGACATTAAACAAAGCAAAGAGCGAATCTAGTATTGAAAAAGTAGGTGTTGGGATGGGCAAACTTCAAATTAAGGTGGGCAAGTAAAGCAGGGACGCCTCTTGATGTTCCTCCCTCCGGCAATCTGTAAACAGCATTGGTTGTGATCTGTTTTTTGTGAATAAGATTTTGTTCAGTTGGACGAATTTTTGATAATATATGATTTTTTGATTGAGAAATATGTAAAAATGGCGGGTCATGATATAGTTGTGAGAAATGACATCAATGCGAGAGTTTCTAACTTAGATTTTGGAAATTAGTTGATGAACAAAGTAAGGATTCTGCATTATTTGGGCAATCATGAAGGTTGTTTCAGTTTGAGGATCGTCTCGGCTCGTTAAGTAATTCAACCGAGCTCGAGGCTTGTGTGGTTAACGAGCTGAGCTCAACACTCTAAAGCTCATATTATTTATAAAGGCTCGTTTAGTAAAGGAGCCGGGCTCTGTTCGTTAAGGGCTCGCTTCGTTTACAAACGAGCCGGGCTCAAACTCGACAGCCTAACCAAAATAGCTATTCTTTGGTTAGCCTATTGAAAATGCTCTAACTAGTGGGCAAGGCTGTTGTGCCTTTTAAGTGGACTCTTTCGGCTCAAAGAACATTATTTGAACTCTCAATTTGTAGAGTTTGTGGTACAGCACAACCATACAAAAGATTGAGGCGATCATACACCGGAAGCTTTAATTATTGAAATTATTCAGATGTGTATTTTCAAAATCGTACTATCAGTTGTTATTCGTGACAAATATGATTCACTCACTGGGTTAACAATATTTGATCGGCTTATTTTTTTACAAGACTAATTTTCGCATCGAGGACTATAACATGAACAATTCAAATTCCTTCTTGTAAAAAACGCCAAACAACTTGTATTTTTGGTATTTTTCTCGTTTAATATGAATTTTTTTTACTTACAGTCTACATTTTAATAATTACTAATTTCTCTCGTCGAGATTAATGGTTAGTGCCTTAGACCCCGTTCGTTTTGGGGTTTTGTATTTTGAATTCTAATCATTATCTATTTGTCTTCAATTATTACTCTCATTTTTTTTCTATCTCTTTTTAATCATTACTCCTACTTTCAATCATTACTTTATTTTTCTCTACACTCATTACCTATAAATTCAAATCCAAAACGAACGGAGTCTTAGTGTAAGTTTTTTTTCCAAAAGGTTTTCCAAAAAATTGTGAAGTATGGTAATACCAATAGAGTGAGAGATTTTTCAGTGCCGAGCGGATGTATCCTACGTGGTACTCGTTCGGTGCATCCGAGCCGTCCAATACACTTTTGAACGGCTCGGATTGAAACCCTCTCTCTCTTTTTTCTCTTTTCAAATCTGAACCGTTCAAACATGGAATGAACAGCTCAGATGCTCGAACAGGCACTGCATGGTACCCGCTCGGCACTGAATTTTTTTTCCAATAGAGCTGGCCTGAGATAGAATTTCCCCACTTTCCGGTGGGTGGACAATTAGGACAGCGAAAAAAACAACACGTGTAGAGCAAACAGGAAGGGAACACGGAACACTTTGTCTGTCCCTGCAACCCCCACTGACACATCCCCCCAGGGAACAGAAGAGAAGACCCTCCCATCCAATCGCCTTCGTCACACGGATCGCTCACGTGGCACCATAGATATTTTATTACTACTTTCGATCGAAATCCCGCCTAAACCCCGGACTTCAATTCTTTCACCATTCCACCTCTATAATACAATACTCCCTTCCTTTCCTATCCTTCCGCGTTTCGCCCTCCCCCAACACACACCCACACAACAAAGCAAATAAACTCTCTCTCTCTCTCTCTCTCTCTAGAAAACCCTAGCTCTAAAGGTAACTCGCCGCCTCCCTCCGACGACTCGGTCCGAGTCAGCACCGATTCGGAACGATTCTCACCGAGTTTGGTTTGGTTTTCTTTACAGGTAGCGTCATGAAAGGAGGTAGATCGAAGGCGCAGGCGAAGAGCACCGATGCCAAGTGAGTTTTTTCGCGAGATTGCTTTTTTTTTTTTTTTTTTAGTAATAAAACGTTCGATTGAGGTTACGAAGTTTTAGATCTGAGATCTGGAACGGACGGCGGAGATTGTTTGGTTGATTGATTGTTGGTTTTTTTTGGTTTGTTGTTAGGCTGTCGGTGAAGAAAACGGCGAAACAGCCGGTGAAGAAGGGGAAAGAGGCTAAGGATCCGAATAAGCCCAAGAGGCCTGCCAGTGCCTTCTTCGTTTTCATGTACTCTCTCTCTCTCTCTCTGTGTGTGTGTGTGTGTATCGATCTCCGTATATATGTGTGTGTCGCGCGCGCGTAAGAGCGTTTAGCTCAAGCTTTAATCGGGATTTCGCTAGTGGATAACGAGATTTATTCATTAGGGATAAGTTTAGGAGCGTGTAGGAGTGGTAAACGATCTGAGCAGCTAGTTATGGAAGCTTGGTGTAAAAGTTTAACGAGAATTAGATAAGCTGATCTCAAACGGGCTCTAATTGAGCCGATATCAAATAGCTTGTAGTATTATTATATGTATACATCATTAGTTGAACGAGCTGGGTAGTAGTTTGCTGAAGTTTGGTTTGAAACTTTAACGAGCTTAAAAAAATATGTTTAAGCTTGGTTTGTTTATGCAACAAATCGATATTGAATGAGGTTTTTATGAAGATGAGTTCAATTTTGAGTGGCTTGATTTGTTTATCTGCCTGCGTGTAAGCTTGCCCGGACCCCTTGTCTTTTGTTTATGTTGTCATGATAATTTCTGTGATTTTTGTGTAGTGTCTTATGTGATTAATTATGGAAATGTTGGACTTTTAGGGAGGATTTTAGGAAGCAGTTCAAAGAGAAGCACCCTAACAACAAATCCGTTGCCACAGTGAGTGTTTCTGGATCAGATCTGTGATGTTTTGGTTTGTTGAGTTTTGTTTTCAGTTTTATTTGGAAACACATTTGTTGTTAATGTAGTATTAATTTACTAACAGGTTGGCAAAGCTGGAGGAGATAAATGGAAAATGATGTCAACAGCTGTGAGTTATTTGACTTGAAGAAAATGTTGTGGTTTCTTCTCTATTTCTGTCTGTTTTAGTTTTTTATTATTTTTTGGTTTGGGACATCAGGATAAAGCTCCCTATGTGGCAAAGGCAGAGAAAAGGAAGACTGAATACAACAAAATCATTGAAGCTTATAATAAGAAACAGGTAATATTCCTCACAATTTAGTTTTTATAACCAATATATATCTTATCTGGGTCGGCTTGTTTAGGATTGAGGTGTTTGACCTCAGTTTGTTTGCTAAACAATCCTCTATAAACATTTCGAGCCGCTAGAAACGCGGCGAGTTTTCACAAATGAGTGTGGTTACAGCTAACTTAAGCCTGACCTCAACTTGTTTACTTACAAACCAAGCCTTGAGCTCAACGCGTTCACTTATGAGCCAAGCCTTGAGCTGCTCGTGAATAGCTTGGTTTTGTTGTAGTCCAAGATATCTGGAAGCTGTACTGATTTGATTTGATTTGATTTCTATCATAGGCTGAGGGACCGGCTGAAGAAGAAGAATCTGACAAGTCTGTGGTGAACGATGAGGATGATGATGATGATGAGAGTGGAGAGGTAGTTTGATACATTTTGAATCAATTATTGCTTGAGTTATTGTGTTGGTTTGCTGCATTAACTGTTTTTTTGGTGAATGACTTCATTAATTGCTTGATTAACAAATGGTGACAGAGAGATTCTATTTCTTGTTTCTTTGTGCAGGATGAAGATGACGACGAGTAGGTGGAATGTAGTAGGGGCGGAGTTTGAGGTGAAAGATTGGGGCAAACTAGTGTATGAGTTTCTAGAATACTATGACTTTTGAATTTGCCTCAAGTCTAACTTGATAAGTGGTTGTTTCATTTTCATTCGGTAGGTGAAAAAGAAGGTAGTTTCAGGGTCCCTTGAAGCCATATTGCAAATATGGCTCTATGTATTAGTTTCAGGGACCCTTGAAGCTGTCAATCACGCCTGGCTATGTACTTGATGTTTTTTAATGTTCAATGGTAAATCTAGGATTTCTATATTGTTGATTCATGGTTTCTTCTACCATTCCATGTGGTCTCATGCTGCCATCGTTTTTTTGATTACTTTTCGGGTTACAAAAGAACATAGTTCAAGAAATCTTGAGATCAAATATAGTTTCACTATTGTTGGTGTATTTGTGAGGTACAAAAGTGTACTTGCTCGATCCCAATTTATGTGTTGACTTTCATGTTATCTCCAACTTGAAAGTCACTTTGCTGAAATCGGTCTTTTTAAGTATTCCATGCTCAACACACTCGATGCTTTGCTCACGTACTTGAGCATGGTTCATGATTTGCTAGGTGCTTCAGAAGATTAACATTTGACTATTGAGATTGCCTGCTTGGCCCTGGTTGCATAAAGTTAACTTTACACCTCTCCATAGGACCTATAATTCTCACATTTAGCATGACTTTTGTACGAGTATTGATTGATTTTGGAAGGCATCTTCTGTTTGTCTATTTTTATTTTTTTTAATTGGATTATAATTATTTCTTGTCTATCTTGCAAACAAAACAATTGATGAGAGTAAAAGGGGAGATTGATCTATTGCTGTCCATTTAGTTGGTCAGGTTGCTAGCATGTCCTAACTGGGACTGATATGACCATGTTCTTTTATTGGTTTTGATGGTGATCTTATCACCCAATGGAGTTCTTGTCCATTACAAATTCTATGGTTATCGAGCACATAAACTCCCAGCTTGACTCCATTGTCATGGTACACTCGTTTTACATAATTTGATTGTCACGTACGCATTGGCTTCTTCTCATCGATGACTCCCAATTTCCCACCAACCACCCCCACAGGAACCTTAGGCTCTTAAACTTTTCTCTGGTGACGCTATTAAATCAAATCCGTTTGATAAAGCTTGACTCGGATTTTCTATAGTTCGTTTGACAAACAAGCTGTGCTCGAGCTAGTCAAGGTCTGACTCAAGTTGGCTTGGGAGCCAAGCTATGTACCACATGTTCATTCTTATGTGCCTTAATGATCAACCCACGAGGCCATTGAGCCGCGATCTTCTAGCTTAGGCTGTTTTTCCTGGACATTCACCATTGAACTGTTGAATACAAACCAAACCAAGCAGTATAACTAGATAGAATTTACTTTCCACTTCCAGAAGCTACAAAGCACAACCAATTACGAAAACAAAAACTAAGGAGAAATTTTCTAAAACCGGAAAAACAATACTCAATCAGACCGTCGGTTAGCATCGGTCCTCTACCATGTCTTCTTCACATGCCTCCTTCAATCTTCAGATTGATCCAAGAGTCGATACATAGCAAACATCAAATCACTACACAAAAATTGGACATAAAAACAGAGTGTCACATAATAAATCATTGCTTCGTATCCACCATCTACCATAACTGCAATTCCCCTTGAGAACAACGAGAAGAACAGTTGTTGAAGTTGAATGCGGCGGCCCCTTCACCAAACTCATTATCCACGAACTGCATTGGATTTCCGTACGACGTTCCCAATAGGGTTTCGGCCAGTGGCGAAGTTTGGGAATAAAATTCATCCCTAAGAACAAACTTTTGGGTATAATCATTAGCATAGTTTCCAACATTCTGATATGAATCTCCATCAAAGCTGACCGATGCTTCACCGGACGGCGTCCCGACCGGTTCCACCAGAAACCCATTCCCCAAGCCTAGAAGGGTTTCATCCATCAAATAAGGTTGAAGATGATTCTCTGCCACTGGAACAAACTGGTGATCCGAGACACCGTAGAAACTCAAGGGCTGCGCATTCGGTGGAAAACAAGAATACCCAGAAACCAATGGCTCAACTGATTGTTGCATAGGCCAGTAATTAAGGGGAAAATCAAGTCCATTCCCCTGTTCATCATTATTCAGCACATTCAAAAACCCTACTCTGTTTTTCCCCTGTTCCTTATTCAGCACGTTCAAAAACCCTACTCTTTTTTCCACTGCCTCCAATTTCAAATCCAAATCTCCCAACAAACTCCACAACTCCCCAACTGATAACCCATTAACCCAATCATCATCCCAACCCAATAAACCCACCTTGGGATTAATTTTCTTGCCGATGGGTCGAACCAATTTCTTGCCGTGCTCTCTGTACTTCCCGATGATCGATTTAACGTGGGTCGGGTTTTCCGGCCACGTTTCGACCTCTCCGTCTGGGCCTAGAATGATGGTGCATGTGTCCGTTCCGCAGAGGATCCCGAGCTCCATTGTTTTCTTCTTGATGCAGTCTTTTCGTTTCAAGTAAGTCAATCGTCGCGCTTTGGTGTTGTTTATCGGATTGAGGGGTCGGTTTTTTTGATGGGTTTCGAGCTCCATGGCCGCCTTCACCATTGTGGTTTCTCGGGAAGTAAATTGCTAGTATCTACTGAGAACTCCAGTTGGTTTATGTGTATATATGAGGTGATGTACCAGGGGTAAGGGTTATATATAAATGGAGGAGAGAGAGAGAGAGAGAGAGAGAGAGAGAGAGAGAGAGAGAGGCTGGAGAATGGAAACCGTTTGTTGCAAGAAACAGATCTTGTGGGAGATTTTGGGTGTGAGATTTGGACCAGCTGTAGTGGGGGATTTGACTGTGAGTCAGCGCTCAACTCTTCAACCATTACGTTTATGAGCCACAATAGATACTTGATGAGATTAACATGTCAAGCTTTAGGAAATCTCTCTTCCAAAAAAAAAAAGCTTTTAGGAAATCTATAAAACAATCGAAATTGTCTAATTGGCCTTGGTTGCATAGTAGTATTACTTCCGGCCAAAAAATAATGACAATTTTTAAAATTTGTGTCATTTTTCACTGCTTATATTTTTCAATCTATAATGTTTTTCACGAGTTTGAAAACTTTGTATCATAGAACTAATCGAGAACTATCAAACAAATACCAAAAATTGAAATTGACACAAATATCAAAAATTGTCATCCTATTTGGGACGAAGTAAATAGTAGTTAACTTTGTAGCTCTCCATATGACCATAATTCTCGTATTTTGAAGGGCATCTTCAGTTTGTATATGTTGGGATTGGATTACAATTATTACTTGTCTATCATGCAAACTTGGTTTTGATGGTGATTTGATTTTATCACGCAATGGAGTTCTTGTCCAGTACAATGTCCAGGGTTCTCGAGCACATTATTACAGTATGTCCCAGCTTTGGTTTATTTCGGGAAAAGAAAATTACGAAAATATAACTTTGTTTGTTTGACATTTTAGTTTAGTTTAGTTTTGGTAGTGGATGGAGAGAGAAATAAGGTAATGATTGAAAAGAAGAGTAATGAGTAAAGAGAGATAGCGGATCAAAAAAAAGTAAAGAGAGATAGAGAGGAATGACAAAGTAATAATTAGAGAAATAGGGAAACGATTGGAGAAAGAACTATAATACTAAACAAACACAACCAATGAAGTTTTGATTGATTGGTTGAGTCCATTAAGGACCAGTTTTACTTCCCATGCATAAGAAATTCAAATTGATTTGTTTATATTGGCGCTAGTCAATCAATCAAAACATAGGCTACACCATTGACCAACATTATGTGATTCAAATGAGGCGTGTCAAAATGGAATTTACACTCCCCTGTCCTCACTCCATTCAGTGGGAAGAATTGGGGAGGTACCGGGGTTGGAAATAGTTAGGTCCCCATCCACCATTGTAATTTTCACTAATTTTGTTCTCTTTAAGAGCGTTTTGACAATAAAATAAAATATTGACGAATGAAGAGAGTTTAAAAAATCAAAAAACAAAGAAAACAAAGACATAAAATATACAGTAGGATTTAATTTATTTATTTGTAGTTTACTACTACTATTAGTATATCAAACACAAACAAAATCTCTAGAGATATACCGGTATGAAATGAACACCATCAATTACTATCACGAATCCGACTGTTTGATCCCACATGCGTCCTTTGAAATGAACACCATCACTAGAAGAATAAAAGAAAAGAAAAAAAAGGCAAGTATCATCAAGGAAGGAAAATGTTCTAAAACTCATTACCATTGTTAGGAAAGGAAGATAGAGTAACCACAATACATTTCAATCCAGTATCATGAAGGAAGAACGAGGACAGCCGGTACCAGGACTAAAAACTAACCAGGGGTAGAACATTCCAACACGGCTACTCACCGCCGCGATTTCGACTCCGCGCGTCGAAATTCATCGGGCGTCGAAGGAAACAGCTCCACGTACCGCGAACCAATGCTCATCCTGTCCTTTCCCATTGCTTCCTTGGCTTCCTCAGCTGATGCAAACTCCACATACGCGTCTCCAGTAGTTTTCCCATCAGGACGGCGCCCAATGCGTATCTTATCATCTGTCACATTGAAATCTCCAAAGAACTCCGAAATGTCAGATTTCGTCACGGAAAAAGGCAGACCCCGCAACTTCAATACCTCGGTGTACTCCATTTGGTCCTTTTCGAGGGACCTCTTTGATCGAGCCGGAGGAGGAGATCTTCCGCGGCGGCCATTATCATAATTTTCTCCATATTCCACCTCAGCTGCTACAGCATTGTAATAATCCTGCTTCATGCACCTGAAAACCTCCACATATCTCCTCCCCATGTTCTGTCTATCTCTCTGCAGAGCCAACTCAGTCTGCATTGGTGACGCAAAGACCACAAATGCTTCACCTGAGAACCTCCCATTCTTGCTCACTAATAACACATCAACGATATCTAAACCTGCAAAGAACTTGAAAATGTCGACGTCGCTGCAGTTGAATGGAAGTCCCCTCAGACGGGCCACCGGGAATGTGGAGGGCTGGAATCCTCTGCCATAGCCATAGGGCTCGAAGCTGCTTGAACTGCTCCTCACTGCGAAGTAGGGATTTGATTCCGTCATTCTTTGTCTCTTTGAGCCGACCTCATACCCGTCCGAAACCCCCCCGCTTCCCAACCTTCAATTATTCATACCCAAAAGAAAAAGGAAATCCCCCACTCAACCTCGTTAATAAAACCAATCCCAATCCATGTTCCCTTTACTTCTAGTTACTGTATTAGTTTATTAAAGTTTTTTTCTCATAGGTGGTGAACCCTCTTACGATACTCATATACACCACAAAAAACCCAAAAGTACAGCAAAGTAGAGAGAAAAAACAGTAATTAGAGTCCCATGCTAGAAGTGGCTACATCACTAAGAAATACTAATAGAGGAACCAATCAACAAACTGCAATAAATGGGTTACTACTAATAAGCCAAAAGAGCTATTTGAGCAAAGCTGTCCCAAAACATCCAGTGCCATGACTCATCCACTTGATCAAGTAAGACTTGAAACCCAAGGTTCAAAACACAACTTCAATGCAAGCATAAACTATCACCACTCAACAGAATAATGACAGCACAAAGGGTCACAGCTAGAATAGTACAACGAATATGACAAGTACCCAGAATTTGAACAAAAATCACAAAGCAGATTGGAAAGTTAAGCTACTACTATTGAGAGTATAATGCATATTATTAATATGCAGAACCTTAAAAACTAGTTGTTCCTAAATTCCTAGAAAACACAACATCCACCAATCATTCATGTTAACCAAACATGAGACAATAAGCCGGAAAACCTCAGCCCCAGACAAAAATAACCACAAAACTGAGAAAGATTACATGTCAACCCTACGCCGTGCAAACCAGAAATATTTTTCCACATATACTGGCAATACTTCCAACCAAACCTAAAGTTCTATTATGATTATTTATACCCACTGGACAGCAGTTTGAGAAACCAAAAACGTCAAAAACACAGTTCAAGGTACAGTACTGAAACACACAGGGCCTATTAACACGGCATGAGTAAAGGCTATTAAGTGGTTTCAGTTGATAACAAGCTCTAAATTAAAAAGAAAGTTGCTCTAGACAAAGGCGAAAGGAGACAACAAGTTCATGGAGCTAGCTAGCTCCTATTATCAATCATGGGGCTTGAATCCAATTGAAGACCATATCAGCAATCATAAAATAAGCGCAGAAGACATAATTTGCTTTATTACTACAATTCCTTGTTCTTGTCACTTCAAATTCCTTGGCTTATCACAAAACCCTAATCAATTCGTCATAATTTCCGTACCCATACATGATTGGAGGACCAAATTTGAAATATAACCATGAAAAATCACTTTGCCTCTTTCTTGCATCGATTTTTTACTAGTTCGCAAATACACACAAATCGTACCCAGCCCTAGTTGTAACTTGTAAGGCAAAGGAAGGTCGATGCGATAAATATGTACACCACAATAACAGATATAGATGTTCAGTACATACAAACACAATTAGATTAAAGAAAGGTCGAAGCAAATAAAGGAAATAAAAAGTGTTCTCAACTTACCCTCTCGATCCGTACATGGCTTCACAAGCTCGGTCGTTCTCTGAAGTAGAGAGAGAGAGATAGAGAGAGAGAGAGATGAAACGAAAACCCTAATCAAGGAGACCTAGGTAGGGTTCGAAGTTTCGGTCGTTCTTATTAGCGGATGTGTATATATATCTATCTCAAAGTCCCAACGTCTCTGATGGACTTCAAGGGCAATATGGTCTTTAACAATTTTATATTACTTAGGCTCCGTTCCGCAACTCAAAATAAGAACTTATTTTTTAAGAAGACAATTTCAAGCTCAAAAATTAAATATTTACGCAAATAATTTTCCTATCACTATGGATCTTGTTTGATAGATCTCATTGAGATCTTTAATACGGTGCCAAAAAAATTAAAAAATTATTTTTATTTACATTATTTTTTAGTTTGAAAATGTGAAATAAGCTGCTTATTTATTAAGAAGGTTTTTGGAACGGAGCCTAGTTAGGAAGGATAAGGACCGTAGAGGTGAGTATGGACTAGATTAGTTTGGTTTTATAGCAAACTAATAACCAAATCACTACCTACGGATTATGAATTTGGGGAACTAAATCAATCCACAAAAAGTATAAAACCTAACCAATCAAAATCATTAGATTACGATTCGGTTTCAGTTTCGAACCACGGTTTACTTTAAACTGAAATATCATTTTCGTAGGCTATTTTAAAGTGCTCAAAATTGCAGAGATAACTAACAATTGATTTTCATTTATAGAAATATAAGAAAATTTAGGAATTAATTGAACCATAGAACCACTATTCACTAAATGAAGCATTATATGTTTATATTCCATACTTTTGGTGTACCAAAATTATAGGAATAAGTTTTTTTTTTTTTTATAACATAACTGGATTACAACAAGCAAAACTAAGAAAAGTCCTTAATCAAAATAGAATTAAGCGCGGGCGGAATACAACCCGTAAAATGGAAAATTTAATTATAGGAATAAGTTGTGATATATAGAAATTTATGCTAAATAATTTTGGCAGTAAATAAATACTGAATAGGACGGTAGATTGAATAGATTATTAATTTAAGAAATTAGTTGACTATAGATAACTCTCATGTAAACTTGGTGTATTTAAATTAAATGAGATATATAATTATACGGTTCGGATCGGTTTTGAACCAAAACCATTAACGTAAATCTACAGACCAAACCATTTAACATGGTTTCTAATTTTTTTTAAACCGGAATCAAATTCGGTTTGGACTAGATTCGTGGTTTGACAGATTTTTTGTTCACCCCTAATAAGGAGCTAAATTAGCCAAGTAGGTAGTTGATCAAACTTGATTTGAAAATTTAACGAGCTTCAAAAATATGTTTGAGCTTAACTTGTTTATGAGGTGAACCAATCTCAAATAAGCTTTAATCAAGCATAATACGAGCCAATCTACGGTAGCTTCTGATAAATAAAAAAAAATCTACGGTAGCTTGAATTTTTTTATACATAATAATAAGAGCAAGTTTATTAGGTGAGGTAAAGAGGAATACAAACTATTCTGGCTAATCAAAAGGACAAAGTTCTCCTGCAACAGATGAGGTAAACACGTTGGAATAGTGCCTCCAGCTACAGTTCTTTGGTATAACAAGCGAACAACTGTTCAAAATCTACCAAATTTTTTATTGTTTCTTCTCTCTCTCCCCCCCAAAAAGAAAAAAGAAAATAAAAGTAATAATATTCTAATAGAGAATAGATTAAATAGATAGTATTAGTGCAGTGTTGAAAGAGATATGAATAGGTAAAATGAAAAAATATATTGCACTGTTTACTATCAATTTTACCTCACAATTGGAAAACTTGCTCTAAGTCAAACAAGCCGAGTAGTATCTTGTCCAAGCTTTGTTTGAAATATTAATGAGCTTCAAAAAAACGTTCAAGCTTGGTTTGTTTATATAACAAACCAACCTTGAACAGTGGATAAAAAAAAAAAAAAACTTGAACAAGCTTTTAACGAACGAACACGAGTTTCGACTTGATTAACTTGGTTCATTTAGCAGCCCAAATTATAACGGTCTTGTTCGTTCGAAGCTCGTGTTATGGAGTATAAACAAATCAAAGTTGACATTTTTTTTATAGTGTAAATTCTATCCACCTTAGGTGGAAACCCCTTAGGCTCTGTTTGGAACTTAGGAAAAGGAAAAGAAAGGAAAGGAAAAGAAAATGGAAGGAAAATGGGAAGAAAATAAGAGGGAAAACTTACTATTCATTACACTTAAAATCTTTATTTTCTTTTCTCTTTCTCTTCTAACCAAACAATAAGAGGAAAAATTCTTTAATTTTCCTTTCTTTTCCCTAAGTTCCAAACAGAGCCTTAGTTTTCCACCACCACCAATTGTGGGCCCCGCCATACGTATATTGTAGTAATCTGAAAAGTTCATCTTGTAGGACTCGCAAAGTAATATATCTTCACAAAAAATTAGTTTTATCGGACATAGATATGTATATAAAAAATCAAAGTTTGATTTAAAAAATCGACGATAAATAAGTTTAAAGTTAAAATATCTATAGCGGTCTATTTTATAAATTAAAATTTAATTTTTATATACATGATTTTTTGTGTTAATGTATTACTCTGCGGTCCTATAAGATTTAGTAACTCTTTTTTTTAACAAACCAACCTAAGCTTTTAAGTAGTACTTCCTCCGTCCCAATTTATTTGTCATTTTTTGAAGTTCGTGCCACTTTTCAATTAATTATACCTTGTAATTTATAATATTTTAGATAATTTTAAAAATATTGAATTATAGAACAAATCAAAATCTACCAAACAAGATCCATATCGGATATACTAAAATTTATCACCACATTAAAATTTATAACCAGATATAACTAAGTTAGAATAGAACGGGTACAAGTAAATTGGAAGGAGGGAGTACTAAACTTGGACTAGTCATCAGAGTAATTGTGATTCTTGTGTGAAGAGAATTGTCTCGTGATCTCGCCGCAATGGACGACACCGCCACCACCTTCTCCTACCCTCCGATCGACCCCACCACCTTCGACGTAATCATCATCGGCACCGGCCTCCCCGAATCCATCCTCGCCGCCGCCTCCTCCGCCGCCGGCAAAACCGTCCTCCACCTCGACCCCAACCCCTTCTACGGCTCCCACTTCTCCTCCCTCCCCCTCTCCGACGTCCCCTCCTTCCTCCTCTCCCACTCCCACGCCGTTCCACTCCCCCGCGATGATCTCGCCACCCCCTCTCCGTCCGACGCCGTTTTAATCCCCGTGGATCTCACCACCCGCCCCGTCTACTCGCACATCGAGATCTCCTCTCACTCTCACTCCACCGACCTTCTCGAACATTCCAGGAAGTTTAACCTAGATTTGGCCGGACCTAGGGTTTTGTTCTGCGCTGATTCAGCCGTTGATTTAATGCTGAAATCAGGGGCTAATCAGTACGTGGAGTTTAAAAACGTGGATGGGACCTATGTGTGCGGTGGCGACGGGAAGCTATCGAGCGTGCCGGACTCGCGGTCGGCCGTGTTCAAGGACGCGAGCTTAGGGCTGATGGAGAAGAATCGGCTGGGGAGTTTTTTCAAGCTGGTTGAGGGGCATTTGAAAGGGACGGGGTCGGATGGGGGTAGGAGGATTTCGGAGGAGGATTTGGAGAGGCCGTTTGTCGAGTTCTTGGACAAAATCCGGTTGCCGACCCAGATAAAATCGTACAGATCGAATTGCCTTTGCTCTCTATCTGTTTTAGTGAGGGTTCTTTCTGTTTCTATGCGTTTTGAATTGCTCCACTTGTGTTATATTATTTGACTTGGGCAATTCGAAATAGTCATGTAGGATAATATACAATGTTTTACTGTTTATTAGGGTTATCAGTTAGAAATGCAGAAGGGTTTACGTTGGTAGATACAACTTTCTATGAAGTAAGCAATGCAGTATGCTTCATGGTGATTTGTTTTCTTACGGATAGTTTCATTTGTAGGTGCTAGGATTTGGGAAAATTCACTCTGCTATTGAATGAATTATATGTTTAATATCACACAGAGTTGAGAGGAGAGAATCACTTAGACCATGTTCGTTTGGTGATCCTGGATTTTCTCTTTGTGCACGGTCCCCAATAATTTTTCTTTCAATCATTACTCTCCCTCTCCCTCTCTCTCTCTCTCTCCACTCATTAACCAAAATCCAAATACCAAAACGAACATGGTCTTAGTCTCTTCAATTCATGTATGTATCAAATGCATTATATGCTTAATATCACACAGAGTTGAGAAAAGAGAATCATGTAGTCTCGTCTCTATTTTGCTGGTTATTGCCTCTAATAAAAAAAAAACCATGATTTTAGGTTTTACCCCTTAACCATGACGTTTTCCTCCTGTCTTTGTCTCCTCTCTTCTCAATTTGCCTTTTGGAAACTACTTAAAAGTGGTGTCTTGTTTAGTCATTACTCTTTCCTTTATAGAGATACATGCATAAACTATTTGAAGGCTCAATTTTAATGGAGGAAAATCTGTTGTTATTCTCATTGGATTGCATGTTAACCATCTACCTTGTTTTGTTCTTCTTTTATCAAGTCCCATTCAGTACATTGATTGTTGAGTACTTTACATGAATTTTCTCCTTGTAGGATTATCATGTACGCAATAGCAATGGCAGATTACGACCAAGACAAGTTGGAAGGTTGTAGAAGTGTTCTGAAGACAAAAGATGGAATAAACCGTTTAGCACTATACCATTCATCCGTTGGCAGGTTGCTTGCTGTTATTTCTGTTTCACACCTAAACTGTTTTCCTGCACTATTGCTTATTTGTTCATTTACTTTGTCATTGTTCTTTGAACTGCATTCTGCAAGTGTATGAACTATGAAGGTGGACCGCTTAATGCCGAAGAAAAGATAGCCTATAGGAGAAACCCTTTGTCCTTTTATGATAGGCTGCTCAATGCTAAATCCTTGGCGTAAAGCACCTTAAGGACTAAGGAGGATTGGTATGGGATTGCAGCCCTACTAGTAATTAGCCTGAGACTAATAAATGGCGGCTGGAAAAGGCTTATTATGCTGAACGGTAGCCCTTGAGCATCAATTTCTTCATTTTGGTTGCTTTAACATGCCAGATTTCAAGGCAGACTAACACTTCTATATCTAACAGTATGGGAGTACGATGAAGGGGTGCAAAAGTTATCTAGTTTTAGAGTTTTAAATGTTTAAAGGAGAAAGTTATGAATGATAACGAGGAGAAGAAAATTCCTCTTCATATCTGAAATCCATATCACACCTAGGATTAGAAGTGCATCATTATTGTTGTAATAGAGCTTAAAAAGTTTTCACGAGTATCTAAAACATGGTTCTAATTGCATTGGGATATCATGGATCTTTGTAGGAGCTTTACAAAACTCCTCACAGGATTTTGACTTCCTATTTGGAATTTAAGACCTTATGATATCTGAAACTTATCTTAACCTATTTAAGACCTATAAATAAGAAGCCAACTAAATTGTTTGGACCACCCACGGACAACCTCTATAGCCCATGCTAGAAAATCTGAAGCTACAAAAATGTACCTCTTCTAAGAACATGACTAAATCGTTTGGCTCTTCTAACATACAGAAGTATTGAGACAACAAATATTGATTGGTCAAGATTACCGTTTCTTTGAGCTTGTTATTTCTTCTCTTCTTATGAACTGTAACGACATAAGTGGAAGAAATTTGGGGTAACTTGGGGAAGATGGCTGATTCTATTTTAGGCTCAGGGTCTCTACAGATGTAAAAGGGTCTAGAATGGTCCCAATAGACGTGGCTTTCTAGCCTTTTAAAAGGATATTAGACATTGTAAATTGGTCATTCTGGCAGTGATTAAATTCATTAAAATGACAAGTAAATTGGTTGTTAATGCAGCAAGATGGTTCTTTGTGCTACATCTTTTTAGTGATTATTACCTGATCAGTTTACAAAACTGCTTCATAGGGAGGTTTAACTAACGTGGAAATAGCCTTGTTTGTTTGATGAATCTCCTTTTGTTCTCGCTCTCTTTCTTCTACCCTTACAAAGTTCCGTTAGTTTTTTTGTCCTGTTATTCATTATGCTACTTAAACTTTGTCAGGTTTCATAATGCACTTGGGGCTTTGATTTACCCTATTTATGGTCAAGGGGAACTGTGTCAAGCCTTCTGCCGTCGTGCTGCAGTCAAAGGTTGTCTTTATGTAAGTTCTATTATGTCTTCAAGCTGCTTTTGCTAGAGTGTCTGTATATTCCTTTTGTGTCTTTTGCTTCATCATTCATGTGTAAATTAAGAATGGCTTGAAGGCTGAAGCCTTAAGTATATCCATGAATTCTACAATTTACATACAAGTGTAGGACAAAGAGCTCAATGGAGGAAAAAGATTCATGTAGCCGACCCCAAGTGATTGGGACATAAGGCTCGGTTTGGTTTGGTACGTACAAGTGTAGGACAAAGCATTTTTGAGAAATTAGTGCACCATATCATGTGCATTTCTCACACCTGTAGAGTTTCTGTTCAAAAAATTTCTTTCCTCACTCTCTTGTATTTTTTGGAAATGAGTATAAGTGGAGTCTACTCGCTGGGACTGCTCTGTATTTGTTTAATGACAACTTCTTTACTCTTGCGAATTCTTCAAGCAGTGGGCAGAATCTTTCTTAGAGACTAACACTTACTATATTCTATTTTGTTATTTTTGATACAACTGTATCTACGGCAATTGTATACTCATCTCTTCTTCAAGATTGTACTAGTCTTAGTTGTCATTTTCTATTACTGCATTGTGTTAATTTGTCTACTTGTGTCAGTCATATACTCTCATACTTTTCTACCCACATATGTGTGCCACTTATGAATCCGACATATGATTGTACTAGCGATATATCAAATGCTCTATGCAGGGCACTACTAGTACACTTATTTACTTGGCTTTTATTGGGATTTCTGTCATTGTCCGCATGTTTTTGCAGTCTGGCCTTCATAGATATGAATTTCATGTTCAAATGTTCTGTTCGTTGCCCGAGTTGTAATGAAATCTTTATGTTTAAAGTTCTTGTCATGTAGGTCCTCCGGATGCCAGTGAAGGCTCTGCTTGTTGACAAGGTTTGGATATATGTATATTTCTGCTTTTTGTTGGTTTTCTGCAACAGGAGGTTACATAACTGGTACAGAAGCTTATTAGGTAAAATGAGTGCCATCTTTGTGACATTTGCAAAATTTTCATAGGAAAGTGGGAGTTGCAAAGGTGCTAAGTTGGCTTCTGGTCAGGATTTATTCAGCAATGAGATGGTCCTAGGACCATCATTCATGACTCTGGTGCCATTAGCTAATTCTTCGCCAGATTTTCTCCAAGCTAAATTAGTGGACGTTGTCCGAGATGTCAGGGGGAAGGTGGCTAGGGGAATTTGTATCACAAACAGTTCCTTAAAGACCGATGTTTCAACTTGTCTGGTGGTATTTCCTCCTAAATGTGAGCTCAGTGCACCATACTATTTGTGTTTTTATCGTAGGAGTAAATATAATATATAATTGACTCCTCTCTCTCTCTAGCTCTGTACTCTGAGCAGGTCACATCAATCCGAGTTCTTCAGATAGGTAGCAGTTTAGCTGTTTGTCCCTCTGGGATGTAAGTTTATTTTTTTCTTTTCCATTTGATTTTTGTTGAGAATTTTTTTTTGTATTTATTTAGTTGGATTTCATAAATGAAAGTTCATATCTAATTTGATACCAATCTAGTTAGTTTAATCGTTGACATGAAATTGGTACCCAAAAGATTGAATGGTTGTGTTTAATGTTTATGGTAAATCAAAACCAGTCCATTGTGTATACGATTCAACATGCCAACTAATCGTTCTCCTCTCTAAATGATTCAATTCCGTGTCCTAAGGTTGAATGGGCAATTGCTTATTATATCCTTTAAATTACACGAAAGCTTGCATGCTCTAAGTGGATGTACTTTTGACTTCATTCAGATTGCAGGAACACTTGATTTGAGGACATGCTTAAGCCCACCATGGTTGAATGAGAATGGGAATATACAAGGATTATGGGATGTGCTTCTGCTTTTTGTACATAGCTTATCTTGTTTATGCCAAGAAAGCCTGAAGATAATGGACTACTTAATTGATATTTACCTACAAACGACATCACTTTTTGATGGCTCTTCAAAAATTTTGCTTACAAAAAATTCTAAAGCTAGGCTTTGTGTTCCAGATTTTCGCTTCACTCAAAAAAAGATTAGCTTACTGACATTTAAAATTAGTTAGTTCCCTCCACTCCTTGTCCTGTCCGAAAGGAAAAGGAAATAAAGGTCGATAAAACGTATGTGTACTGAGAAGAATATGGTGGTGAATGATTTTGGGAATTCCTTTTTGCATTCTGCTCTATATCATTCCACTCTATATAAAGGTCGATCAATATGCATGCATCCACCTTTTATGTGGAACCATCAAACAGTTGTATTCATTGAAAGGATTTTTCTAGATTATAGCAATGTTTTAGTATTTAGCTATGCAAAATGAAGGAAAAAGTAGCTCTGTGTTGCAATGATGGAGAATAGTGCCAAAAAACTCTTGATATGTCTCCTGCACATGTTATTTAACCTTATGATGTTTCAGCTTGCATTGATTGAAGTGATAGGTTTACTTGCTTGATGTCTAAGCCATTAAAAATATTTTCTTTAATCCTTAGTTTTTTGGTTTCTTCATTTTTCTTGTTGGATTCTAGTCTTCTAGATGCAGTAGGTTGCTAATAGCTGTTCCGTAGAAGCACTTCTAATTGTTGACTTGCACTGTTAATTTTTGTGTTCAGGTTTGTTGTGTATCTTTCAACTTTATGCGACGATGATATTCAAGGGAAAAAATCACTGCATGCAGCAATGAATACTATTTTTTCAGTTCCTATTTGTGAAACCCCTGAAAATAGTTCTAACGACAAAAGTGAAGATACTGAAGTGAAGCCCACTTTGCTTTGGAGTGCTCTGTATATACAGGAATTGACTACGGTTTGTTTCTCATTCTTATCTTAAACAACAAAATCTCCTCCCCCTTTACTTCCTTATATTTTCTACTTGGATTCTGCCTGTTCAAATGAATTTGTTAGCCTTTTTTTTTTTGTCTCCTTTCTTGGCATCGATCAAGTTTACTCTATTGTGGACGGGGTTGTATTTTTCAGTTATAAGCATACTAGGCTATAGTTCTAGCACCCATACAAGCTTTAGATTTATTAGATTTAGCATCATGTGCTGAGGACAGTGGGTAATGAGGTAATGGATTTTATTCAGCAGTAGTATAAATGAGGAGGGAGTTGGGTGACGAGTGGATGTAGTATGTTTATGGTTTTCAGAAAGAAAAGAAAAGAAAATGGATTGAGACATATATCTTGTTTATAAATTTGTCTTCTAATCAATGGTTCTCTGGATTGATTCTCCTCTAAACTCTAGGCTTTTGGCTTTTGAGACTGGGTGCTCTACATTCCATTCATCCGTTTCTTCTCAGTTTTGAGTATGGAGATGTTTAGCCGGTTCATGGTGAGATCTGAGATGGGTTAAATGTTGGGGTATTTTGTGTGTAACGGTGAAGCTGTGTTCGATGCTGCAAGAAGTTTTGGCCTTGATATAATTTGGGGTTATGAGTTGGTTCAAGTGATGTAGGACAGATTTAGAACCCTTAGCGTATTGCTGCCTACAGCTTGAATCGTGGTGGTTTGGGTGGGGAAATAAGAATATTACTTGAATAAGTGCGCAAAGTAGAAGAAATGAGAGAGTAGAAGAAGTCAAGAGAGATAGAGGTGCTTCACCCTCACAAGGGTTAGGCAATTTCTGCAAGGAAGGACCGCAGTCCAAACCCCAATTACAAAGGCCTTAACCTTGTAAAACTCAATTCATTAATCAACTCTATTCCAAATGAAAGATTACATCTCAATTTATAATCCATGGGAAAGACTCATCGAATTCCTAGAACTCTAAATGAAATGAACCTAATTTATGAATACATCCAAAAAGATGTGAGGATGAACCTAGATATATGCGTACATTGAACCTACTAGCATGTGTTTAATGCATCTAGATGAGTATTAATGCAAACACTAAATTCATGATGACCCTTTTAACTATCAATGAATATTAATGCAAACACTTAATTCATGATGAGCCTTTAACTACCAAACTACCATAGATGACCCTTGAACTACCAACTACCAAGGACACTTATTTTTGGTCCAAAAAGCCTTCTCGATGCTCGTGCTATCCTTAGCCTTTTGTCTAGGCTTCCAAAGCCTATGAAACTTGTCTAACTACTCCATGGCTATGTCATCAATAAGTTACTGCATGGATGGAGGTGGCATCCTTTTTAAGAATTGGGGCGTAGCCGCTTAAGGTGGGCTCTTTTTCTGTCTTTGGGTTTCCATTGGGAATGTCATTCATAGCCCAGTCACTTTAGGTTTACGTTGGGTTGTATTCAGGTTTTTGAATTATTGATGGAGCTTTTCTAGGATGGTTGGGAAGCAGTTTAAAGACCAATTAGTGACGGATAATACCATGTGATGGCGATAGAATTCCAAGGAAATTTGCTTTTGAAGGTTTTTGCAGAAAGCATCAAATTCAGTTGTTTAATTGTTGCGTGATTGTACTATGTTTAACTATTTATGGTTATGTTATTGGTTGGCCTTGTTGAACTAGGTGCGATTTTGAAAGTTCCCATTGTTGGTTGCAGGGTTCATTTGATTCTTTCCGTTTTACACCTATGCCTGATGGGAATCTTAACTACAATGATCTTCTAGATGCAACTAAGGAGGTATTTTTCTTGAGTTCACGCTAACTCTTCAACAGAACTTCTCTTAGACCATGTTTGGTTCTTTATTTCTCTTAAATTCCATGAAATTTGTTATTTCAGTTCCGTTTTACTGGAGGTCATGTTAGCTCATATTAGAATCTTTACACATCGAGACCTTAGAAAATTTGTTAATCCCTTATGGATGTACTTGTTAGTGTTTGATGCTTGTGATATCATGTGGCAGCTATTTCACAAGATGTTTCCTGAAGAAGAATTCTTCCCGGAAACCACCTTTTCTCAGCTAGATGATGATGGCGAGCTTGCTCCGAGTACTAACGATGATTCACTGGACTCTTAATAGTCTTCTGACCTGGTCATGTCATCACAAATTCAGTCCACCCACAACATCTGCTCGGGATTCATGTTTTTCATACCTACTACCAATACCAAGACTGCATCCATGTTTTCAGAAGCAGAACCAGAGGGGCATGGACCTTGCATTTTGTAATTGCAGTGTACAGTTGTGGCATTAATCTTATTCCGTGGATTATTATTTCTTGTGGGAGATATTTGTCGACGACCAAATGCATATTAGACACATTGCCAGAATGGTTCCAATGTCATTGATATCGTATCTGTTGCTTGTGTAGGCCTTACAATTTCCTCTGAATGATGAGCATGTTTGTGGGTCTCCGTTGATTCTGTTTCTTTACCATGAGCAGGTAGTCGATCAAAAAAGAAAAACCATGAATAGATCCACTAGCTCTATGTTAGTTTCGATTTGAATGCCAACCTTTTGGGGCAGGTTTCATTGTTTTAGCCCTTTGATCCGAGATGGCCCACTAGTTTCCAGCTTACTATTTGGGCAAGTTTAATTGTTTTGGCTCTGAAATGTGCGGTATTGACATCTTCAAAGGGCTTTTTGTTTGGCGGTTGTGAGTCCAACAAAAAGGTTGCTAACAATTTTATGAGCAAATTTTGGTTGATTGGTGTTTTATGTCTATGCTTCCATACACCAATAACTAAATCTACTTTTGAAATGGAAAAGATGCATCTTAGGTAACTCGTGTGTTTGGATTTGTGTTTATAAGATACCTACACAATGCTATTTGGAAGAACTCTTTTGGCATGTATGTCATCTCCAACCTTGGCTTCAGAAATGGGAATGTCGAATTTTTTTTGGAGGCTTATGTGGTAATTTGGCATGTTAGAATTTGACATCTGCCCAATATCCACTCCAACCAATATGCCTAATCAATTATTTAAGGATAGTTATGAGTAAGTTTTGGGGAGTAAAATAACCAAAGAAAATTTGACATCACATGTCAAATTTGACATGAAAGAGAAGATGTCAAATGACGAATAAGCATTTGACACTTTAGTTGGACTTACTTCATATGCCAATTTTTTCCCTTGGCATGCCATGGCAGATTTGACATCTTGAGTTGGAGATGCTCTTATTGCTCACTTGATTTTGAAACCACCAAACTACAATAATAATAACCACCGTGATAAATGTGCACTTTCTTCTTTATGATTTTTGGCTCGTAATATTACAAATTGATACTGTAATAGTCACTTGATTATGCACAAATTTCTAAAGGTTATCTGATCCTTTCCGAAGAAACTAATAGCCATTTTCAATGATCGAATTGCATATGTTTTCAATAAATATTTGCAGTACCACGACATTTTCTAATCATAACAAATTGTGTGGGGTGAATTCCACTCTTAACCTTTTCCTTTCTTTCGCTTGAATGGTGAAGTTGATCGTAAGGGAGCTGGATACCTGAAAACCGGAGGGTGGTGTACCTCCGGGAAGAAGCTCCAACGGTCTAATTAGTAGGTGATGAGAGAGGAAAGCTCTTGGGAAGAAAGAATATGAGGAGGGAAAGAGTCAGATCCTTTACCTGGGAGGAGTGGCTCTCTATTTATAGGCAACCTTGGAGTACCAAACAAATTTCTCTCCACGTGTATTGTACTGCTCGGATGACGTCATATGTCAGAAGTATTTAATGAAGGCCGCCTCTCGAGGATGGCAGAACCGCATTAGTTAATGTCAGAGCTGTCACATCAGGCAGAAACGTCACTTCGGTACAGAGCGGTCACTTCGCTCTGACATCATTGACCGTTGAATGACCGTAGACGAGTCCACTGATTGTTGGGTATAGTGGTTTCCGAAGAGAGAACTTCCCGAACGGCTCTCTACCGAACGTTTTCCGGATGACAGAAAAGATTCCCGAACGTAAGTCTTGCTGTCACACCCTCGATTTTCAACATAATTATAAAGGATTTTAACAAATAAAGACCTCGCAATATACCGTACAATACCCAAAAGAGTTTGACATTCACATTTCACAACTTCACTTAATCCACCAAGAGTTTCCAAATAAGTACAACTTCGGCTCCATGGCCCAAATTAACAAAAGTAAAAGTATCGATAGAGTTTAGGATTTATATCATCTCATGATCAAAAGATTTACAAATGAAGTTACAAATACATCTCCCAAAATAATATTATAAAGATGGATTAATAACTCCTCTGCGTTAGCTTTCAAAACAACAACCACATCCAGGCAATCCAAACATGCAGTTAATGCCCTGGGTTAGTACCTGAAAATGAAGGAAGGTCTGAGCTACACTAGCCCAGTAGAAAGCTCTAATCTAACAA
>JAOTQK010000023.1:2690742-2710799 GCA_025642025.1 Rhododendron ferrugineum
TTCTGCAGATTTCAATGGGTTTCACAGCCACAACAACACCAACAATGATAACTACGATCAATAGCACAATTCAAGCTATAAGAAACAAGTCATAAACATGTATTGATAGTTAGAACCTCCTACCTCAAGATCCAAAAACGAATTTGAGAGGATTTCTCAAGCCCTAGCTCCAAACTTGAAATCGGATGAAATACTCCTCCACCGAGCTCAAACCAACGCGATATGGACTGAAATACACGAAGTGGTTGAAGGGATTGAGGTTGGGTGAGGTGGGTTTGAGGTGTTTTGGTGAGAAAATGGTTGTGGGCAAGAGAGAGAGTGAGAGCCGAGAGAGAGAGGGAAGAACGGGGGGAGAGAGAGAGTGAGAATGGGAAAGTTTTTCCCTACTCCCTCACATACAAACACATATATGCACCCAACACACATACCCACCCTTCAAATACAACCTTTTAACACATTAACCCCAAATTCTCAATTTCAAATCAATTTTCCTCATTTTTATCTCATAAATCATTTAAATAAATTTACGAATTAACGGGTCTTCACACTTGCCGAGCATAGGAGGTTAATGAGCCTTTGCCGAAGAACACGAGGTGATAACGATGATGACACAGTTTCTCTAGGTAACGACTACGCGAGTATGGCAACGCTCGGCGAAAAGGCGTGGGTAAGAACGAAGCTTCGGCTCAGATGAACTGGAGAAAGCTGAATCTACAGGTCACAATACGGCGCCTCTTTGCCCCTTCTGGACCTTGGTTATTTTGGCCCACTACAAATTGCAAATTCTAATGCAAATACCGAAAAAAAGAAGAAGATGGAGAAATAAGGAGGTTGGTTAGGGTAGTGATTTTGCCACACCCTTTTTTGATAATGCCACACCCTGCAAGTGTATTTTTGGTTGATAATGCCACATCCTGCAAATACACTTGTAGAGTGTGGCATTATCAAAAAATGGTGTAACAAAATCATTTTCTGGTGGTTATTGTAGCTCTATTGGCTAAAGCAGGAAATAAATGAAATCAAGAAAGCGACAGTAAATAACAACTCTCTCTCTCTCTCTCTCTTCGCTGTGTAGTGACACTGGAGACCCATGCAAGAGCCTCCTCTTAATCTTCATCAATTCAACTGCTCTCCTTGCTTTCCTCTCTCTCCACCTAGAACCGTCATCATTTCAGCTTCTCTATGGCTTCATCGCAGGCCCATTCTCTCAAATCTCTAGTTGTCTTCAAAAACTACATGTACCCAGGTCAGCTAATTTAGCTATAGTTGATGCTGTTTTTCTGGATCTTTGAATGATAACCTTCAAATCCTCATCTGGGTTTTCCTTGTAACTTGATCTAATGTTTGTTCTGTGAATATTGAGTTAATGCTGAATTGGCTTTTGTAAAAGTTGTTCTCTGTGCATTTCTGAGTTAGTTTTTTTGGTTTTGCTCTTCTGATATGTGACTGATAAATAAATAAAAAAATTTAGCTGGGTTTTCCTTATAACTTAATCTAATGTTGCTATTTTCTTGGTCCTTTAATGATAAAACTGGAAATATTTATCTGGGTTGTCCTTATAACTTGATTAAATGTTGTTTTGTGGATTGAAGTCATTCTGAAATGGGCGTTGTTCTTTTCAATTTGTTCTCTGGTTGTGAAATTTTGTTGTTTTGGTTATCTGCTTTTTGCAGAATTGATCAGGGCAGTGCATGTGTACAAATTGGAGGATGGGGTAGCAAAGGAAGTGGAGAGAGAGTATTTATTTCACACTGATAGCGATTATGAGGAAATCGGGACATACAAAGTTCTTACATTGGAGCAATTTAGGCCCTCGGCCCAGTTCGAAGGGCATGTGAATGGCGTGTGGGTTTGCATTTATGTTTTTGATGTGGATCATCACGGCACTCCGAATTTGGATGACATTCCAACCATACTCTCAGTTTACAGGTATCCAATTGCATTTAGTCCCATTTTGCTATTAACTTTTTTTGACTGTTTACTCTTTTTTTTTTGATGATATCTTTCCTATTTTGATGCCCAGTTAGCTTAGTAGAATTCCATTTCTGTCTGTGTGTAAGCGGGCGCGTGCGCGTGTGTGAGGGAGAGTGCGTGCATACCTTAACTTGATTAACTAAAGTAACGGCTGTTTAAAAGTTTAGTTCATTAAACATTCATGAGTTGGGGAAACTGAAGCATCTTTTGTTCTATGTGGGTTGTATGCAGTTTTATGGTTTGGTAGCTTTGCTGTTGTTTGTTTTGGATTCATATGCTTGAGAGGTTCCATCCTAGTTGGGAGCGTGATTCGTTCAAAATGGGAGTGAGGTTCCAGGGAAGATTCGTCACCCTGATATGAGGATCCTTCAACTAAGATCCAAACACGTTATCATCCTTACCTTATTCCTTAAATTATGTTCCTTGTGTTTGCTATTATTTCCAGAGCTAGCACTCAAATGTTTGAATTCTACTACTTCTGGGAGTTCAACGTTGAAGCAACATCGTTGTTCTCTCTGATAGTTAAGGAATATTTTCTTTTGGGATCTTCTTACTTCGAAATTGGTAAAGGAAAAAAGAAATGACTTCAGAATGCGTATGGATTAGATTGTAGTACTCATGCCTTTATTGATGAGAGAATCAGATCCATTATTTTGCTCAAAACGTATCACCTTTCTGCATGATTGGGTCAGTGGATGTACTCTTATATGAACTCTCACAAAAGTTGGGCTTATCCCTTTCTTCCTCTTTATGATTTTTCCGTATAGGAGCTTAGTTTTTGTGGAAGTAAGCTCCACAGAGATATGTTTATTTACTTATTGAATCTTGATCCTGATTTTGATGTTAACATTCCCTTGATTGCTGCTTGTCACATTCCCAATTTGACTCCTCTATTTCAAATTTCAGTAATCCTAAGCTGGCGTCTATTCCGACATTGGCCAATGACCTTAAAATAATTGTCCAGATGAACCACGGAATAAAAAATGGAGTGAAAGTGCAAGTTCTACCCAAGGAAACAAGTTTTGGGAACACTGCTGCAGGGTTTCACGTAAGGAGTCAGTGCGTGTTCCCTCTGGATCTTAACTCGGCTCCCTATCCAGAATTAGAGAATGAAGGCGGTGATAAAGCGTCAGGTTAAACTACATAGCTTCCTACTTGTAATTATTGCAAGTGCGTACTTTCTTTAGTATTTGGAATCTTGGATAGTAAACCTCAAATGGGTTTCTTTATACCATCGTAGCAAAAGATGGAATGTACTAAGGGCTAGATTATGAGATGTGTGATTGGATTCCCTTCTGACTGTAAGATGGCCCCAATAATTCGATATCCTAAGGATAAAAATGTGTTGGTGCCCAAATTTAAGTCCATATTTGATACTGACTATTATAACCTAATCTAGCGTAATTTTTGTGGAAGTTTATGGTTCAATGTTGATTCCACAAGAGCAGCAAGCTAGAAGAAAGCTGGAAACATTATCCCTTAATGATCAACTGGCGAAGGTGAAGTTCAGAGACAATTAAATAGATCAAAAGTGAGCAAGATTGTCCGTTGGCACTCACTCTCCTGTGGAAATCCGAGGGTGAGAACAAGAACGTCTGGAAACTTGTCTTCTTTTTGGTCATAATTGAAGACAAGTTTCCAGACGTTCTTTTTAATCCATCTAGCTAATATTTGGAGGTTAGATGACAAACATGGCAACATACTCGCACTGGAAAGTGAGTTCACCATATTGCGTTCGTGTTTAAAAATCTGGAAATGTGGAAGCAAGTTCTCATGCTTTCTTTGGTTGAGTTTCATGCAATAAGTTGTCTGATGTTTATAATGTTATAGCAAATGGGTTATGTTGTTTGAGAGCTGATATAGGGAATGTTTGTAGATTTGCCAGCTTACTTAAACCATGGAAAAAACAATCCATATTACCTCAGCGGCTACTCTCTACGATATTGCTGTTACACCGGATGTCCTCATCCTTATTGAATTATAGTTTTTATTTCTTTGTTAAGTTTTGTATGTATCTTTTTTTCTGTTGGATTTTTAGTAGTATGGTTAATCTTTTAGTATCTTACAGATATGGTGCTAGGTTGCAGGTCTTGTGGATAACAAGAAAAGGAGAGCCACGACCAAAGATATAGCAAGGCTTGCTTTAACAGATCTTGCCAAATACTTTGATCTACCCATAGTGGAAGCTTCAAAAAACCTTAATGTTGGACTCACAGTACTAAAAAAAAAGTGCAGAGAATTAGGTATTCCTCGTTGGCCGCATAGAAAGATCAAATCTCTTGACAGTCTCATCCGTGATCTCCAGGTATTCCTATATTATTCACTTATTTATTATTAGACAGAGATTTCTATATATCATGTACTATATCGAGATTCGAGACAGTTTTGGAAAAGAAGCAACATCGCATAATCTGCACTATTTTTCAGCCGGTGGTGCGCTTTAATTGTAAATCCAGCTGAGTGAGTTTCTAAGTATAATCACTTGGTGGATTGATCGTTTAATGCTCCATTTGCATGCAACTAGACCAAGATTCTGTACATGAGTACCTAATTACATGGATACTATCATAACTATGAAAAAGACTTCTGTAGGCAGAGGTAGAACAGCAACAGCAGGAGGATGAGGCTGCAGCCCTGGTGGTGGCAAAGCGGCAAAGAATGTTAGAAAATGAAAAAGAAAGCATAGAAAGGAAACCCTTCATGGAGATTCAGATGGAGACTAAGAAATTCAGGCAAGATATATTCAAGAAAAGGTACAGAGCTAGAGCTTGTGATAATGAAATCCGCACACTGCCCCTACTCTAAGGCGTGGACTAACAAGCACAGCAAGAGCAATGACTTGTATTTTGGAATGGTAAGAACACTGGGTTCTTCACATTGCTCTGCTTCTAATGTTGAATAGGGCCTTTGTTGTGGGTTTTGGTATTCTAGGCATGTTTAATTCCATCCATGGTTTCCATTCATATTGGGTTCTTTAGCTGAGTTTTCATCAACACTGGCTACTATAAGTCCTTTAAAGTTTTGACACCATTTTTGTAAGCCTGGTAACGGGGTTAACCTTCCACGAATTTTTAAATGGATCAACTACCATATTTTGAGTACAACTTCATCCTATCCGTCTCTTCACCAAGTCTCACTGTTTTAATATTTTGACTATTTCTGTTCTACAGGAGGTGACTTCAGAGTCACTTTGCATACAGTGTTTTTAACATACTAATTCCTCTACAAAGTTGCGACATGCCATGTACCTCAATGATACCAACTAAATATTCCGAAGTCTCTATCGCATTTTACATCATTGTTGGACCATTTAAGGGCTTGTTTGGACAGTAAACTGTCCCCGCACCAATACTGTTTTATTGGTGTTGATGTGGTCCCTTTCTGTCCACTTGATCTCGAATGTGCAGCAGCACCAAGGTAAGGTCAGGTTCTGGCCATGTAGCTCTCCTCATCATTGATGTTTTTGTTCTTTGGCCGGTCATCTTCTGTACTTCATAAGTTCCTTTTGACTCCGTTAATCTTAGGTTTGAACCAATGATAATCTATTCTTCAAGCAATGTGCCTGCACTATACTATGTTAGCAGGACATATAATATGTCCTTCCACTTAAATATCCAAGGGGACCTTTCAAAACCTTTCGTTTTCCAAGTGCATGTAGTAGCTCTTGGATTTGAAGATATGAAGATGACTAATGATGAGTTGTAATAGTAATTCCCTTTTCTTTGTGGTCCAATCTTCAAGTTTGGTTCTTTGTGGTCCAATCTTCAAGTTTGGCTCTTTGTGGTCAATCTTCAAGTTTGGTTATTGTCCTTATTTTAGCAAAAAATTATCATGTACATAGAACTTTGTTAATGTCCTCTTATGATTAGGCATTTACGCTAAATTGTGGACCTTAGGGCTGACCCTTGATAAGTTGAAGAAAGGAAATGTGAAGCAATGACACTAACTTAGATATTGATATTATTGAGCTTATCGTAAGTACATTTCAGTTCTCTTATATAAGATTTGCAGGTACCGTATGACGCAGTTGTTGGGAGCCGAGCAACTGGATAACACTTATAAAGAAGTGAATCAATGTCCGGATCCCCAGCCGCAGAGGGTGTGTTATTCTGCATCTTACTTGCGCATCTCTTTATCAGCATGTATGTACTTATTTAACTGCTTGAAGTAGCTGCTACAAGGTTTTTATACCTCAGAAAGTTGCTATTGTAACTTTGTGTTCAAACTGATGTCTTATCTATCTGAAAAGAAGCATCTTTTGTTGTGCCTTTCTTTGCCCAGAATTCTTTACCGTTTCTTTACATCTCGATTAGTTTTGGTACCTGATTTTTTGGACCAGGGATTTGTGCTGGATTCGTGGAGGAAGGGAGAATACGAAGGGAAAGGTAAAAAGATAATAGCGAAAGAGCTACATTAACTCTTTTGTTTCTCCATCATTTTCCTTTCCCTTGGTAATCCATGATTCGAGCACAACCCAAAGAGGGTTTAAGACCGTCGGTTGCAGTCTTCGGGATGTAGTGTGTCATTTTAACAACACAGGCTTCTCAAGCCAAAGCTCAGAAGAACGAGTTTTAAAAATGCGTTCAAGTTAAGGTTTCGAAAAATTCTACGACCACACACCTATAAATGCACGCGCACTAGCGTTCATCAAGGGGCCCACGCATACTGCATCGCCATCGCGTTTTGTGCGTGTCACTAGCATTGTTGTTAGGTTTACGGACATAACAACTCTACAATTGTAGGTTGTTTGGTTTTACGGCCTACGATTTTATTCCCATTAATCCATTCTCTGCATGTTGTTTTGGGTTGACCTTTCTTCTACCTCTTTCCCACACAAACAGGGCTGTGATTGAATTGTCAATAGCTTATGTTCCTCGTATTTTCCTAGGATTTTCTGTTGATTTCCTCCGGCCGTATGCTTGCCGAAAAAGGAACTTCGACGGAAAGAGGTTTCCTGGGACCATTTTGAAGTGGTCATATGTTGTTTGTAGAAAAAGATAAAAGTGAGAGAGAGAGAGAGAGCCTGATGGGAATTTAGTCATGGAAACCGAGTAATGGTGTTCAGTGTTCACACGTGTAACCCTGAAGTAAGTGCTACTACTTGTTTGGTTTCATAAAGATCCATCGGCCGGACCCCATGAGAATGGCCAGTGATTACAACAGAAGGAATACCCCCCGAGCACCGTCGTTGACTGGCTGACTGATGGGAGCTCTTTCAATAAAATGAGGTTAAATTGTCAAAATCACCCAAAGGTTTCTAAAAATTACAGATTGTCCCTCGCATTTGAAATATAACAAAATATCCCATGTCACAAAACAAATTACTCCCTCATTGGTCATTAATAATGTAGCCACTAGAAAATTTGATGGGATCTATCTACATCATCAAATTCTAATTACAATGAACGAGACTGTCTTTTAATAGCCTATGAAAGGCTATTTTCACACCTTTGCAATTTTTCATAAGCTATCAAAATGATGGTGGGGTTTATTGTGACTAGAATCTGAGAATGTTAAGACAAATATCGTCGGATTTTCTAGCGACTACGTCACGACAAGGGATAATTTGTTATCCAACATATGATAATTTCTAATTTCTCAAACATGAGGGGACAATATATAATTTTAGTAATTTGTCCATAAAATAACGGCTCCTTTCCTCTAATTAACCGTGGGAGAAAAGTTGCCGGTATGCAAAAATAGAAACAGAAAAGCAAGAAAAACAGTAAACCCATATCAGGGACAGGGAGTAAGAACAGTTAATCCAAAGAATGATTGTAATTCAGACAAAAAACCTCGTCCATAAATATCAAACCCCACCTCTCTCCTCTTTCTCTCTCTCTCTCTCTCTCTCTGCACATAAAGACATGATGAAGAACATGTTGATATTGTTATTGCGGAAGTAGCATTAGGAAGAGGAATACAGAGATTAACATGGGCAATTGCTTTGGGTGGAAATCTACTGATCCGAGCACCAGTATTACTAACCCCATCACCACTCGACCTTCAACTCCAGGTGAGAAACCCACCAAAAAAATCTGCGTATCTTTCAGATTTTCTTTTTTTGGTCAAACGGAATTTTTATCTTTCAGATTTTTACTTGTTCTGGTCTTCTGCTTTTCAGTTCTTGTTTCTCTGGATAGGGAAAGAGATTTGGTTAGCTTTCAATTGCTTGATCGAGTTAATATTCTGCCTGTTCTACCAAAATAACCAATTGGGTTCTCTCTATTTCTATGGTTTTACATCAAATGGGTAAATTTTAATGCTTACCCTGAGTTCAATTTTTTTTTTTTTTGACAACCGGATATTCGAGCCAGCTTGCGCGTACCTCGATTAATTCTAGGGCAAACCTCCAGTGGCTGGTTTGGGATGTTTGGCCTTCGTGAGATTCAAACTTGCGAACTCTTGGGGTAAGCCCTTTAGTTGATTTCGCATGCCCATTTGGCCTAACCCTTGGGGGTTTAGTTCAATTGAAACCCACAGTTGATATTGTTGCCATTCACTTGTTCTGGGTCTTCGGATCTTCATGTATATCTCTTCCTTCAGATTATTTCTCTTGTGACAAGACATAGAAAAGTTAGTTCAATATTTATTTTTCGCTTTTCTCTTTTCTTCAAAAGTTTGCACGTAGGTTCTATCTAAGTCTATGATTATTCAGAATGCCAACTGTCCAGCTCTACAATTACTAAAAGTAATAAAAGGGCTACTTTTGATCCTTTCCTTAAGTAGATTGACAAACAAATCAATATTCTCTTGCTGTTGTTCTTTTCTTATTTTCTTGACTAACCCGTGTTTAATAGAGCCTTGTATTTCCATATTTTATTAGGGACATCTAGTGGTTACACCAACGATGTTGGGTTTTCGGCAACGAGCAGCAGTGCCGGCCGGTTTTCGGCAGGCACGGGTGATGATGCAAACAATGGAGAAATTTTGGCCACAGCTAATCTGAAGGTGTATAGTTTTGCTGATTTGAAGACTGCAACGCAGAATTTCAAGTCAAATTCAGTGCTGGGCATTGGTGGTTTTGGGACCGTGTTCAAGGGATGGGTGGATGAGAAGACGCTTGAACCAACCAAATTTGGCACTGGAATGACTGTAGCCATCAAGAAATTGAACTCTGAAAGTGTGCAAGGGTTTCAGGAATGGCAGGTAATGTTATTCTTCTTTCTTTTCTTTTTTTGTGTTTCAATTCAATGCCAGCAAGACACGTGTTAGCATTTATTCCTCATAATCAAGATCAGTAGCTGAGTAATGTCAAGCTGATAACAAATATGACACCAAAAGCAAGGTGGAAAGTTAGAGACATGCTTTTTAGTGTCCAAAGTTGGCTGTTCTTACAAATGGGTTGATGGACATAGTCCCTATCATTGATAAGGACAATTGACGTTTTGAATTGGTATTTTTCGCCTAGTTGTGTTTTTCTGAAATTTGTGAATCTGATGTGCAAGAGCGTATAGAAGTTGTCGCGGATTTCCCTTTTTCTTAGTTCATGCGCACTAGTTGTGTTTTTCTGAAATTTGTGAGGGGGATTCTAGAACGACATATGGTAACATGATTGTTCCGGTTCTTTGGCTACAATTGTCTAGAATGTCATGGACCGACTCATGGTGGAATTTTCAATATTATGGGATAGCTTAACATACCTAAGCTCAGGTTGCTACGGATATCAGTGTGCGCAAGCGCATGTGCTTATCAGCTTATGCATGTTGATGAAAATTTGCTTGGGTAAATGTCCCCTTGTTCACTTACTAATTTGGGATCTCTGCTTGATTAAATGTCTTGAGGAATTCATTTATTCCACCATTTTTTGCTTGGTATTATTCTTCATCTTGCTCCTTGATATTTGATGCAAAATACAATATATAGGTGATAACAAATCAATGGACAGGAGTACAGATATGTGAAAACTGCAACTTACTTGACCTCTTCACCATTGTGTTTCAATTCATGGGAACATTCTTGCTCGGGTAGAGTAGCTAGCAGTACCTGTACCCTGAGGTTCACAACACGAAGAAGACAACACGAAATAAAATGAAAATTTTCAGGTCATGTTTCATTGGAAAAGATTGTAAAGCAATTCCCTTCTATTTCCATTGAAAGATAGAATTTCTTCTTAAACATTTGAATTTGATTCCTGCACTGTAGTTACCCTGCAGCTTTGTTACCAAACTTTATAATTGCCTTTTATTTTCCATTTGGCCGGTTATCTTTGGCTGTGACTTGCTGACCTCTTACTTTTTTGTAAACTTTGCTCTAAATGCGATTTTATAAGGTTCTTCACCGATACTAGGAATTGTAAATTATAGATTTGTACTTATGTTCTGTTTCAAGGGAACCAAGGAATAGACACTACCTTTGGTTAATTGCTCGGTTTCTACGACTGCAAGTTTCTAAAAGGGAGGCTTGCCGGTAAAACCATAGTCCAAAGCTCTGGTGGCTTTGGCCCAGATAATATATTTGGTGTACTCAAGGCATATTAAGGCAATATACTATGTTCTATGGTTAATGGACATACTGGTACATCCATGGATATTTTCTACATTTACATTCTAAAGAAGTACTTCATTGTCTTGGAAGTGTTCGGAATATAACTGCATATGAAGTTGTCATAATGCATTTTCCAGTTAAGCAATCATGGAGTAGTTCAAGTTTGTAATCGATTTATGCAAATTCATTCAAGAAGTCGCTACATGTGCCAGAAATATCGAAAAAACTAACGTTTTGATGTTTTACTTTGTTTTCCAATCATTACCCTATATCTTTCTCTAATCATTACTCTATTTCTTCAATTATTAATTTCATTTCTCTCTCTATCTCTCTCCACTCATTACCTCTCTCTCTCCAATCATTACCCTATTTCTCTCTCCACCCACTACCAAAACTAAAATACCCAAAGTTACCAAACTAACAAGGCCTAAGGTTCTTATTTTTTTCACCTTGACATGACATGCAGTCAGAAGTGAATTTTTTGGGAAGACTTTCGCATCCTAACTTGGTTAAGCTGTTGGGGTATTGTTGGGAGGACCAAGAGCTGTTACTTGTATACGAGTTTATGCAGAAGGGAAGCTTGGAAAACCATCTATTCAGACGTAAGAACTTTAGAGGAGGCAAAAGAGAAGAAAAATTCTTTCTACTCCGCAGTTATTGTGATTTATAAAATTGTTTTTGGGTGGTGCAGGGAATTCTTCCATGGAACCACTTTCTTGGGACTTGCGGCTCAAAATAGCCGTTGCTGCAGCCCGGGGCCTTGCTTTCTTGCACTCTTCTGAGAAGCAAATTATTTACAGGGACTTCAAAGCCTCGAATATTCTGCTTGATGGGGTGAGATTTACATGGTCATGTAACCTTAGATAAAGTAAAGTTATGTTTTTACACTTCTGATAGATGTCAATCTCAGTAGATGTTGAACTAGAATGAGAAATGCTTTGTGAACAGTGGCATTGATGTTATTTTTGTTTTCTTAATCACCTTTGTTTCTAAAACCAATGATGGTGAGATCCCCATTTCATATTTTCAGATTACTAATAACATTTAAAGATATAAAGTGTACCAATATCGCGGTTAGGTGCACACTGAACACCTAAGAAGCACGTACACCTCTCCAGGCTTCTCGTATATGTGTCTTACACGTCTAGGACACGAACACGCTTGGGCACGTATCGTATCCGAGAATTTCATTGTTTATTTTTGTGTGTGTTGGACAAGTTTTGGATACGCAATTGACATGCACAAGACATGCACCCGATGCGCACGGGACACACACCGGACGCGTTTTGGGTAATAATGCAATTTTAAAACTTTAGACGGGGTAAAACTGCAATATTTCAAATCTGAACAAGATTACACTAAGATTCAATAGTTTGAAACTAATACTCTCTATTTTTTGCTTTCGTTTCTTTTTTTCTTTTCTCTGTTCTATTTCTATCTACCTCCTCGTCTTTCTCCACTTCCTAACCCTATTCCTCGCTTCTTCATCTGCCTTCTCAATTTTGAAAACAGAACAACTTTTGAATATATGAATAAAGAAAACAAAATTTCATATGCATATACAAACATGAATATTATTTATTGCTTAATGCAACGTATACCCACCGTATCCGTGTCCTAGCTTTTGGAAGAATCACATGTCCGTGTCTTGTGTTCGTGTACGTCCTCCTTAGATTTTCCTTTTCATTATCTATTTTACTGAAAAGCTATTGTTATTTGCTATTTGTTCTTTACAGAACTACAATGCGAAAATCTCTGATTTTGGCCTGGCAAAGCTAGGCCCTTCAGGTGAAAACTCACATGTGTCGACGCGGATTATGGGCACATACGGCTATGCTGCTCCAGAATATGTTGCAACAGGTGAATAATATTTCCAATCTATATTACATTGCAATTCAGATAACGTCAACCAATAAATGAATCCTTCTATTACAATGTTTTGATAATTGAAGTACAATACTCAAATCTCAAATGAGATTTTATGAGAACTCTTTACCTCTACTTATATAACTTTTTTCATTGATATGAAAGAAAGATGCAGCCTGCTTAGTAAAATGGACGAGTTCAATTTTTTGTGGACAATTTTCAACAGGTCATTTATACGTAAAGAGCGATGTATACGGATTTGGTGTCGTGCTTCTGGAGATATTGACAGGTTTACGAGCACTTGATAACAAACGGCCCACTGGGCAGCAAAATTTGATTGATTGGGCGAAGCCCGAACTCTCCAAAAAGAAGTTGAAACCAATTATGGATCCACGGATAGAAGGACAATATACTCCAAAAGCAGCATTAAAAGCTGCTCATCTTACTCTCAAATGCCTTGAAGCCGAACCTAGAAACCGGCCCCATATGAGAGAGGTTCTGGAGGTCTTGGAACAGATAGACGCTATGAAGATTAAAACGAAACTACCCAGAATAAACTCTACGGATTCTTCCTCTCATCGACATGGATACCAACCAAGTAGTCATCATTGATATTAGCAATAATCCAAGTGAGAGAGATAAGTTGATGAATTGGATCAACTAAGCGTATGATCACTCAGGTTGTGTATCACAATTCATATTTTGGTATTTTTAATATAATTGTTTTCAGCATTTTTTTTTTTTTTTTGCATATTGACAGTTGCGATTTGGAATTATTACATTGTACGTACGATTGTTGTATAGGAGGAAGTACAGTAATGATTTTGATTAGGTTTCTGTGAAAAGAGTTGGAAATGTGAGTACTAGCTATTGTCTGGATTTGGGAAATTTAGGGTGTGTTTAGAATTTATGAAAGAGAATTGAAACAAAATTTATAATTTCCATTCATTTCACTGTCTGAGTTCTGTATATAGGGGCAAATTTTCAAGGGAAACAAATACTCCCATCAGTGTAATATTGTTGCTTCACTGCGAAAAGATGCGCAATTTTCGGATAAAAATAAATTATTTTCGACCATAATTTTTTATTTATTGACACCAAGTTAATGAAATCAATTCTATACAAAAATACTTTATTTTTGGGTTAAAAAACTACACGTATTTTCATAGTGGATCAATACCATGGGACGGAGAGCAGAGCAGTAGAATGTTGCCTCTTTCTCCTCGGGCTCCCCACCCCCTCTTTTCAACTGTTATTTTTTGAAGTTAACGGTTAATCTATCTAATAAAACAGAAAGGTGTTTGTTCTACGTGGCGCCTTTGTCCTATGTGGCACCCATTATGCACATGCACACAAGTTCACACACGCCGACGCAATTCCAACCGGCGTGCGTAGTGCCGTAGGCACGGGCAAGCACTAGTTCTATATATAAGTGCATATTGTCCTTAAAATATTATTTCGTTCTAAAAAGATTGCTCCGTCCCACAACCAATGTTTTGAATCTCGTATGCATGTACTTACCGGTATTGGCCAAATCTGCTACCTTACGCCTTTAACTAGTCCACACTGATCACTATCGGATAATACCGGACTTCGTCTAAATTTATTTTCTTCTTCTACTGCCGGTCAATATCGAATGGTAACAGTCAAAATACCTAAAGATACCAAAAAATATCGGATGACTTTTAATTTCATTTATAATTAATAAATGAGTACATCATGGTTGTAGGTAAATAATACTGAAAGCATAAATCCGAAACGGTATCTAATATCTCACTCAATGCTCGTACATACCATAACCCGATACTCTATGCAGCACGGTGTTCAGAATCTTGACCGGGCGAACCATTTTTTTTAAGACGGAATTGTTTCGTCGTTAAGAAATCGCAACTACACCAAAATTCAATCCAAATCCAACAGAGCCCTGCTGCTCCGGCGACGATCGTTCTCCCCTCTCTCTCTCTCTCTCTTGTCATCTCTCTCTCCTTCAGGTCGTTGTTTCTGGGGATAATTGAGATACCTTAAAACCTAATACTTTTAAAGGGGGCCTGAAGCGGTGCCTTTCTAGGCTTCTGCCCAGGGCCGGCCCTGCACTCTCCATTGTTCAATTACACTAGGGTTTCAAATATCGATTCGAAAAAGGAATTTGTATCATACGACAATCGTCGAGCGATCGAACAATACGCATGGGGAACATATTCGTGAAGAAACCCAAGGTGACCGAGGTTGACAAAGCAATCCTCTCTCTCAAGACCCAAAGACGTAAGCTTGCCGATTATCAGCGACAGGTAACGTTTTTTCTTTTCGCTTTTTTGGTGTTGGAATTTCTCAGTTTCTGCGTAAATTGATTGAAGATCTCAACTTGTTATGATTTGTGTTGACCCCAAGTGCCCCCATGGATTTGGTTCCACAATGCCACTCCTTGCGACTGCTCTAAAACAGGCTTGCGAGTACAATGTGGAATGCCATAAAAACTTGATGCAATTGACACCAATTGGTTTTAGAAGATATGGTGGAAAAGTGGTCCGACAATTTGAAAGAATTAAGAAGTGTTTGGTTGCGTCGCATTAGGATTGGATAATTTAATTGATGGGCAGTTGCTATGTTAATGGATATTTTGAAATTATTTTTTTGTGGGGCAGAAAATCAAAGTTTTTCTGAAGCTTGGCCTAAACTTCCAGAAAAAATAGCTTTTTATGATCATATCGGTGATAATCCGGCAAAAAAGGTGATTATTCACCCATCAAATCCTCTGTACCAAAAATCTGGTGTACCCATGTTCCGGTGTGTTTTTAGCTGTTGGATCATGTAAAAAGGGGGTGTACGCCTCATACCCCCGTCTTTTAAGTTAAGATTGAATCTTTGCATTGGTAGAATAAACTTTAAGGGATAAAAATATTCTGACTTGATCCAATAGCTGGAAATGCAAGGGAACAGAGGTACAGAGGAATATGGTACAGAGGACTTGAACTTGATTATTCAGGGCCGGTCCAATGGATAATGGGATAGAATAGCGGTTGATGGTTAGGACCGGCGTAGTCAGTGATCTTGTTGCAGCCTATGATTTGATTTGACATGTTACTCACCCTGTCCTCTTCTTCTTTCAGCTCGATGCCGTCATTGAAGCTGAAAAGCAAGCTGCAAAGGACTTGCTTCGTGAAAAGAAGAAAGAAAGGGCCTTGTTAGCATTGAGGAAGAAGAAGGTGCAAGAAGAATTATTAAAACAAGTCGATGCCTGGCTCATTAATGTTGAGCAGCAAGTAAGCAATTTGTTTTATTTGTTCGAGCCTTTCCTTTCTTGATCTTCTCAGTTTTGTCTCGATATTAACTTGATGCTGGCTTTTTTTTTTTTATACTTATTTGCATTTTGTAAGTGCTAAGAAAAAATTTAATTTAGTTGGCAGATATTGAACTGGCAAGCAAGCAAAGGGCTGTGTTTGAGAGTTTGAAATCAGGTAATGAGGCAATGAAGAAAATCCAAAGCGAGATCAACTTGGACGATGTCCAGAAATTGATGGATGATACTGCCGAAGCAAAAGCATATCAAGATGTGAGCGTGACTCTCCTTTATATTTTTCCGTTATCTTTCATTCCATGGCATAGTATGTTCCTGCTCAATTTGTGTTCAATTTCACAACTCTAATGTTTTAGACGCACCCAAAAGTGGACTAAGCTTTAGTAATCCACCTCTAATGAGTGGCTTGTTGGGCAATAAACCAAGCACACCATAGCATGAAGAATAATCAAGAAACTATAACACGCTGGCACAGATTTAATTGGTTCGGCAAGAAGGCTCACATCAGGTTTCACTAGATTTCCAGATGATGAAGCTACAATGACAGCTATGATACAGCACCAATTTGTACTCATAGGGACCATTTGTTAGTGGGAGATAGAGAATACTATCAACTCATGTAGCGTATTCAAACCACTTTTATCCTATGTTTGCCACCAGATATAGAAGGTGGATATAATATATCCTGGATAACTGGATTGTATATCTGCCAGTGGTCCGATATAGCAACACCCCTTCCCCCCATCCATGTTATCCGCCTTTATATCCGGCCTCATAATTACGAACCTCAACCCCCTAATCCGGTAAGGTAGAGCTACCCCTGCAATCCACAACCAAGTCACAGCGTGGTTGGATGTGCGAATGATTGGGCTTTGAGCCCAGTACTAATGAGGCTTTGCGAACCCAACATGGCCAAGGTTAATTCATTCAAGGAGCATAGCACTTGGTAGAACTTTTTGTTTATTTAGTTGTTCTAAGGATTCTTTGTCTCCATTATTCTGGGTGAAAACTTTGCTAGAGAGTTTTTGTAGGTAACATTACTTTAGAAGTTTGTTTCTTTTATGGTTAGGTAAGTTGATGAGTGCATAAATGCTTTCTTATAAAGGTTGCCTAGTATCTGACATACTTTAAAATTTAAAGAAATGACAAAAAGGAAGAAAGCAAAAGCAAACGTCCGTAGCATATGAGATCTAGACAGATGGTTTACCGGCACGTTCCAATCCAGTTCATGCCATTAGATGATGTTACAATCCAGTTCATGCCATTAGTTGGTCTGGTGTAATTGGTGTTTTGTATCTTTTATACTTCCGTTGTCTATAAAGAACATCCGTAGGAATAAATGACTTATGCTTCTACGTTAGGGTAATTATATTGCCACCTCTTCTTTCCTTGTCGCTTCTAGTGTTTCTGGTATGGTGATTTGTTTTGTCCTTTCTTTTCCTTAAGTTTTCACAGTTGCATTGTTTCTGTTATCTAACTTACTCCTCCTTTATGCATATACCTTGTATGGTTTTGAAGGAAATTAATGAAATTTTGGGAGAGAAACTATCTGCAGAAGATGAAGAGGAAATATTAGCAGAATTTGACAATCTTGAATCTCAGGTATGGTGCATATGCTATTCAAACAATTGGTTCGAACCTTCTAGGCTTATACTATATCAGTCACAAAACGAACAGCTGACTAGATTTGTGTATATATGGGTTTGTTCAGTTGAGTGGGCACAACCAATAATCAAACTATAAAGGGTGCTTCAATTTATACTAAACTCAATAGAGAGCTCTTGTTTCTGTGATCCTGCAACCCTTGTGAATGAGTAGTTGACATGTTAACATCTTTTTCTCTTGATACTGCTACTGGAAAGATGATCGTGTATGGGTCTTCTTGCTTTCTTCTTCTTCTTTCTCTTCTGCTGCTGCAGTTGTTATTACATAGTGTCATTATTCTGATTGATATCATAGCTAATGAATTAGCTGCTTCAGATGTTAAAATTATAGGTTTTAGTGTATTAGTTAATTACTTTCAATAAGTAAGGTATAATTCTTTGGACCTTAATCTCTTGTTTCCGTCAAACATACGAGTGGTGCCCTTTTTTTTCTGCTGTAGATTTTCTCATCTAACAGAGTTACCTTCAATTTATATTGGTAGATTACTCTTCAAGATATGCCTGAAGTTCCTGCTAGGGTGCCATCTGTCGAGGAGGATGACGAAAAGTTGGACCTTCCTGATGTACCAACAAAAGCGCCAGTTGCTCCGGAGGTGGTGGTTGATGATGCTCAAGATGCTTCAGCTCGTGTATCCGCAAGAAAAAAAGGTCTCTCTCTCTCTCTCTCTCTGTTGAACTGATGACTTATGCTATATATATATATATATATAATGTTCTCTTTTTCTCATTTTGCAACAGTTATGGAGGAACCTTTGCCTGCTTAAATGGGAAGAAAACATCTTGTCCTGATACTGCTTTCGATTGGATGCTTTCGAGATACAAACATTGTGACGGACAAATCCTGGAGGGCTCTTCGTGTGGCAGCCTGGGTTTTCGCTTGTACTTTAGTCTGCATTTACTTTGGACATAAATTATTTTTCTGTATGATAATTCTACTCGTATTCTGCTGTTTTGTTGGACAAGAACTGTGTATAGTGTTTTCTAACAAAAATGTTGGACCCGTTTGGAATTCTTGGAATACCGAGGAATATGAATTGTTGTTTGATTTGCCGTAAGTTTATTGCGGCTCTCAATCGGGATGATGGATATTGGCTATGTGAGAGTGATGAGAATGGGAAACCTTTCATCAGTTTTTCTTGAAGCCTCTAACAAAATGCTTTCGATGTCTACCGTAGACCTATTCAGCCTCTGGTTATATATCTGATCCATATAGAAATTGCTCGCAGACCTGTTCCAAATAGAAATCGCTCACAGACAGAATACATAATCACATACGGTGAAAACGATAAATCATGGCGTTCTGTAAAGCAAAAATAGGCTCCTACTTTCAGCCATTCTATAGTTGTCTCATGAATGTACAGTGGATTCAAGTGCATCGAAAGGTTCGAAAGACAATCTTTTTATGCATGTGTCCGGATGTATGTCTTCCTTGCATTGCTCATATGTGTTCCTTGGACAGCTCGTGATAGTTAATGTGAAAAGGCCTAATAACACGTAGTATATGTCTTTTCCTCATCATTTAAGCCCTCTCTCCTTATTTTCTTCTATCCTTCTCTTCATTTTTCTAAGTTACTCTATCCATTTCTCAGTTTTTTAATTTATCAGAATGTTGGTGATCTTTACCGAAAGATAAATATTGAGCCAATAAACTAAATCATGAGAACACACCAAGATTTTTACTTGGTTCGAACAAATTTGTCTATACATATCCACTTACATCTAGTAAATCATTGAGGACAATACTACTATATATATATATATTCCAGAATACATGGATTTATACGACTTGGAGTGAGGTGTGGATATCTCGTTGTCTTTAAAGAGATTTAAACCCCCTGCAATTATTAAAAGCTTGAACCTCCGATGCAATAGAACTCCAGGCTTGTCCCCTCTAGCATATAACCGTCCCGACTAAAATAAGTCATGTTGCCTCCAACCACCCTGCACAATTACGTTGAGACCAAAATTCCATCACAGAAATACCGTACAATATTCTTATTAATCTCTCTGCAAACAACGTACAAACTAACACAAAGAGGGAGCAGTAACAAAGAGCCTTCTGATATGCTTCTGCTCTTTTAATTTCTTCTTGCACGGTGCAATCCAAGGGTCCAGATAAAATATTAATGCCAGAGCTAGAAGTTTCAATTTTCCACCTACCACTGTTTTGGAATCTAACTGCAATAAAGGAAGCTCACTGGTGAGCTTGGACTATGTGGTCCATCACATGCAATAGTGCATCTACTCACTAGTCACTATTACACATTAAAAAGCAATTTGCTTCCCCTCCCCCCCCTTAAAAACCGGGAAACCCCCGGCCCCCCCTCCTCCCCTTAAAACCGGGTTTACCCCCGCCCCCCTAAATGTACCCCAGTTTTTATTTTTGTCCTTTATTTAATTATGTTTATTTTATTTATTTAATTTCTATAAATACACTCTTTCTATATTAAAAAATATAATTTAAGAATTAAGTACTTCAATTTTCAATTCAGTTGAACTGGGGCGATGATCGTATTTTTTTTGATGATTTTATTCTAAATTGTCATAATGAATTTTTTGCTCTAAGCCCTTTCAACAAACACCCTAAGACTCATTATTTAGTTTTAAGACTCTCTTAGGATGTCCATTGAAAGGCCTTGGAGCGAAAAATTTATTACGACCATTTTATGATGAAATGATCAGAAAAATAACATCTTTGCACTGGTTCAAACGGATTGAAAATTGAAACACTTATTTTTGTAACTATATTTTTTAATCTATAAAGGACAAAA
>JAOTQK010000023.1:2710836-2731631 GCA_025642025.1 Rhododendron ferrugineum
AGGGGCCCACAAAATTCGTGAAAATTTGGGGGCCAGATGCGGCCGCATCACTGGCGTATGTCCAAAGCCGGCTCTGCGGCTCGGATCGGCCGTCCGGTGGCCGGAGACGGCCGACTGAGGCCGTCGGTATGATTTCGGTCTGGGGACCGTCGGTCCCAATAGCATTACTCGGATATATTAACAGGTAAAGATCCCTTCTTTTTTTTAATTTCAACCCTTCTTTGTTAATTTTTGGTTTGCTAGGGAACATGGGTAGTGAATAATTTAGGGAAATGATTTTATCACATTCTTTTTTGTTAACGCCACACCCTACAAGTGTATTTTTTGGTGCAAAAATATACTTACAGGGTGTGGCGTTAACAAAAAAGGGTGTGACAAAATCACTAGCCATAATTTATCCTTGTATGCATGATAATCATTGATCTTGCCAAGTTGCTTGTATTGTTTGTTGTCCTTATGCAATGATTATGAATGATACATCTACCTCACTAGTCACTAGCTAGCATTACAAATTAAAATGATGATACTTCTCATGCATCGTCCTTGTGGAATAATTATTCAGCCGTCTTGAGCACTGTAGTTCGTGTCCTGATATCCTTATTCACCACTAAAATTTGGTGGAGTTTGTACGTTTGGTACTGATCTCCACAAATATGAGTGATGAATATGAGTGTTGTAGCATCACGTGACCTCACAACAGTACCCTAAGATACCAAATAATCTTTGGTCCTCAATAATGCATCTACCTCTCTGGTCACTTTACACATTATTATGTACGTGGAAATCTTGCTTTTCATGCTCTGTTGTCGCATTTATTTTACCGACAAAACAACGGAGGTGTATAAAAGAGATTATACTGTACAATTATTATAGAATGACAATATGGACAGTAAACCCTTTCTGTTTTTCTTTTTCTGCTGATTTTGTCACTTTGTTTTTGTTAACGTCACTCCCCTGCAAGTGTATTTTTGGTGCAAAAATATACTTGCAGGAGAATGGCGTTAACAAAAAAGAGAGTGACAAAATCATTTTTTTTTTCTGACAACCAAATATTTTTTTAAAAATACCCAAAACCAACACTAAGCAAACATGAAGAAATTACACAACTTGTATAAAATAAAATGTCGCTCTCACTCTAATTTTCTCCATCTCTTAAGGGCTAAGTCACATAATTCATGTGTTGGAACTAAAGCAAGAGCGCGAGCGTAAAAGCGTCTTTGAAATACTACATCCTAAACTATTACAATTTACAATCCGCGAGATTGAGAATTGAAAGTGCGAGGACAGCGCAAGGACAGAGAGATGAAGCACATGCTATTTTGAAAAATTATGTTAAAAACTTAGTCTCTTTTTTTCTTTTTCTTTTTGGTAGTGAACGCGTGAAATAAGTCTCTTTTTTTTTAGTCTCTGTTCACTTGCCAAGAAATTGGTGGAAAAAAATTTTCGCGAGAATATTTGAGGACGGGAGGCAAAGGAAAAGGAAAAGGAAAAAGTATTTCCTTCCATGTATAACTTATCTCTCTCTCTCTCTCTCTTCATAGCCTCACCCACCTTCTTCAAGTCCTACAGTAAGCCGGCCTGTAACCACCTTCTTCAAGCGTACACAAGAACGTGCGAAACGTAGGAGTACACAAAAAACTGGTCCCTTAATGAATCAGGAAAAGTCAATTTGTTGCAGGATTGCTCTTCTCATTGATTGCAATTGCCTCCTTTTTGAGTTCTTCAATATTTCCTTTTCCATTTCTCTCCTTCCCATCCCACCTCCTATATATTAAGAACCAATCAACCAAACACTCCTTAACCCACTCCTTTGAATTGGGTAAGTGTTGGGTTCTTACTATTTCGTAGCTAATCATCAGCTTTGGCATTACTGGATATATTAACAGGTAAAGATCCAAACCCTTCCTCGTTAATTTTTGTTTGCTAGGGAACATGGGTAGTGAATAATTTGTCTTTGTATGCATGATAATCATTGATCTTGCCCAGTTGCTTGTACTGTTTGTTGTCCTTATGCAGTGATTTTGAAAGTTCTAACCGCATGCAAGCCATAAATGTTTAATCTTTCTGCCATAGTTACGCATTTTAAATGGTAGACTAAAAGGGCTGTTCATATCCTTGTCAATTTGTGCAATTGATCAGAGGATACTGTAAATGGAAGCTTACTAGTGTCTCTACTAAAATTTTGTGACGTGGGTTCCTGACATTTTGTGGGCAAATTGGGAAGCTTTAGATGACCAAACACTCATGTTTGATAAAATGCTCCACTGAACTGGTCTATGTTTGTCTTTTGTGTGTTGTATATCCAAGAGATAATAAAGAAACAATGCATTGAGGTGTTGTTCCGTTAAGATTTTTATTTTTTAAGTACTTATTTTTTATTTTACGAGACAGGTAATTCTCTTATAATATATCACATTTAATTCAAAAAATAAGTACTTACTCTCTCAATCCTATTTTAAATGTCTGCTACGAAAATCCGTGCATTTTCAAACTCCCAAAATATATATTTCTACTTTTTTTTCCCGAGCACTTTAATTTAGTGTAAGAAAATTAAAAAAATAATATGTAGAAATATACTTTATGGGGATTTGAAAATGCACATATTTTTTTAGGGAACATTTAAAGTGGGACAGAGGGAGTATTTATTTTAGTTTGTGGAACACACTCTGAGGGTTGGCCTAGTGGCTGGACTTAGGGTTTTGCTTGGGTACCGATTTTTCTATTGGTACGGTACAACCGGTACTGGTCAAATACCCAGTTATTGTTCCAGATTTAGTGCTACTTCCATTACATATATTATATTACTCTGTATACAACAAATTTTTTTTCCATACCTCCCAATTAATTAATCATAACATAAACTTCCATTAGACCAAAATCTCTAAAGCTCAGATTTTTCTAATTCCTATATTTTGCACCATGAGAGTTTGATTCACAAAAATCAAGGACTTTTGTTATTAAAAAATAAACCAAGGGCTGTGATTTGTTCTGCCATATAGACAGCTGTGAAAATATGGCAGCTGTGATATAGAAAGAAAAAATATTGGGAGAAAATCAAGGGCTGTGATTTGTTCTCTCCAAGAGTGCGCGCGCTCTCTCTCTGTACGGCTGTACCCGAAAAATAGGGGAAGAAGAAAAGGAAAAAGAAAACGACGACAGAGTTGTCGGTCATCTTTTCTCTTTTCTCTGGCGATTCCTCTCTTTGCTCTCCGATCAATCTTCTCCCACCGATAGTTTCTCATTTGGTATTGTTGCCGGAGAAACCAGAGACCTCGAAGATACCGTCGGCGGTGATTTTTGAAGTTAATTACAGAATCAAGAGTACCAGATTCCCTGCCGGAATTTCCCGAAATCTCCGGTACTCTTCGGTAGCACCGGCAGTATTGGGACCGGAACGAAATTTGGGGTACAAGTTACCGGTTACTCGCAGAAACGGTACATACAGGTCGGTACGAAACGGTATCAACAACTTTGGTCTTCCAAGATTAGTCAAGGTGTGCAAAAAGAACACCAGAGCTAGATATTGCAATACAGTGTGAAACCTCTAGATATGGCCCTATACGAGTGTTTAGCTTAGCTAATACACTAGGAATCAATTGTTCAAGGGCAGCATAAGTTTCTGTTGCCCAGAATGCATTTTGTTTTCATTGTCTAAAGAATTGTGCTTGTTTTCCCTATTAGGTGTCCTTTCTGTGAGAAATGATTGTAAGTATTGACCAAAAATTTTCAAAAACCTTCACTGGTTGGGGCATTAAGCTCTACATTCTTGCCATTTGTTAGTTATTTTCTTGAATATCTAATAGCTTTTCAGTTTTTGGTAAACCCCTTTTTGAGGTCGTGGAAGATTTTAGCTTTATACACGATGGTGGATTGAAATGTTCGATGTCCTTTTGTGCAGATAGTTTGAACCGCAGTGATTCGAGTTCCCCGTGGGACTAGAAATGGGGGAAGAAAGAATTGGTAGTACATTCAAGTTGTTTCATAGCTTGGGAAGCCTTGTGCAAAATCTTTTATTTCGTATTCTTTCCGTGGGTCCCATCCCCAACCACATTGCCTTCATCATGGACGGAAACCGAAGGTATGCTAAGAAGAAAAACCTTGAAGAAGGGGATGGCCATAAAGCTGGATTTTCAGCACTAATGTCCGTGCTAAGGTACTGCTATGGACTGGGGGTGAAATACGCAACCGTGTATGCGTTCAGCATCGACAATTTCAAACGGAAGCCAGAAGAGGTTCAGAGTATCATGGACCTAATGCTGGAGAAGATTGAAGGGTTGCTCAAGGAAGAGAGCATTGTGAATCAATATGGAATTAGGGTTTATTTCATAGGAAACTTGAACCTTTTGAATGAGCCTGTGAGGGTTGCTGCTGAAAACGTGATGAGAGCCACGGCCAAAAACACTAAGTGTGTGCTATTAATCTGTGTGGCCTATACTTCTACCGATGAGATAGTGCATGCGGTCCAAGAATCATGCCTTGAGAAATGGGAGATAAAAGCATCAAATGGTGTGGAGATGGATAAAAAAGGTGAAATTGAAGCAGTGAATGGTGTGGAGTGCAAACAAAAGCTGGAGGAACATTGTGCAATACAACTAGTAGATATTGAGAAACATATGTACATGTCTTTAGCACCTGATCCAGATATTCTGATCCGAAGTTCAGGAGAGACCCGTCTGAGCAATTTTCTTTTGTGGCAGAGTGAAAACACTCTCTTGTGTTGTCCAAAAGCGTTGTGGCCAGAGATTGGTTTGTGGCATTTGGTGTCGGCCGTATTGAGTTTTCAAAGGAACTACTCGTATTTGGAGAAGAAAAAGAAGCAGCTATGACACTTTGATATCTCAATGGTTTCTTGTGGTGATTGGCTGCAGGTATTTTCCTGTGTTCAGAAAATCTCTAGCCACCATGCACTCCCCTTTGTTTTATGCTACTCACACAACCTCTCACATATATGTAGGGCCCACACATAGTAGTATGTGTGGAGCCCACATGTATGTGAGAGGTTGTGTTTGGTGTTGTGTGAGTAGCATTTTTGGTATGTATTTACAGCCTCTTTCTCCGGCCAGAGCATTATATCAATCTTTTGGGCCCCCGGATAAATTATCGATTCATATCACCTTGTACTAGTAGTGTCAGCAATAGTCAGCATGTATGCTCTTTATCATGAAAAAACTATCAATCTGTGTAGGTGCTCGTTTTATTAGCATGCTATCTTTTTTACACCACCTGCATCATATGAAACGTAAGCACGCTTCAGTTTTCTTGGGGCTATTTGATCCTCGTGTTGGAAATGAATTACTTCCACGGGAATGCAGGAACCGAACTGTTCCTTTTTCCTTTGGCTGTGGAGGGTCTTCATTAGCATCTGATATTTTACTGTGGATTCGATTATTTCATCAACCTCTGTTATGGTAAATGCTCGTAAGACTGAAGATAGATCGGTTTGAACACCGACGGATGTGGTAGCTTCTGATTGGAAGCTGCTCAAGTTGACCCCGAAAACCCCCCCCCCCCCCCCCCCCAAAAAAAAAAAAAAAAAAAAAGAAGCTTCCAATAGGTATCTGCCACGTATGCGTAGGCAGACTCTGCCTCTGAATTTAGTTTTTTGCTCTTGCTGTTTTTTGCTTGTTGGGAGCCGGGTGTTTGAATTTTAGGCTCTCACAATTGCAAGTTGAGTTCCTTGACCCTGTAGTCTTTTCATGGTTCCATTTGTGCTCAATACACATCAACCTTCCCCTCTCTCTGCCGCAGCTTCCATTATAATGGCAAGGTACTAAATTGCCACCACTTGCACCGAGTTCACAAGAGAAGAATTGGGTTCATTATGGTGTCTGTGATGGAGGCATATCACTCGGCAATAGGTTGTTGTTAGGGATCCCATTGTTTACATCCCAAATTGAATGCTTCACACGCAAAGCGTATTTACAGTAGTCATAATGAGCATCTCCCGTGGTTTTGAAATTTGGGGCGTCAAAAACTCAAATTTTGGCACGCTTATAAAAAATGCTATGGCTTGGCCATTATGCTCCAGTATGGCAAATATCGTTTCTTTGTTTCAACAAAACTTGCTCTGAAAACAACCACCGAACAGATAGACTCATACCACCATTAATTTCAAAATTGTTGGGACAATAGAATGAACTTTCACCACCTCTGTTCTGTGGATGTGGCTTCAGAGCGAACATCTTCACCTTGTTCTTTGTATGCAACTTTTTTTTTATTTTTTATAATCATGTGTCCGGACTAGCTTACACACACCTTGACTAATCTTGGGGACCATAAGCCCACCGTCCTCAGGCGGGGGATATGAAATTCGTTTTAGTAGAAACTAGGAAAACTTGAGTCCATTGTAAACATGTAGAAGAGTGACATTTAATCACAATAGTACAAAATAAAACAATAAAACGGGATTCGCACGTGGAACTGGTCATGTACAAAAGGGTTCAACCTTATACAGGATTCCAGTTTCAGCACCCTAAGCAGCACAGCAGCACTAATTAGGTCACCAAAAAACCTTGTAGAGTTGACCAATAAATAAAAGTCAAAAGTTACATGGAAACAAAAAAATAGGATTGAAGAATAAAGATAATCAGGAGTAGAATTGAAAGCATCGTAAAAGTCCCTTGATGACAGGAGAACCCTAAATCCAGAATTAACTGCGGGGTTTGTGCAGACGAGGCCGATTGCAGAAAACCCTGCCGTTGGCTCTGACATATGCAACTATACCCACACTCATGCTTGCCCACACCGTTGAAAAAAACACGTGGCGATAATCATATCGAACTGCACAAGGAAGAATATATAAGAGCAGATCAACGGTTTTAGTTCATTATCAGATACCAACCCCCTCAAAAAAAAAAGGCAATTATTTTGGGACTTTGGAAAACAAAAAATGTATTCTAATAGCCAATGCAGTGCAGGACCACAAAGGGTACAGTGCTATTACAGTAGAGGGCCGATAAGTTACTAAACAGAGTAATGGAAGACAATGTAGCAATTCGCTATTTCCAGAAATTACTGAAGCGGAAGACAAAGGGAAAAAAAATTCACCTTGGCTCAATGACATAATTGTGAGGAAGAATCCAGCTAGTACCAGTAACAAAGCCAGAGGAAAGGACTGCAGGAGGAAATTAAGAGAGATAATTAGTCCAATTGGAATATTTAACACTACCCCGCCACTCCCCCTAATGCAACAAAGCCTTCCTTTCTTCAGTCTTGAACCAGCAGGGCGATTCGAGAGAACTAAATTTTGCTAAGATGGACAGATGCAGCAACTTTGGGTAGTTCCGCTAATCTTCATTATTCAATTTATAAGATGACAAAGCTACCTGGTCAAATTTAATGAATAAAAGAAACAATTGTTTGGATTGAACTTACAGCTACAGCCTCCAGGCCTCCTTTTTGGGATGTAGGGGTCACTTCCCGGCTAACAGAAACAATATAGTGTCCTTGCAGGAGATCAATTGCATCCTTCACATGAATACATGAAGGGAGTTAAATTTCTCGGCAGTGAAATTGAAGAACTATGAAGAAACAAACCAAGATAAAATTGACTGACAAAAGTAACTTATTCCTGGAAAGTTCAGAGGCTGTTCCACTTTTTCTAAAAAGTAACTTTTTGAAAAAAAAGGCAATTTCAAGCTCCAAAATCATGTTTACGCAAATAATTTTCCTACCAATATGGATCTTGTTTGATAGATCTCATTGAGATCTTTTAAACGGTGTAAAAAAATTTGAAAAAACGGCGCCTCAGTAGATTAAAAATGAGAGCATTTTCAGACAAAAAGGCTACAAATTTAATATCCTTTTTTTTATTTTTTATAATACAAATTTAATATCCTAACAATGAGACGCCCCGCGCAAGGACCTCAATTCTCATTAGGAGACTGGTCGGCTTGTCTTCGTTCTCACCCGTATTCTCGTCTTTTTTTACTCTTCCCGCACCCCTTCCCAATGTATATTACATGAATGTAGTCTTCAACAAATCATTGTAACCATAATTAGAAGGTCTGTTGCAAACGTACTTGTATGAAGCAGGGCATAAAAACAAAAAAGATTACTCAATCAGAACAGTACTTGCAGCCGTAGAACCAGAAGTTTGATTATTACTGTAATTTCATAAGCAGAGCTTTCAGATAACAACAAATTTACAAAATACTGAACTAGCACTAACTAGAATACTGAGCTAGCATTAATTTTACAAAGATAAAACGTAAAAATAAAAGTGATAGCGTGTATCAAAAAGTGAATGCATACCAACCTGTTTTGTTCCATCACAAAAGTTGTTCAAGTAATAGCGTGCAAGGGCATTATAGCCATCATTTAGAATCCCTTGGACTGTACGCCGGCCATATCTATGAGTACAAGAAATTTATGTACGGGTAAAGATACGACTTCAGACCAAATGTTTCTGGGGACACTTATAGACAGACACACACATAAACTTAAAGGAAGATCAATGGGAAGTTACCTCACAAAATCTCCTTTCAAAGCAGGAGTACCAGAATACTGGATGCTTACGTCATCCCCATGGTTTGCCCATACTGGATATGCAAAAGAACATAAGTTTCAAGCAAAACAGTTCCATACCATTCTGAGAACTAAACGGGTATTCATAATGCAAAACTAAAGGAATGAAACTCATCTGACATAGGAAATTGATGATGATTATGAAAGTACTCACAAATCTTGAAGTTTTCATCAAAATTCGGATGTGAACTAATTGTTTCTTCAGCATCAAAAACACCAATCCTTCTAAGTTGGAATTCCATCATTTTTCGACCAATCATGCTCTGGAGCAATAGCTCATGTTACCAAAAGGAACAAAATAACATGTAATCAAGGAGTACCAATAAAATCAAAACACTTATTCACTTGCTCCTTTTCAGAGGGAATATCCTTATTACAAACTTATAACCTAAGAGAACTCGCTCTCCTTCTCCCTCTCGATATCTCACATTATTGTGCTGACGCATCTAAAAGCATTAATCTTCACACACAAAAAAAATTTATATTTAGAGGTCTACGAGGCACAATGGGGTCCGACGCCAGCCTTCGACAGTTGAGGCTAGCTCTGTCCCGGCAAGGTAAAGGAATTGAATCCACAAAAGATAGGAGACGGGCTTCAATCCTATACCTCCGATTGGGATGATTTGGAGTCTCATATTGTCCTTGCAGTGTCCAAGTACAGGCATGTACTAAAGGAATTGTATCCACAAAAGATAGGAGACAGGCTTCCATCCTAAACCTCAGTTTGGGTTTATTTGGAGTCTCATATGTCCTTGCAGTGTCCAAGTACAGGCATTTACACAGACACCCATCACAAAGCCAAGAGTGAGAGGAAAATTAACTGGTAAAGATGCCTGGGCATATAATGCCACAAAATAGCCATCTTCCATTGAGAAAAAGAAAGCAAGAAAAACAAGGAGAAGTGGAAACCATCGTACTGATGGAGATCAAAAAGGTTAATACTAAACCAGTGACGAGTCCTCAGGTAAAACTCTTCACTCATTAGAAGACAAGGCAAAAGAAGAAATAAAATTCAGATGGCCTGGCTTGGCATTTCCACTCCAGCATTTGAACAGTTTGTTAAGTTCAAAATACCACGCTTATATTTAAGATCCTTGCTTTTGCTTCATCCTGAAGTTCTTTCCATTAGGTAAGGTCCCCTAAGAGCAACAACTAACAGAAACCAGGTGAAAGGAAAACGATCATCTACGTCAGTTATGAAAAAGTTGGAGGAAGCATAAAGTGTAAAGGCAGAAAAACAAGATACTAAAAAAAGCCTAAGGTCCCACCCGACATTTGATCCCCTGAGAGAGAACCAATCTGCATGCAAGATTTCCTACTACATATTACAACACAACACACCGTAAACATTTTATCATGCTGATTGAAGTTATAATACCTGGGTAACATTTGTACGGTCTAAGCAATCAATACAGTTGGTCCTTACAACACCAAGTTGCTCCTCAACTTTCCCACCTTTTTCATTGAAAAGAAGGTACCTATAATTTGAAGCGAAGCAGCACATGCAAGTAAAAAAACATGAAGGAAAAGAAAATTTTCAACTAACAAGACAGAAATTGTTTCGATGAATAATCAGATGAAATACTGAATTAGAGATGTTCATTGAGCTGTCTAAAAACTTAACGTATCTGAATATCGAATAAACACCTCAATCGAGGATATCTAGGTATCAATCAAGAATTAGTAATAACTGCAAGGGCACTCTTCTAAAATATATCAGTCAGCCTAAAATGATCAGTGGAATTGTGCAAGTAGGTATGGGGTCGTGGTACCCGTTACAAATCTAGTTGCATGGTTTCACTCGATCTGAAACTCCTAAATAATGGCTGCACCTTCCATACGGAATTGGTAGACATTAAGGTTGAAAGCAGGGTCTAAGACAATTGTGGTTAAAACCCCAAGAAGTAACGTATACGAATAACATCCATCATTACTACTTGATCAAGAAACAAAATACAGCAAAATAAATCATCAAAAGGCCATGGACATCTTACTTTCAAGAGTCAAAACAAAAGATACAACTCTATGTTTAGACTTAAAATATGCTAATGTTTTCCCACCAAATGATCATCTCAGCAATCTTCTTCTCACTCTCACTTTCAAACTTGGTAAACTATAGCACCTCAAAAAATATTCATGTGAAAAATCTAACTCCGCTTATTGACAATGGGATAACTAAACTTGATTTCCCCAGCTTTGTACAAGAGCATATTATGTTCTACTAAGTGATTAGACCGAATGGAAACCAAGTAGCATTTATGTCTAGGATCAAATTCACGGGCATGCATTTACCCGCGATGATCATATTTGAAGTGATGAAGAACCAAAACTGACACAATTTTCTCTACTTGAAAAGTAACCTGTTCACATCCATATCTTCAAAAAAAAAAAAGATTCAATTATCACTCTAAATTCATTACTCATGGCCACTGAGAAGAAACCATACCTATTTTTAACGATGAAATCCTCTATTTGATCATACAGGATAGAGAGGCGCTCAAAATGGACGTGCCCGCAAATACGATGAAAGTCAAAGTGCAAGTACCTGCAAAGACAAATAGGTACAGGAATTAAATGGAAGCACATAGCCAATTAAGTTCAACATGAAAGTGGATTCTACCTCACATCATCACTGGCAACATGCTGCACCGCACTCGCAAACTTTTCACTTAAGCGTCCCTCGCCTCCATGCTGAGAAAGAAGTACGTTGTTTAGAGAACAAACAGATCAAGACTATGACACTGCAAAATCAAACACATGACATGCAGGACAAGCTTCACATGGTGTGCGCCCTTGTGTGGGTCCCCGAAGAGAATAGCCTTCAAGAGGTGGATTGTAGTGGCCCAAATCCATAAGCCAATACTTTCTAAGGCATTGGACCAAGACAGATGAGGGGAGATGAAGGTGCTTACCAAGCCCATGAATCTGTCCTACGTCCTTGGTAGTGAGAAAGTTAATGCATCAATATAAGCATGACGTTGAACCTTTATAGTACCAAGAGTAATAAGTTTAAAAAGTGTGCTGTGCCCTACCAGACCATATTGTGTTATTCAGGGCATGATCTTAAATAGACAGCCGAAATCTTAAGCCTATGAATGAGTCCTACAACAAATATCAAGTTCTCGAATGCTTTATGAATTATGAGGACAAAAGAGTCAACAGATCAGATAGCATTTTCTACTAAATTCAACTAGTACTGTTTTCTAAATCTTCCTTTAATAATTTTGTGATTACCAAAACCATAGATCTCAGCAGTATTTCTAATGCCTTAAAAAAAAAATCATTTCCATAACTACATACAAAATAGACCTGTGATATATTTGAATCTACAAGGAAAATAGAGGTCAGTTGCTTTGATAATTCTTGACCAACTTGTGGACATACAAAATAACTGTCTACATGATCACAGATCCTAACGATTGTGAGATGCGTACATACACGCAAAATTCATTGATCAGCTGTAAGCATGTGTGAGAATGCATCTATGGATATGGGACTATATAATTATACTAAATTAGTGCACACAGTAAAATTATTCTGCAAAAATTAGTAACATGAAACCAGTGTCTACCTTGTTAACAAGATCAACGGCTAAGACATTTCCATACTTTTTTCTCAAATCCAAAAAGTGCCGTTCAAGTACTCGAGGCTGCAAAAAGTTTAGCAAAGAAACACTCAGTTCGGATGCTAATGACTTAAGGGAGGGGGAGGAATTAGAATAAAAACATGCTATTTCAGAGAGAAGAAAAATAGGAAACTTACTGCCTCCTCATTTCTCATGATCTCAAATTTAGGCTTATATGTCAAATCAACAATTTGCTCCCAGAGTATGGGTATTGACCCTCGAACCTGCAAAAGACAACCTAAGAAATAAACCACATGTAATTGCTGTAATAAAACCAATATGTGGCAAGTTGTACAATGTTTTCTGTAAATAAATTACCAGGGGAGATTAAAAATAAAAAAATAAAAATCGCAACTTTTGTGTAACATCTGTGAAGATTAATATTGGCATTTAAGAAGAACAAACAGGTTAAGATGAAGTAAAAATATCCCACAATATATTCCTACATGAACTTGCCAATTAGTTGTCACCTAAAAGTAACTAGACAAATAAATAAAAGGACCAAGTTTACTATCGAATGCGCATAAAGGGCTGCTCAGGTGTATATTCATGGTATCACATAACACCGTTTACAGGGTATTCCAATAGTTGCTACTTGCCTTTAATAAAAAGACACAATACATCTCTTAAGATGGGATTCGCGTGATCCATCACTTATTCAATGCAGCAGCGAACAATGTAGCATCTTCTGGCATTCTTGCAGTTCAACAATTTTTATGGCTACAATAGCCAGAGCATTGGAAATTTTGCCATCAGGCCTTTTCTTCCATTTAGTTGAATCCCTCACTGAAGCCACATAACCACCTAGTGGCCAGCGTCATAGTCAGTCTGATTGGTAGAACTATCACCTCCTAGTACCAACAATTAAATTCTCACCTGATGCAGGACGAACATGGAAAACTCCTACTAGTAGTGGAAGATATGGCAAAGCTGGAAAGTAGGTCTCAAAGGCAGTTTCAAATGGCTTTTCTGGGTGGAAAGTTGGTGAGATTATGGATTTTCCATCGTTAGTGCTACCGTATAAAGGAATGAGAGATTAGGATTTAATTCAACAAGGGAAGAGAAGATTTGGTGGCTGTTATGGGCCGTGAAAAGTGACCATAGTACCAGAGCTACTGTATGTAACTAAGGGCTCTAGGTGTGAGCTGTGGAGGCAAGGGATTGGATTTTAGTGTTTGGAAAAAGGCTTAAAGATATCTGGATTTAGTGTTTTAGAACTGGATCACACTATTCCAAGAGAGTTTCAAACTTTCAGTCAGACTATCACAAATATGCTCCATAGTAATTGCATATAGAACGCAGAGTTTAAAATATGATTACCTGCACAAATGATGCTATATGACCATTGAGCTGCATGATTTGTTCACTTTCCACAAAATTGGCGACATACCCGTCAGAATCAGCTCCTCTTCTCCACATCCGAGTGCCTTCATGAAAAAAATACTGCTTAAGTATCTAGTTATATACTTATTCTAACTCTTTAAACAGGTTCCTAAGTCTCATACAAGTCCAAGAATAAGAAGAGCTGTGACCATCCAGCTCTTCACACCATGATACTGGAACTAGCTTTGAGAAAAATAAACGAAAATGTTAAGAGTACATGAAACCAATCCATGAAAAGGTCCAAGAAAGGACAATAGACGGTTCAGATTCACATTAAACCATCCATTGTCCTTTCCTGGACCTTTTCATGGACTGGTTTCATGTACCCTACCAAACCTCAAAAATAAATGAACCAAAAAAAAAAACCAGTTAAGATTTCAATACCAGTTCTCCGAGTGCATCTCCTTGCTATCAGAGTAACATCAATAATTTCCTTCCCTATGGCTGCTTGAAAGTTCTGAAAAGCTGTTTGTTAGTTAAGGTGTAACTTCGAAAGGAAGACAACAAGGTGCATCTCCAACGGTGTAGCTAAAAATTTGTTAAAGGCGTGTTATGTAACAAAAGTGCAATACGTTAGACCCAAATTTGTATGTTAGGTTAGGGAGTGAATGGGTGCACCAATGTTGTAGTGAGAGTGTGTCTTACAATAACTTAAAGTGTATAGAAACACACCCATATATACACATGTATACGAATACACGCACATACAGTCTCTCTCTCTCTCACACACACAAACAGCTATTTACTGACTCTAAGACACGCTAATTGTACCCAGTAGAGATGCTCTAATAGACGCCATTGAGATGGGTTAGCTAAATAACAAAATAGGCAGAAGGCACCAGGCACCGATAGCTAATAAACAATGTGACCAAGGATACTCCCTTGCATAACAGGAAGCAAGTATGGATCAAGCTGCAAAAACGAGATGTCATAGTCAGCAACAGTGAACTTAAGCTCTGCATGATGGAAATGAAACATCAATAAGCTTAAATCCGGCTGGCAGTGAACCCACCTTATTTTCTATGAGCACTTCCAACATATAGTTGTTCCAAAGAAACCTAGGGTCTGCCTGTGGAAAAAACATTAGACGTCAATGATGACACATACACATGTAGACCGAATTTTTAAAAATAAAGGTCTGAAATAACGGTACATCCACGTATAGGCAAACATGAACAAAGCAGCCATTGTTCAAGAAGTCAATTCACTAGGTAAAAATCACGATGCCACGGAAAAAATAAACATCTCAAACATCAAGAAAAGCTTACCTGTCTCCAAAGAGGAAGCAGCTTTGACTCATCACCTAAACTATGCAATCGTTGGGCACTGAAAGCCACAAAACATTAGGCATTTATTAGAAAAAATATCACCATGAATGCCGCATGGTTGACTGAGAATACGAATGGGTCAACACCAACAGTATTGAACTTGTATGCAACTTAAGTATCAATCAATATTTATACAAGGTTCTTGCATTGATTTATCTCTCAACCAAAAGTGTCTCAGGAGCTATTTTACATGGACCACGGAACACGTCAAAGTACAATTTACGCATTAAGGATGGTCATACAAGTTTGTGTACTGCTGGATAGTCAAAGTATTGTCTAAATCTCTCTGTGGAAACTGGATCACCAAATAATCTAGGCAAGTGACTAAACAGGTGTCAACCAGGAAGCCTGTTGGAGCTAAGCGTTATATAGTCGTAAGTTTCACGTTCTTTTGAGATGATACCGGAAAAAAAGAGAAGCATGATGGATAAGGGGGTCAAATAACAAATATAAGTATGAAACTGTTGAGAGTACAGTAATCCTCAATAAAGCAACGCATATGAAATGATTCATATGACTACATGATTCCTCCACAGTGATTTCACAGCATTAACATAACGATAAACCCAATCATACAAAAGGCTGTATAAGACCATCACTGTTTAAACTTCTTGAAGTCACTTGCAGAATGCCTATTGTAGGAAACAAGCTAGTTCACCTAGATAACTCCCCTTTGACAATAAAGAAAAGACCAACACTTTTATAATCGAAAACAATAAGATGGAAATTAAATCACCTCAGTGTTATATTGACATCATATGAAAAATACAGTCCCGGAGTCCTCTCTGCAATACCTAAAAGCCCAGAAAATTCAGTTTCCATCCTTTTCTGCCAGAAAATGTTTCATATAACAAAGTTAGAAACAATACTCAGCAATGTTAGTATAATACATACAGTAGACTGCAAGAGTCGAGCACATATACCTGCTCCAAAGGGGTATTCTTAAGAGAATGATCACAAGGAAAGACCTTCAAGGATGACACTTTGAAGATAGGAAGCCCCATGTATGAACCAACATGTTCACGTCCCGTTATAACTAACAAATAAGACCCTGAAACATAATGACAACATAATAGTTCCAGTAAGGTGACAACTCTGGTTCCAACCTTCCAGGAGTGTATTGATGGAATCTTAACTAGCGTGGATCAAATTTAATCATAAAAAGTCACATCTTATCTTAATCTTAATCATGTAAAAGACTCAAGGTGCTTCTCAAAGGATGCTTCAATTTCTATACCATTTTAGTAAGCACCGACAACCTAACTTTTGAGTATCAAGAATTTAGTGAGCATCTCCAATGGGAGGAGTCAAATCTTATGTGGAGCTTCACTTGTCAAAATTGACATCATAAGCCTCCCCAATCTTACCTTTGAACCCAAAGCCAAAGTCAAATCCTACATGGATTTGACAACTAATTTGCTTCAAAATTTGCATCAAGTGTCAAATGCAAAAGTGGTTTTTTAGATTACCAAAATAGCGTATTGGTTTTTTTTTTTTTAAACACCCTGAGAGCAAATCCGACATCATGATTGGAGGAAGAATGTCATGGGTGTCAAATTGCCACACCAGCCTTCAAAATTTTTTGGCATCTCCATATTTGAAGCAAAGGTTGGAGATGTACCCCTTTCAAAATCATTCTAAACAACCTAATCTGTTCAAATTGTTATGGTGTTAGCTAGCATAAATCTCACAAATAGGGAGTTTTGGTGCACTGGTCTCTCATGGTTAACTAGCGAGTAGCGAGTGAATGATAGACGATGGTGCAGAATCCTAAGTAGGGAGTCTATGCATCCTCAGGACATTTTGGGTGCTCACAAAGAAAGTCTTACCAGCCAAGAGCTTAAGAATCCCAATTACACCAAAGATAGTCTGAATTTTTGGAACTCTAACAGAGGTTGATTGTGGAATGTCATCTGGAGAGTAAACACCCAGCATCAAGTGAGGAAACGAACAAGAAGATAAAGCTGAAATTTTGGAAATTATAAGCATGTCAAACAAGTAACAAGATAATGCAGCTCACCAATAAGATTCATTGACCCATCCACCCGACTGATTGCCAAGCAGGAGCCAGTAGAGCCACAAGTGGGCTCAATAACATACTGATCCGGAAATTCCCATAACCGCATCCTTGTATATAGCTTCTGTGAAGGATCTGCCTTCTCCATCATTATAGGGATGGAATAGCTAGGAGGAACAGCAATAACATAACATTATTTTTTGGGGGACAAACGAAGGATGATAGCTATTCAACATGCTGTAGCAACCCCAAATGTTGACAAATTAAGACATTAGACCCCCTCCCTTAAAGCCCCTTTGGATTGTGAGAAAGTGTGTGATAAGAAAGGGGAAGGAGCCAATCAAAAAATATCATTTTTGTACTTTTCTCTCCAGTTCTCACCAGATTACTCAATCTTATGAGTGATTTGGCAAGAAACTCTAATACGAGTTCTTTCTTTTCTTATCAAATCCCCAAATCCAACGGGGCTGCCGCTGTTAGTACCCTCATTCTACCAAAGTCACGAAGTCACTACATCTCCATCACCCATGAACAATTAACTAATAATGGGTGATAACCAAGGGCAAATATCAACACTAAGTTCGAATATACATAGATGAACCTGTTACTTTCATCTAAGCATCATTCTAGACGAATAGTAACGAACCCACTAACATCAAACTTCGAGTTGCAAATTACCTATCTGCACACGTGCCAACACAGATTCATTAACCCGCTACTTTCAAGCAGCATTCTAGACAAATAGTAACGCACCCACTAAAATCAGACGTCGAGTTTCAAATTACCTATATGCACAACATATGTATTCCAACATAGATTCATTAACCCAAAACTTTCAACTAAGCAGCATTCTATACAACTATCATAACGAACCCAGTAACATCAAAAGTCGAGTTTCGAATTACCCATCTGCACAAGAGATGTATTCCAACATACAGTCATCAACCCACAACTTTCAACTAAGCAGCATTCTATACAAATATCGTAACGAACCCACCAAAATCAAAACGTCGACTTTCAAATTTACCTATCTGCACAAGAGATGTAAACGTAAATACATACATGTAATAGGCTGGTTTACCTGATAGAATATGATTCAAGTAACGGCCGCAAGGGATGTGAGATCCAATTGGAGTAAGCAACAGTCAGTACCGATATGGGTCTTGGTTGAAATTGCTGAAAAAATCGAAATACCAATATGCGTTGTGATTGGTAAGAGCTTACGAATCGGATCGGCTGAGAGAGAGAGCGAGCGAGAATCAGTCAAAATAATGATTTGTGGGTGGGGTTTCGAAATTGAAGAGGAACAACGGATTTAGACCTGGTTTGGTGGCGCTAAATAACTGCAAGACCGGAGGAATTGAGCTTAGATCTCGGAATTTTGGAAATAGCAAAGGAATAACCACAACCTTTTTTTGGAAAGGTGATTTCTTGGGAATTTATGCGAAAAGAAGCCCGGGCCCTGCTCAATTTTAGGTGCCGCTTCCTTGCTAAATCTTCCTTTTTAAAACGAATGTAATTTTAAGTTTAAAAATAATTAAAATAAAAAATAATTTTTTAATTTTTTTTAACATTTAAAAAATTTTAATAAAATCTATCTTCATATTAATAAAAAAATTATTTACATAAAGATATAATTTTTGAGTTCTAAAAGTTCTTTTTTTAAAGACCTGGAACGAACCTTATAAAGTGTGAAATTTAGAAAGTGTAAATTACAGTTTTTGATCCCTGTAGTTTGTCCCAATTTACTTTAAGCTCTGTTTGAAACTTGAAGAAATAAAAGAAAAAGGAAATTAGTAATTAATTAAGAAGGAAAATAGAATAGAAATTGGGAGGGCATGTTTTAATGAAAAACATGCATCTTTTGTAAGAACTAGTTTTGCGCACCGGACACTTATTTAGGGACGAAGGGAGTAATTAAGAAGGAAAATAGAAGAGAAATTGGGAGGGCAGTCGAATTGAAATTTAAAATTTTCCAACTCTCTTTTTTAAGAACCAAACAAGGGACGGAATTTTTTTTAAAATTTTCTCCTTCTCTCCACAAGTTCCAAACAGAATCGTCCTTATGGAGTACGTATTTCTTAACAACTGATTATGCTACTATATGGGATATTAGGATAACAAAAAAAAAAGATTAATGCTTGGAGAGTGTCTATTATAAGGAGATCAGTGTATTTGTTCTCTCGCGATGCGCTTAATTTTGAAAGTGTCAAGAGCCTACTCAAGATCTTATTCTAAAGTAATGAAAATTAAAATGAAAGACACATATCATATCACCGTGACGTTATTATGTTTTTTTATTTATTAGAGTGGAATGTTGTCATTGGCGAATTACATCACCTAATTTCATTGCTTGTGAATTTGGCCTTGGCAAATCCAAAACTGTCGCCGGCTCTTAATGGCGATAAAATTTCTGCTTCTGCCACTGCACTAAAAGTCTTGCACAGGACTTATTCTCTGGGGCGTGTTTGGATACGGCAGCCATTAATTAATTTATAAAGCATCAACTCAAAGGTTTGGCCAAACATTCCAAACCTCGAGACCACTGAAAGTTAGCCTGGTTGCATCGAAATTGGTCGAAATGAGTGCAAAGTGGTCCGGACATTCGGTTTTCAAAACAAAATTTATAAAGCATCCATACATACAATATGGTAGGTCCTGGTGCTTCAAATTTCTAGTGGCCATGTGGTGCTGCTCGTATCAAAACTTGTGATCCGAACAAATTGTTGTACTTCCCTACTAATTGAAATGAATCATCTCATACAGCAAAAACCTTGGAAATCGTATCAAAATTGGGCAAAAAAGAGACTAAAATTTGGTCTTTTTTTGACGAACAGTATCATCCCATTAATATCATAGAAACCAAATAAACAGTACAACTATATGAATACAAACCATACAAATAACCTACACAAAACAACCCGACAAAACAAGGCCAACAAAACACCCCCACAAAACCCAAAAGGAAAACGCAAGCATCCGCTCAACGCCAAAGACACCAACAACTAAACCTGCAAAATAAGAGAATAAGAGACAGAGAATACAAGAGAATAAGAAACAAGAATGAATAATCGGCAGTAGCAGTTGATAACAACAACTAGAGTTCTGCACAGACATAACAAAAAATCCTCAAAATTGCTTCAAAAAATGTGGGGAAATGAAACATAAACCTCAGAGCAATCAAATTTACCTTATTAAACAGCGGATAGTTAAAATAAAACAAAAGAAAAAAGAATGTGTTACACATAACATAACTGGTAGTAGAACATTTCGCGAAGAAAACTCCAAAACATCTCTCCGATTTCTAAACCGTAAAGTAAAATAATCTCTCGAACAGCAATGCTACGTACACAGAAAAAATCATATCGTGACTCGAATTCAAGTTATATGTGGTCCCGTACGTTACACCTAACTAGAACCCATTTTTTCTGTGTACGTAACTTTACTGTTCTTGGACTTATTATCATATGAAATCTCCACGTTCGTCTCTTGGAGGCAGGGCGTTGAGGTCAAGATTTCTTCTTCTCTCCGCCGCACCAGAAGCCTCCCCCGCCTCCACCTCCGCTCTCTCCTCCACATTCGGCCCGCCCGGAGCCCCTACTCCCCCTCCCGCAGCCGCAGGGGGTTCCACTGCCACTCCGCCACCGGCCACGTCTCCGCCTTCAAGTGGGTTCAGCAGGTGCTCCACCCCCTCGTCAACGAATTCCTGCCGGGTAAAAGTTGGGGGCGGAAAAGCGCCGCGGTACCCGCGATCCGCGTGGGTTCTCAGATGACCACATAACCCCCTGTCCGAGTCGAAGTACCTGTCGCAGATACTGCAATAGAACATGCCCTGCCCCTCCACCAACGCCCCTGCTGGCGGCGGTGGGGGCGGTGGAGGGGGAGGAGGTGGAGGTGGCGGGTCATTCCTAACCGG